>JACEOJ010005877.1:142363-390462 GCA_013761285.1 Campoletis sonorensis | reverse complement strand
TCTCTCTCTCTCTCTCTCTCTCTCTCTCTCTCTCTCTCTCTCTCTCTCTCGTGCTAGTGCCATCCATTCCCCTCACCCTCCTTCACTTCCTTCGATCTCCTATCCACAATCTTCATCCCTTCTAACTCTCTCTCTCTCCGCTATGTTGGTGCGCGACCCCGGTGCTCCTGGCTCTTTTCATTCCTACCCTCCCTCTCTTTGGCTCCCTTTCATTTTATATACACGCGAGAGCGTCGAGCCCGTCGAGCGTCCCCGCAACAACTCTTCATCACATTTACTTCTATTTTTCTTGACTTTTATCCAATAATAATATCCCCCATACTTTTATTTCATGCTCAATGAAAAAACGAAGTAAATCATAAAAAGAAAAAGCCTCCGACCAGTCTTCCTCGACGGGGCTCGTACCATCTGGCTTCAAATTTCCATATTATCCGGAGATTTGGAGGTTAACGATTTTTAATCAATCTCTAAACTCCGGCACGACGATTTTTTCGACGAAAACTAACTTTTTCTCATTTCATCGTTCAATCGCCTTTCAAAACTTTTCTTCTTTCTCATAGAACGAACTACGTCAATAAATATTCATGAATTCTAGCCGAACTGCGAACAAACAATATGCCCGGAGATCGGAAAATTGACGATACGTCAAATACGACTTTGAATCGGTTACGAAAAAAAGGGCTTTACGTTTTCCCCTCATGAAAACGAAAAAAAAACTGCCAAAATTGTAGCTGTGTTAAAAAATAAGTCAATGAATCAATAAAATCCGATGGCAATATCAAAAAAAATACGTGGACACTTGTTCAAATAATAATAATGATAATGATATTTGAAAAAACACATATTCGCACCCGCCCCGTACGTTATTTCTTGCACCTGGCGTTTTCAGTTTTGCTCTGCTTCAACGATCGCTACACTTGACGTATTTGCTCCCCTTTTTATTTGTACTCCGTCTCTCCCTTATCCGACAGATCCCACGATATATCTTTCCCTGACATTCATTTTCGCTGCACCCTCTTTCGGCTCCTTCGATTCGTAGCGGCATCTCCGAGAGGCCAAGGCTCAACTTCCGGTATGCGTTTAACAGCGACCCTGCAAAGTTTCGCCCCAAAAAAAAAAAAAAGATACGTTGGCCTACTTTCGCTTCGGGGTGAATTATTGTCCTGGATTAAAAGGAAAAATGTTTCGAGTACACTGGAAACGACGGATTATTCTTTTCTTTTCATTCTTCGTCACTTCTCGTCTATTTCCGGACATTAGGTAATCACATGTGTCAACCTTGGTCACGTGATTGTAAACGGAAACGTGTACCGCGATAATAATAATAATAATAATTATTATTATTAAATTTTATTCGTACGTCACAGCGTAATCGAGCAAATAAAAAATAATTAACTCGTTTACAGCATGACAACTCTACCAGAGTTTTTTTTATTCCTTGCTTTTTAACACAATGCGAAAAAAATGATGTACGAAGAAAATGTTCGCGATTTTTCCACAACGAAATGTTGGACATTCGATTCGTGTGTGTGTGGGTGTGTCTGTCTGTCTGTATACGTTCGTATAACGAGATTACGAGAATTGGAGCAAAAGGATTGTTCGAGAGGATCCAATAAAGAGAAAGAGAGAGAATGTCAATCCCATAGACGCCTTTCACTCTGTATGCCATTAGCATGCTTCGATTCCGGTATGAAAGTATATTTCGCCATTGAGCGATAAACCGATTTGTATGTGTGTACATTGTACACGTACGTACGTATGTACGGAGCGAAACTAGAATAGCCGGGGTCTCTAACACACATCCTTCCGAGTCTTCCACAAGCATCGATGCAGACAATACATTTTTTTTTACGATAAAAAATAGATACTATAAAAACATATCGTTTTTTTTTCTTTTTCTTTTTTTTTGTAGCGAAAAGGTTCGTTGAAAATATTGTGAAATGCTTGGAACAGTGTTAGCTAAATAATATTCGATGACACGATATTTTTTTAATTGATTGTTTGATCACGCTGAGTTCATAACTGTGATCCGTCATTTCATTAGCACCAATTGATTTATTCAAGTTAATCTCGAACCCATACAAACACAAGTTTCGTATTTCATATCGAATTGAGTCCTTTTTTTAATGATCGCCAGTTTGTTTTATCATAATTTTGCATTAATTCAAATTCGTGTTGAATTGAAAGAACAGAATCGTAAATTGAAAACAATTCTTTTCGATGTGTTATTACGATCGCACATTTTTTGTTGTTCCAAATGACATGTTTTTTTCGATTATAGTCAACGTTTGAAAATAATCACTAATTCCACAATTTCGTGACCTAAAATCAGCTTTTAATGTTCCGATAAAGTATTCTTGAAGAAGTAAAAGGAAAAAGAAAAAAACTTATCGCACTGTCAGTCAAACAACATCGCGAGAAAAGTTTGTGGAATATCGTTAACTTATTGTTCGGTTAGAGGGTAAAGAAGGCGAGAGGAATTACGTTTATAGTTCAGCCGTATGCGCATATATTACATAGGAATAAAAGTTTGTGAAGAATATCAAAGTTTCTACGAAGCATAAAAGTGCCCGATTCCTCGGAGTTTTCAGCTATATTTTCCCACTCGTCTTTGGGTGACTGTTACGCTCATTTCCTCATGTGCAAATTTTTAATGAGTGGGCGTGGTTCTCACTTCTCTTTTTCTCTGTCTCTCGCTCTCTCTCTCTTTCTCTCTCTTCTCTGTCGCGAATATATGATTCGCACCATAGGCGAAACGATCAGAAACGGTGATACAAGAGTTCTCTAACTCCCTCCCCCCTTTCGTCTCCATTTTGCCCCACGCCCTGTCAAAAGCTTCGTGAATAAGCTACCTGAGCGACCACACTACGTCGTACTTTAATGTGAACGATGCACGAACCTCGACATGCTTTTTACACACAAAAAGCTTTCATTCTCTGTCTCTGTTTTTTTTCCTCTCGTTAAATTTCGATTTAAACGACCACTGAATATCGCAGACCACAGATTATCAAGCGATAAAATAAATAAAAAAAGAACATTTTATCAGAAAACATGTCCGGAGGAGATAACTCGATTGTAAAGTTTCCAACGAAATTCTTAGATCATTCAATAGCGTTAGAGATTTTTTCGTACTTTTGTTTTATTTGCCAATACGAAGTGCAAGCATAATTTGAATTTACGAGAAACCCCATGCAGCCATTTTCCCCCATCGAAGCAATAGTTGATTCTATTCTTTCTTCTTTCATTATCATTTATTCCCATGATAATATTCTATCGATATCGAGTACGATTAAACTTGAGATTACGAGTTCATTGGATCGAGTTTAAAGTCGAAAGAAATAAAAATAAAAAATAAAAATCTGGTGTTCCAAATCGTTGGAGAACATTCAGACGAGATTACAAGCGATACAATATCGGTGAGGTTTGAGTCAGAATATTCCGATAAGAAAATGAAACAGCGCGCAACACTCACTAAAGTATATCCGAGCTGAATAAGACAGAAAAATCAACTCGACGATAATAACGTTTTATAATAGGGTTCGAGATTGGATGAAAATAAAGATTTCTATCGCGCGCGCAACGGCAGCCTCTTACGACAGCGAACGAAGATTCACACACGTGTGAATTTTATTTCTTTACGCTTCGCGGCACCGAATAATATTGATAAAACAATGTATATCCGTCTGAATGAGTAAAAAATATCGTTTAATTTTTCTTTGTTTTTAATCATTCAAGGCTGACCAACTCACAGAAGAACAGATCGCAGAGTTCAAGGAGGCGTTCTCGCTATTCGACAAAGATGGCGATGGCACCATCACCACCAAAGAATTGGGCACAGTCATGCGTTCCCTTGGACAAAACCCCACAGAGGCTGAGCTCCAAGATATGATCAATGAAGTAGATGCCGATGGTACGTGCAGATTTGAAAATTGCCTGATTTTCTGACACCAGAGACATTCACGTTGCTGGTGAATTCACTAAAACAGAGAGTAGAGAAAAAAGCAAAAATAATTTGAACTTCAATCATTGGAATTCAACTTTTTCAAAAAAATGTCAAATAAATTCAATAGTTATGCAAAAAAGAACAAAAAAAATGTTAATTTTATAACGAAATGATGACACTTGAAATAAAATTTGCCTACGAACGACAAAATTAAGTGGAATATCGAAAAGTGAATAAAATAAAATGATTTTGTAATAACAGGAAACGGTACAATCGACTTTCCTGAATTCCTGACTATGATGGCGCGTAAAATGAAGGACACCGATAGCGAGGAGGAAATCAGGGAGGCCTTCAGGGTGTTCGACAAGGACGGCAACGGTTTCATATCTGCGGCAGAGCTCAGACATGTTATGACAAACCTCGGGGAGAAGCTGACCGACGAGGAGGTCGATGAGATGATTCGGGAGGCCGATATCGACGGCGACGGTCAGGTTAATTATGAAGGTAATTATCAATTATTCGAAACAAATGAAATTTCTATGGTACAGCAAAGCATCGGATTTAAACTGGTGCTCCTCGATTTCAATCATTCAATTATCCTCTCGAGCTCGAAAATCATGAAATGCTTCTCCTAAATATTCGATGAAATCTTGACAAAAATAGTTTCGGCTCTCATAAACTTATTGATTTTCCTTTCTCGCAAATTTTTGAAATATACTTTCTACCGATTAATGCCAATTCGAAGATTTTGGAGTAACCCAAATATTTAGAAGAATCAAAAACTTGTAAATAAATGAGAAACATACAGTAAAATATTCAACGATTATTCTTTCGAGCACGTAACTTTTCATGTTTGTTTATTTTCCGTTCAGATTTCATTCCTTGACTCTTATATTTATACTTGGCACCAAGTTTTTTCCCCTTTCGAATTAAATAGTATACAGTCTCATTGGCTGATTGATCCCTAAACTCGGAGGTGTGACAAACGATAATTGAATGACTTAATAGGGATGTTGAAAAGTAAAATAGGTTTCGAAGCAAATCACTTATCAACCGACGCCAGTATTCCATTATGCAGTTTAGCTAGACTGATTAACATTTCAAATTAGCGTCGAGTCGAGGGGAAAATTTGTCCTTTTTTTTTCCCTCCGATACGTAACGGCTCCAATAGTTGAATTACACCTTTTTTTTTTTTTTTTTTTCATCCCAAAGACCAAGCTTTTAGTATGCTCATGAATTGTTTTATTGCAGCAATTTATTCGTAGTTAATGTAACGTATTACGTCAGTGGATAAATTGTGCAAATTGCATTTCAGAATTCGTCACAATGATGACATCAAAGTGAATACAACCTGTGCTCTGGGAAAACTCGCGACTCGGAGTGGTGTTGACGTACTAAACCCAAAACAACAGCATGACGATTTGAAGAAAAGCTACAACATCAACAACAACAACAACAACAACAACAACAACAAAAAGAGAAAGAGAAACGAATCGAATGAACAACAACAACAAAGTGAAAAAAAAACCTTGTACCAGGATGTAAAGAAGTCTTAAAGTCGAGAGGTCAATGTCTCGTTTGACACGCATTAATCATCGTTTAACGATAAGTAATAAGGGCAATTAATTATTTAATTAAAAACAACAAAAAAAAGTGTATACCACCATTACCTACTACTCTTCTTGAACATGTGTAATTTGCGCATGCGTGCATATTTCCAAACACCCACGCGACGTACACACGTTGTTTGTTTGTTTTTTTTTTCTCTCTTTTTTCTTTTGTTTTTTTTTTCTTTCACCAAATTCACGATGAGTGATGAAGGATTTTGAAGAATGAAAGTAACGAGAGAACTCCGTGCTTTCTCTTGTTGAATAACTTTTCGTGTTTATCGAAAATTCACCCCTACTATTTTCTTGGTCACATGTTTTTTTTTTTTTTTTTTCATTTTTTTTTTTTTCATAATTTTTGCTCACTTTAAAAACATCTTATATATTCGTATTCCCGCGCTATCTCTCGTAACGTGTCTCTCTCTCTCTCTCTCTTGCTCTCGCTCTCGCTCTAGCTCTCCCCCTATCTCGCTATCTCGTTCATTCACTCGTTTCAGAGTTGTCGGTGCAAATTTGCGAATAATTTTCACAAGATAAGTATTAACATCGAAAACACAGCTTCACAAAGATCGGGGGGAAAGATATAGTTGCACAAAAGACGAGAGAAAGTGAGACCGAGATTATAAAAAAAATAATTAAATAAATAAATAAAAATTCTAACGGAGAAGCAAGAGTCTAGGCTAAGAGAAAGATATTATTCTCATGTTTTTTTTTTCTTCTTTTTTTTACTCTTCTTTCGGACACTCGGCGAACGAAGTTTGACTGCGACATTTTCCACGAACCCGAGAGGAAATCGAAACCGATCCGATTTAGTTGTCTCGCAATTTTGTCACTAAAATTTGCCCCGGGCGTTCGTCAAATTTTGTTCCAAGGGTCCAACTGTACGTTTTGTTTTATCCTCGTCATGAGAAATAAAAGAAAAAAATATGTATGTGTACTAAATTAAATTAGGATCTTTACCTACGTATTGTACGATCATCGTTGTTACGTCAATCGGACCGCGAGACTCTCCATTGTTTCCTATTTTCGCGTCAATGAAAAAAAAACGATAAAAAAATGATTTAAAAAAAGAAAACAAAAAAAAAGTAATAAGCATAACAATAACGCGCCACGGAACGTGGAGATAATCATATTGGACGAGAAAAAACACGATCATCGATGTGCAAGGAAAAAAGTAACCCTCATCCTCAATGGTATCGCCCAAGTTTTCTTTGATTTCGTGCAGGCAACCATTAAGTGGGTTATTCACAATATATTCAATGCGCCGGGACTTCCTAAGAAAAGATCAAATTTCCACTTCTCCCCCTCGTCCCTCGATGTTTCATTATAGTAATAA
Source organism: Campoletis sonorensis (assembly GCA_013761285.1). Classification (NCBI taxonomy): domain Eukaryota; kingdom Metazoa; phylum Arthropoda; class Insecta; order Hymenoptera; family Ichneumonidae; genus Campoletis; species Campoletis sonorensis. The sequence goes on along the minus strand of JACEOJ010005877.1, from coordinate 383,576 downwards.
CTAAACGAAAAAAAAAGTGTCTAGCGAATCGTAATTTAATTTATATAAGTAATGCACAAGAAAATCTGTAAAAAAAAAAACAAAAAAAAGGTAAAAAAAATTGTAGTAGAGTACCGTGAAGCCTTGAAGAGACGAGATCTTCATTCTCTCGCTCTTTTCGTACGTGTCTTTACGTTTCTATGGATTTCGTCTACTTTTCACAAAACGTCGCGTCTTTATATGTGACGAGGGAGAAGAAAAATGCGGATAAATATCATGCCCTTAGTCAAGGTTGAAAACTAAGAAAACAAAAACAACACAAAAAATAATTATCATAATAACAGAAACGAAAGAATGAAACAAAACAAAAACCAACAACATCGTGTAAACGAAATCCTCGACATTCCTATCGATGAGAATATGTATCTTTCAAATTCTTAATTCATCTTCGCGCGGTGTGTTGCTCTCCACCGAAAAACCAAAAAAAAAAAACAAAAACAACAACAACAAAAATATCACAAGCACACACACGCACGTGCCGAGAGAGAGCCTCCTGCCTCCTGGTCATAAATTCAAAACGATAAAAAGACAAAAAAATATTCTCCTCTTCGGATCCTGCCTTCCAAGGAAAAAAAAAAATTTCATTGTATCTGCAAAGAGAAATAAGAAAAACGAAAAAAATCGAAGAAACTGATAAAATAAAAAAAAAACGTCGACACCACTTTTCTTGAATCACGAAAGACAGAAATTTAAATATAAAAAAAAAATTTTGACGCAAACGAACGCGCGATCGGTGTGTGCACTTCCCGGAGGTGCCCCCCGTGCCAGTCAGACGCGAGAAGGAAGCTTTGTCAGACGTAAACTGGCGTGTGATTCGTACGATGTTACTTAAAAAATAAATAAATAACAAAAAAAAATGAAGAAAAAAAACTTAAGAGCAAGTAAGCAAGTAATACACCGAACGATTAATGAGATAACGAGAGAAAGGGGAAGAAGATATGAAAGGAGAACATGAAGCACAGAAAATAACATCAGACGTGTCGGTGGTTCAGTCATAATATATATGTAATATATATTATATATAATTAAATTAAAAAAAAAAAAAAAAAAAAAACAAAACAAAAAAATTACAAAAAATGAAAAAAAAAAAAAAACAAGAAAGAATTCCTCCACAGTCCTTTATTATTTAATATGAAAGAACGAAACGAGAAGTACTTGTATTTCTGGTGACCTAGATCGCATTGATCATAAAAGACAAAATAAATGTATCCTCATTTTTAGGTCACAAAAAAACACGTTATTGTTATAGTTCTTTACCTTCTAGTAGTGTCCAGTATTTTTAATCTATTCATATATATATATATATGATTTGTTTTACATGAATCTATATATATATATATATGTATATACTTGTAAATGTTTATCTCGTCCCCTTCTGGCCAGGTCTTTGTACGAGGTATTTAGAAAACTACTTATCGATTTGCGAATGCTTATAACAACGGAATGAATGCTCCAATTCTCAAAGCTTCGTCTGTCTCTCTTTCTCTCGCTCGCTCGCTCGCTTGCTTCGTGTATTTAAAAACGCAATATGAGGGCCCGAGGTCACCGGTCGATTTTGGGGTGGCGTCGCACACGGATGATGCCGGATCAAGAGGGTTCTCGCCCCTGGGAGAACATCGTCGACGCATGCGTGATTTTTTTTTTTTTCTTACACCACCACCACCGAGACCATCAACTATACGTTCTCGTCTCTCTATCGCGTCATCTTTCTCGTCGTTATTACTGATTAAATTTTCAGACTTCCGATGTCAGGGAGCTCGCACGAAACTACCTTGTTTCCAATGTTAAAGGCGAGAATACCTCCCTCCGGGCCTCCAATAAATTTTATCACACGCCATATATCACTTCTCGGCCAATCGATGTCTCGAGAAAACCGTCAGACTTTTGCTCTCTTTTCCATACACGTTTTAACTTAATTACGATACAAACTTACGTGGAGTCACGAAACAAAATTTACATCTAATCTAACTACTGGCATCAATTAAAACTTACACGCGTAAGTTTGAAGTTTAATCGTCGAGGTCGAAACCGTTTATAATTATAACTATATTTTCGGACTATTATAACTGGGCACTGATTGAAACGAAAACGACGAAATTTTTGGTTTTTATATACTATCTTGTTTCGCTAGACATTTTAATAAATATTCTGTATTTACTTTTCTGGACATAATTCAGTAATGTCACGTTTTCATCATTTGATTCAAATACTGAATCTTTTGTTTCTTTTCAATGATAATGTCGCCAGTGTTCTCTCAAAATCTTTAATGAAAACGCCCTTATTCAGCTGATGCTCATCACGATATTCCAGCGTAATTAGGCCATCGATAAGAAAACGATCTCCGTATTGTTAGATTTTCCGTAATTTATGTATCACATTCCCAATTACTTAGTTGATCGAGTGACGTCAGGTCACTTTAAACTCGTCTGACAAAGGATTTTTCAAGTCTGCGTGTTTGTCGCGCTATTACGGTCTAACGCGTTTATCGATTTTCATGAAACTTTACACGCTTTTAGTTGAACACATACTTAAAAACGTAGGTTGAGAAAATTTACATTTCACATTGGATTGATATCTCAAAAGGTTACGGGTCAAAGAATTTTATTTCAATGAACATTGGCATTAGAAAAGTTTTGATTCCGTTGATAACAGTTCAAAACTTGAAGTCGAACAAGTTGGAATCCCAAAGCCGTTTGGTTGAAGGAAAAGTCAATAAAATCATGTACTTACGAACATTTTTTCATCAATTATTGACAACTCTTAACGATGCCTTATTTTACATGATTATTTATTTCAAAAAATATCATAAATCTTGTTGGTTTCGTACAATCGTAAATGTGGTAAGATGTAAATTTACCCTTTGCGCTTAAAACAGTTTATTAGTCCAGTCGGAAAGCTCAAATAGACAGACACAAGAACGTTTAATCTTCGTCTATTTCCATTCGATTGTACAATTTGGTAATGCCTCGGTCAGCTCTTTCTCAACGCCACTCTTATCCTTCACGTACGGCATACCTCGAAGCTTCAATATCTTCAAGTTCCTGGAAACGTAACAACAAATTTGGTTAATTCGTGAAATTCAGTGTTCTTCCAAAAATATTATTTTTTTAACTCAAATAAGCAGGAGAGCGAAAATAAAGGGGCTTGGCCTTCAAGTTCAAAGCGAATAGAATGGTATTTCGGGCAAAACATACACCTTAACGTTTGTTCGACTTACGTCAGATTTTTCAAACTTTTAAGCGCGTCGTCCGTTAAGTTTGCACAGTCGATAACTTCGAGGTGTTTCAGCGTATCTTTCAACAGATCTAATCGACGCAGTGCTGCATTTTCTATATAACCGCACTTGATCAGCTTTATTTCATCAATGTACTTACATCCGGCTAATAAAAATAATTACAATTGAAAATGTAAACCAGCAATTCACGTTGAAACCCAGAAACGGAATATAGAAAAAAATCCAGAAGAAATACTGCTTAAATAGAGAAATTTTGCCAACCAATACTGGACGATGTGATTTTTCAAATTGAATTTATCATGTTACAATTTTTGGAAGAGGAAACAGTAGTACAACTTTATATTCGGAAAACGTAAGAAAAACTACTTTCCTATGTACTTTTTATACCGCATTGGTCTTTTTTTTATCTCAATTTTGATCAAGTTTCAAAATAAACTCGTGTAAACATAATGCTTGGTGGTACATTCTGGTGAGTGACTCTTTTAATAATTGAAAATATTCACAAAAATTGTCACACTTATTTCGAAGAATATTTAATGATAATTTGAGCTCAATCGTTAAGCTTGAAAAAAATACTTAAAAATTTTAAACGAAAGAAAATGAGGACACAAGATTATTGAAGAAAATTCATTTCTCTTAAAAAGTAAGGAATTTGACTTTTCCCATGTGGTATTTTTATAATCAACAAATATTTACTGTTCACAGATTTTCTATTTTCATGAATTTTCAAGGAACCGTGATTCAGTAATTTCAAAAACTGCTAAAAAATAAGCGGAACAACCTATATTTATAATTAATATGTTCATAGAAATGTTGATATTATGAACGAGAATACTAACAAAAATATGGAAATCCAATGTGACTTATGGAAGCATCTTCAGCGTAAACCGCTTGGATGAAATGGGTGCTTCCTGAGACTTGCAAAATATTGTAATCTTCGAGGAAAGTTTTGGCACCTTTCCATCTGACGGAAGCTCCATTTCTCAGTAACCATTCTGCGCAAGCTCTGTCAGGACCAACCTCTTTTATCCTGTCTTCGTCAACACTACAAAAATATGACAATTCCTCAAACCCAAAAAAAATTCAGACAGATAATGGAAGAAACATTTTTAATGGAATACACGTTCATACTCAGTTCAATAAAAGTTTTCTTAGAAAACTTCGAAAAATAGAATTTTACATGTGATAAATTATATGCATATTACGAAAAACAATGGTAATTGATATTTCCGAACAAAGGAACTTTTGATTTTCGTAACAGTAGTAAATTTTAGGGAGTACGGGTTAAAGTTTGAAATTCGAGTGTATAACCTACAAAAAAAAACATTGGATTTTTACCTGTTCCATACGAAAGTTAAATAGTACCACATCGATCTTTTATGCTGGACATTTATGTTTCTCAGCAATGGTGTTAATAGCTTCTGCTATATATAGAGGACATCGAAATCATCAAATAAACAGATTTAAACATTTTTTTTTTTTTCATCGAATGATTCATGCTTTAGTCCAGAAAACAATTGATTTTCAATTCGTAGGATTTATGAATAACGAATAAAAGGGGTCCATACATGGAAGATCATTTTTCATGAGCCGGCCGGCGATTCACGCAAACGTCAATTGTTTTTGTTGTTTTCTTTGCGAACTAAACAGTATTATTGTCCTCCATTCACAGATTATAGATGAAAGTTATAAAAATGACGTTCACAAGAAGTTTTGTTATTTCCAAGAAAATATTCAAAACGTATAATCCATATTCGAAGAACTTGTCTGCACGATTTCGGTGCATGCACTCTGTTGTAATAACAATGATAAAAAGTGGGGATCCCGTTCTACGTCGTTGAATTTTTTGCGACATTGAGAAATGATTTTGATTGGTCGGCGCTTCTGCTGTACGAGAAACAATAATCTAAAAAAAGAAACCGATTCGTCGTACAAAAATTTGGCACGGTTCAAGACGAAAATTATATCTTTCGTTATTTTTCTTAAAACGTTAAGCATCAAATATTATATACTCGTAGAATCAATCTGGAATTCAAATAATTCAAAATTCTTTGAAAAATAATTCAATTTTTTGGTGTACGAAAATTGTGACGTTCATTTTTAGCCGTTCGTTAAATTTGGTAGTTTGCATACGAAATTCTGGCAAACTTCCATTTGTTGAATAAACAATCCAATCGAATTTATACTTTTTAGAAATAAAAATTCAGATACGACAGTAAAATCTGAATTGTTATTCTGACGACCATTTTCGGAACAAAATACTCAACAAAATTTCTCGATGATTTGTAATGAAGCAGTATTGCACTAACTTGTGTCAAATTTTGATACGATTTGACAAACAGGTAAAGAGAAATGAATAAGACGGACATATGTTTGTGATTATAAAGCCTGACTTTATTGAAAACTGGATATAAGGTGATTCGGGGAATAATTGCCATGAGTACCGTGCTCACGTGTGTTATATTTGCTTTTTTTTATTTATTTATTTGATGTTTTTTTATTTGCGATCGACGACTGGTTGGATCGTTTCGCCTCCGCGGATCTGTCCCCAGCCGATAAGACGCCAATGTTTTTCAACACGTCGTGATAGTGCAATTTTTTCGTCGATTTCCGTGCACACCGGATTGGTTAAACTGATTTTAGCTAAATCAGCTCTTGTTGCTAACACCCGTCCACCGGTACTCAATGATCCAATGTTTACCAATAAGACTTCGTTTCTGGATAACTTTGGCACCTGGAAATAACAATCAACATTTATTGTTTGTCAATTTTCGCATTTTTTCGCTAAAATATAAAAAACTGTTGCAATCGTTGTTTTTTTAAATATTATTTCGTAAGTTTCTAAAATCTACTGTCGTTCAACTGAATTATTATTTTTGATAGAAAAAATCAAGTTTTTTCAATCTTTGAAGGACCCACAATTTTTCTAAATTCTTCGAAATGGCTGATTTTATTGTAAATTTCTAAGCAAATAATTGTGAAACTTTGCAACAGCAAATTTGAAATTTTTATGATGTTTCTTTCTTTTTTTTTGCGTTTGATGAATTGATTTTGTAATCAATCTTACCTTGGCACCCTTTTTGTCTCCCTCAGTTCTGACTCCCAACAAACGCTTGAGTAGATAGTACGATATTTCAAGCTCGATAAATATTTTTGGAAGTGCCCCAACAGCTCCCAATATTTGACCGACCAAACGATCGGCACGACACAATGTCGGCTCAATTTTTGTTCCAACACCGATAAGACCACCGGGTACAGCGAATTGCAACTCATTTTGCTCAGCAAAGAGCGAAACAATGCGCGAGAATATCGGACGACAGGTCAATTTTCCCTCTCCATCTTTTGACACCAAACCTGGTCGTACCTCAATTTCCATACCGACCTGTAAATTCAGATAAAATACATGTAGATATGTAAACAATTATTCGCTATGAAATACACCTCCATAAATCCGTAACTCATAATTTATGCGTGTCTATAATGATGAACGTGCTCATACACAAATCATAATGACAAATGTTATGTATATCTATAATTTATGGTGATTAATGGGAGTCGGTATGTTGTTACCAACAAAGAGATGAGATAACACTTTAGTAGTTTATTGAAATTAATATAGCCACGTTTTCAAATTTCTCGTTACTGAATTCTCATCAAATTAGTTATTCGCTACTCCGAAATATGCATATCAATATTTTGTTTCATTTTATTTCGATCTTTATATTGAACTCATTATGAATGGCAGGTGTGTATGAATATTATGAATTTTTCAAGCGAATTTCGTCAGGTGAAAAATTTCATAGGAATTTATTCGATTTTAACGGTAGTTTAGCAAATGATTTTGTGGTAAATTCAATTTATTTTGTACCTTGAGTACTCCTTTGAGAATACTTCCTCCAGCTACACCGCCCTTAAGGTCATCGACCTCGCAACCGGGCTTGTTAACGTCGAACGAACGGATTACGATTAAACGAGGCTCCGATGTGAAATCCCTTAGGGGTACCGGAATCTTTTTCGTAATGTATTCGCACAATACTTCGATGTTGTACTTGAGCTGGGCTGAAATAGGAATCACTGGCGCACCTTCTGCTACTGTTCCTGTTTAACGATAATAAAAACTGCTTTGTTATGTCGATCATTGATATCAATTTACAGAACTCGAACAATTTTTCTTTGCGTCATATATCGCGAATCAAAAAATGACTTATTTTTTCTTCTTTGGATAGAAAATGAAACAGAAATGATATATTTCGACAGAATTATATATTTTGACACTGATTTGCAATCAGTGGTTTTCATCTGCATGCAATTTTTTGTTTCATTCATTTATTCTTTTCTTGAATGCTCATTATGTATTTTAAAAAACTGTTATTTACCTTGAACAAATTTCAAGATCTGTTCATACTGTTCTTTTGCTTGGCCTTCTTTAACCAAATCGATCTTGTTTTGCAATATCACGATATGTTTTAATTTCATGATTTCGATGGCGGCCAAATGCTCCGAAGTTTGTGGCTGCGGACATGATTCATTTCCAGCTGAAAATGTGTGAAATATGTATGATTATTTATCCAATCAGTTAGGAGATTTTAAAAACCTAAGGTTTCCATATATCTTTTGATGATTCACATCAATTAATTCGGTATAATTTTTCAAATAAAACATTCTGTAAACGGCCAAAATCGTTTTTTTTTGGCCCAAGGCTGAACAAAATTTGAAAAGAATTGTTAAATATTCCACGTCTATTGATAGACGTTTTTGATGATGGAAACTAACGAATAAATTCGACTTTACGAATTAAAAACTCTTTTCCTTTTTTGTACACCTCGGTAAAACTAGTTGCATGCTGAGTGAAAATAAGTGTCTAACCGATGAGAAGAAGTGCTGCGTCCATAACAGCTGCTCCGTTCAACATGGTAGCCATGAGAATGTCGTGACCGGGGCAATCGACGAAGGACACGTGACGGACAAGCTGGAAACGTCCTGGGCATCCTGGACGTAAGCATGGGAACGCATCGTCCTTGCTCGAACCACCGGAAATGTAGCAGGAGGGACGCGGGCATTTTGCATAATCGCACTTGTAGATTTTTGCATTTGCATATCCTGAAATTCAATCAAATAAAAATAATGAAATGAATAAAAACATTTAACAATCGTTTGCCAAAGAGTTTTTCGATATATTTATACATTTTTTTCAATATTTGGAAGGCACTGTATTCAGGCCACTATTACATGATTACTTGCCAAATGAAAAAAAAAAAAAAAAAATTCACTGTTCCGCAGTTTTACATGCGTTATAATGGGGAACATTCAAACATTTTACATTTTTTGCGTTAACTTTGAAAATTTTGCATAAATTCATGGATTAAAAAATTCTCAATCACGCTGTAACACACGACGGAGTTTCTCCAGACTAAATGTTGGATTTTGACTGATTAGTTTTTGAGACATAGCGATGGAATGTAACAGTTAATGTCAGGAGAAGTGAGGAAGGTTGTTTTTTTCAGAAACTCTGAACTTTATCAACCATTTCTCTTTTCACTATTTTGTAAGTTTTTATATTCACATGAGATATAACGATTAAAATTTTGTTAGACATGCGGCAGTGTCTCGAGGCCAAATATTAAAAGAACGTGTTGTAAGTCACAGTGTTAAGTCACATATTCCGCAGGTTATATCTAAGTTTTTATACAGTAACCGAAAAGAGACATTTTTAAGATTATTCTCTAACAAGACAACAGAGTAAATCGAAAGAATAAAGCCCGTCTTTCCTTTATTTTAATATCCATCGATACTTGGGATTTATTTGAACTTCTTACAATGTGTTTTTTTCCTTTTTTTTATATCACTGATATACATTGACCATTATGTTACTAAAATGATTTATTTTCAAGGCAGTAGTATAGTTGTGTGTTGTTACAAATATCGTGATATTGTTTTTTTCTTCATCTCAAACATCATTGAGTTTCGATATCTAGCGTTTGAGGTTTCGCCATTGATTGGATGGACTGAATTATATGAAGTACGAATTAAAAAACTGCCCGTTAACTTTATCACTTTTTATCTCACTCGTACTTTCTTCGTTACAATTATTCGAGTCTCAGGAGCGAGTCTTGCGCTCAGTATAACGATGAAAATTGTTTTCCACTAATTTCATTTGCAAAACAAAATTCTAATCAAAAATTCTGTCAACCTCATGACCGAAAAAAAAGATCCTGGATAGCACAGGAAATATTTGAATTATTTAATCAAAAGATTATGCGACAAGTCTTTGGTATTGATGATATATGTAATTTTTTGAATAAATTATTAATCTTTCGACAGCCACGTCTCTTTTCAGTGGCGTCGACTGCATATGGGGTCATTTTGACCCCATATTTTTCAAAATATGTATTTTTTTGGAAGAATTTCGAAACATTTTTTTACTCATTAATCATATATGTTTGGCGATCATTTTTTCAATAGAAATAAATTCGAGAGTCCGAAAAATTGACGTTTATGGAAAAATCATCGTTCAACCCGAAAAATTGTACGGTCAAACTGACCCCCTGTGCAGTCCAAGTTAAACTTTGTTTCCAATCGTGCTAACACAGGTTTTCGGGTTTTTCCAGTTATTTTTTTCCCTCGGAATTTTCGACATGATTTTTGTCTGCAAATTCGAAAAGAAGAACAAGCTCTCCTCTTCGCCGTTTGATTATAACTAATGTCAAACATTCAAACATTAACAGTAAACAACGACCACGTTATAAAAATACAATATGGTGGCACGTGAATAACTAAAAATATATATATGTATACATATTTTATATTTATGTGAAATAGATCCATCGAATAATTGATATTCAAGATAAATAAATAATAATTTCAATCGAATATGCTTCGTTTGTAAAAAATATACAGATGTACGCATTAGGGAGAAAACTGTAAACGAATGAATGAGTGAAAAAGTGTATACATCGCAATTTCGATTGCCCATAACGTTGTACATTGGCTGTTTTTGGTGTGAGAAATAAAAGAAAAAACAACTCGAACGAAAAGAAACAATCAGAAGAGATATTGTCTGCATTGTTGAGCACCACATTTACATCTAGTCTTGTTCTCCGTAATTTTGTCATTGACAACCTGTTGAGGTAACTCGAGTCGCTGGCGACATTCCGAGGTTGCAATAATCGTTGAGTTTTTATTTTTTTCAATATTTCTTGACGATTGGCACATGTAATCAAAAGTAATTTCTTCGTCTTTTGGTATATCTCGTGTCGCGAATAGAGCGAGTTTAGGTAAATTAGGATCGAGACAATCGACCCAAACACCGTAAACCGCGCAATTTGGAGCACACGAATGATTTATAAAGTGTGAAACATTGCCGTAGAGAGCAGCATCAACGGTATAAGGACAAGCATCTTCGAGCTCAGCGACATTGTAATCAAGATCAAAAAGATAAGTCCTGCCGGCTGCGTCATAGTCTTTGCCACGTTTTTCAGCCTCTTCGTTCGTTATGACTTCCCCTACGTACTGCGTCACGAAAGTGCCTTTCTTAATGAATTTAAGAGTTTTCACGCCCCAGCCACGTCCGTTGAAAGTACGAAAAACGCACAGTCGTACATTCGAGCCACGTTGTACCACTCGATTCTTACAGTCAGCCGGACATTTACAACGCTTGTTGCATTCGTAGATCGGTGTACCTGGTGGTACGCGGACTCGGCAACCCTGTGTGTACGGGAAAACTCCCTCGTACTGTGCGAAACAGCATTTAGATCTCGAATCGCAATTTTCACAATCGCAACCGATCGGTGGTTCGTCCGGGATGATAACTCCATTGCCCGGCAAATATTCTTCGATGTACAAAAAATCTTGAGGCGCGCTCTCCAAATCGGCTAAATTTTCTACCAGTATCGTTGGTTTCCCTTTTGTTATACTGTTTATTTCGGATTCCCATTCGAGCAACGACTCCAATTGGTCCCTTCTCATTTCACCGAACATCGCATGCAGTATGCCACGTTTTATCCACTTGGTTAGTTTCTCACGCTTTTTCTCAGTCGTTCGAGGATGGAAAAAACTCTTGAGACTCCGATAGAGATCGTCCTGATCGGTGAATGTACCGTCAATGGGTTTATTACTTTTGATCAATTCTTTCATATGATTTTCCACCTCTTTCGTGTCTGGATTAAAATTAGTTTTACACTTAAAATTGTCTAGCAATTGTACCCTCTCTTTCTCAAATCTATCCAACATTTCGGTACAATTGACAAGATTTTCTACCGGCTCCCAAGTGTTACTGTCGCTCGACCAATTCTTCCATTTTATAAAATAAAGAGGCACGCTGTTCTTCATTCTCTTGCCAAGTATCTTCTCAACTTCGAACAAGTTTGGCTCGTTGTTCAATTTTTTATAACCGTTGAAACGTACATTCGTCAATCTAATGTCGCGCAACACCACGCGCAATTCTTTCATTTTCATTTCATCCTTTTTTACTACGTTTTTATCTTCGGACGATAACGTCGTCGTTTTCGATATTGCATTTGGTGTTATTGTTGTTGTACGAATTTCCACGTCATTCTTCACGTTTATGGACGTACTATCGGCGTATTTTTCCGTCCCCGTTGAATATGAATCGTCCAATGTTGATAAATGCGGACTCTCGTTCGACACTTTATTATCCTTATCGCGGGTAGAATCCTCGCGCTTTGGTCGTTTAGCAGGAGGCGGCGTTGTTAATCCTGGCGATCTTGGCCTTTTTTCACAATATGTCGGCAGCATTTCACTCATATCGCCCGGTACTTTGGCCGATTCTCCGCTGGAATTCGCCGCCGCACGAGCCTCTGCAATGCCAAACATTTATACGGCGTCATTCTCTCGGCTCACATCCTTCCGGAATTTTTTTTTTGCTTTCTATCAGTACACTCCTTGTTCTTTATTCTTTTTTGTTTGTTTTTTTTTTTTTTTTTAGCATAAGATCATCGGGTGTGCTCGGTGCGCGCTGGGTGCGTTTTTTTCTCTTTAACTTTTTAGTTTGTTTTTTTTTTTCACTATCCCTCTTTCACTCTCGTTCTCCTCTTCGTTCTTCTTCATTTTCTCACCTATCTCTATTTCGAACCTGCCACACTAAGACTAATTTAACAATGTGACTATCGCGACTAAGTTCAGTCAGCTCTTCGGAGCTATTTCAAGTTTTTTTCTTCCCCTGCATCTTAGTGCACAGGAAAAATAAAATGATATTTGTTTATTGGCGAACAGTATCATAAAATCAGAAAAAAAAAATTGCAGTAATTTGTTAGTTTCTTTCGGACACTAGTTTTTAGAGGTTTGCAAAACCATGAACACTATTAAATCCCAAATTCACCTTCCAAGGCATCATCTTTGCCACATAAGCAAGACTTTTCAATAAAACTCAATTATTATGCCATCAACCTTTTTTCTTTTGCGTTTTACATGCTTGTGTTTTACACATTAATTGGAGAAAGTCGGTTTCACATACCCAGTTTAATGGTAATGTTGCGCTCCAGCTCATTCTTAAAACGAACTGTCTGCACACCCGAAATGGCTTTTACGATGGTTGACTTTCCATGGGCCACATGACCGATGGTACCTTTGATTAACACAAAAAATACATTTTAAATAAACAGATGATTTTATCAATTGATTCATAAGAGTCAAAGAATATTATGTTTACCAATGTTAATTGTCGCCTGTCTGCTGATGACTTCCGGTGACAGTGCAGTCAGTTTGGTAACATCCTGAAGAACATTGATAAGTTGCAATTAAAATTTGTAATGATCGTACTCATGACTTTCACGGTGAAATATGGATTGAAATGATAAATAAATTTTGGGAGTCATGATCTCAAAACAATTGTGTTAAAGATAAACGGAGACAAAAAAGCTGCAGTGTTTCATATTGTGGTTATTCGCTTGAGAACAGATTGAATTGAGTTGAGTCAGGATTTGGTTTTAGAAGAGGATCGAAATGATGATGAAAATGCAGAAAAAATTTAGTAAGGTAACGATAGTTAATTCAAAAGGTTAAAACTAATAACATGAGACAACATGCTGTGAATTATTTGATCGATGGATGAGTACACGAATTGCAAGTTTTTTGTCTAAGAAAGATCATGTAATGAAATTTCTGTATGGAAGCTGTAATCAAAGTCTAAATATGGATGTTGAAAGATGATACGGAACCATTTTGTGTGTAAATTCAAATAATCTGAGTTAGTGTGCAAATGATCATTATAATTATCTTATATTCATAAATTGTCTTGACATTTTTTAATAATTAATGGTTATGAGTATTAATGCTTTGATGTTAATATTTTGATCTTTGTGTCAACACTCGGGTGGGTATTCCGATGATTAGAGATCACGGGGACTCCAGTCCCTGGGATCTCTGAAATAAATAATGCAGAAAAGATTGAAGAAAAGTAGATTTTTTGGAGAAATTTAGTAATTACAGGATATATTGAAATTTCTTATTTCCGTTTTTCAGTAACATTTTGATGTACTGCTCGAGAAAAGGTGATGCAATGAAAGAAAAGTTAGGGCTCTATTCCCCATAGGCGTGAAGACGTGACAGATGAGCGTTTCAAGTCATTCAACAGATTTAACATGGTGGCAAGGAAAATAGCGAAAACATTTACTTTTTTAAGCGTAAGGAAGTGATGAAATTTTGGAGTAGAACAAATGCGAGAATCCGCCAATAAGCAAGAGACGCGTTTATGTTGGAAGAAAGCCCGCGGAAAGAGTCCTACAAGGATGCCTTGTAGTTCTCGAAGATTGAGGTTACACCAAGCGGCACGAGCGAGCAGAAAAAGAATGGAATATAAACACGCTACGCTTCAAATAAACACTCACCAATTTCGATAAGTCTTGCTTGTAAAGATTTGGTTGACCCGTAGTTACTCCTAAACCTTCCTCGCCCCCCATTATTGCAGCTCCTTATTTTTTAAATAAAAAAAACTGCATAAGATACACGCGGTACAGCTGCGGTAATGGGAAAGGAAACGTTTGTGGCTTCACCTCTTCAACCGTCGGGCGGGGGATTGGGGGAGAACGCGATGACAGCGATCATGGCGGTAACTTGGTAAAGATTTCTTTTTATGTCCAAATTTGTCACACAGAGGGCACCTCCAACATAAGTCCAAAGAACATAACCTTAAATTCAAAACATTCTTATTTTAATTCATTATTACAGATTTAATAAATGTAAAATCAATCCTTTTATTTTAATATTAAATAATTGTAAGCAAAATATGATTGGTGGTGGAGAATTACCAGTAAACGAGGAAAACTTGTCAGCAATATGTCAACAACTACACCAGGCTGAGGTAAAATTTGACACGTCAAATCATCACATTATTATTATTATTATTATTATTATAAATGTTGTTTTTCATATCAAATTGTTGTATAGATATTTTTTTCTTGGAAATAACACAACATTACTTTTTTTTTAAAACCTAAATTCAGATACGCGTGAACAATGAATTGGAACAAATGCTTCAGCGGCACTGTCACGTAGAAGCAAAATTGCAAAACATAAGCAAAGTTCTTCCAAACGTCGTTGTAATCAGGGCGGAGAGTGAAAAATTCTGTGCAATGATCGATGGAACGAATAATCTTGCGGAGGCTGTCAGTGCTAAAGTTAGGCAGCTAGATCTTGCCAGGGTATTTATTATTACGATACATAATAATTATAAGAATATTGTAGCTAGTGATTACATTAATCTCGTGAATAAAACGCGCATCAATTTTCAAGAGATGTATAATTTTTTTTTTTCAAAAGCCATACGGAAAAATGAGTTCCAAGATATGGAAATCCTACATTCAAATTATGTTGAATAATGAAATCAATTAAGGGATTTAAACCAGGTGAAATTTCGCTCTACATTCGTACAGTTTGTCACAACAAAAAAGATAAAAAATTATTAAAGGAGAAGTTTTACATGGTTTAGAGATTGCATTTCAGGTTCTTGAGTATTAGTAAATTTCGATCCTAGCATCATGTTGTTGTTTCCCCATACACATGAGTCGTTTGTGTCCGTCTGTTTGGTAAAACTGATTTTATTTTATTCAACTTTTTGTCCATGAAAATATTCAGACCAATTCTGATTACAAGAAGTTTTCTTTCGCATGTTTGCCTTCCAACATTTCTTTAATTTCTCACTCAGCTATTTCCATCTCGATTGTTGTTGGTTTTTGATTTGGAATGAGATTTATGATCAACTTGTAATTTTCACTTCAGCAGCATATTTTTCGAGACTTCTATTTTGAACTGGAATTTTCAACTATCTTGCATGATTGAAGCAACTGAATTAAATTCAAAGCTTAAGTTTCCGGTAATAGTTGACACTTGAGTTGACACTTGACATTTGAATACTTGACTAAAGAATTACAAAATAAAAACTCAACCGCATTCGAATTACATGTGGAACAATGATGCTAATTATCAATCGAATGAGACGGTAGCATTGCCTGTTTTTCAAATTCAAAGAAAACAATGTTGCAATACAGAAATATAAATATGAAAAAGAAAACATTTACTCTTGATCTCGAATCGAATGGAGATAAAATCATAGAGCGAATTTCTACAATTTGCAGAGCCGAGTTTGTGAGTGTCAGAGTCGTGTACACGATATACTGGATCTACAATTATGTAGCGAGGGTGTAGCTACAGCATTGAGAAACGAAGATTACGAGCAAGGAGCGGCACACGTTCATCGTTACTTGTCAATGGATCACAATCTTTTGGAGCGTACAGCTTTGGACGTGTCCGGTGATCGTACGAGTATAGCAGGTTCGCTGGTAACTCTTCAGCAAGCAGCAAGCGAGTTGAGAGCTGTTGTGACTCACAAATTTGACGAGGCTGTTAAATCCGAAGATCTCGCTTCGGTAGAGCGGTTTTTCAAAATATTTCCATTGTTGGGTATGCACGACGAGGGACTCAAGAAATTTTGCCAGTATCTTTGCTCCAAGCTGCAGGACGCAGCGCACAAAAATCTCAAAGCCGCCCTTGATGTCAAAAGTAACGATGGTCGAGCACCTGTTATTTTTGCTGACACAATGACTCTCTTGTTCGAAGGCATTGCCAGAATAATTGAAATACATCAACCAATTATCGAGACATATTACGGTCCTGGTAGACTGTTGAAAACGGTCACGATATTGCAGAAAGAATGCGATCGGTAAGGGAAAAAAAAAACCATTACGTCAATTCCTGTATTTTTTCAATTCACGAAGTTTCTATCTACAATTTTCGTCCATGACTCACTTCCTGAACTCATTATTGAAAGGATTATTTAACCAGTTCGCCCAATTTAGAGCTACATCGAAAATTCGAGCAACAAAATGTGTAAAAACGAATCTCATCCATCGGGATATTTATAAGAAGTTGATTTATTCCAATATTTTCATTTCCTATTATTGAACACGGACATTGAACTTAAAACTGAAAAGTAAATTGGAAAATAAAAAAAAATACTGTTGAATAACAAGCTCAACGTTTTGTTTGGACAGGCAAATAAAAAAAATCTTAGCGGAATTCATGAGACATCGAGGTATTCAAAAAAAGGTGCAACTAATAAATGATTATATGAGAAAGCAGAGTCCGGAGAAGGCGGATCCAAAAAGTCTCGATCTCTTACTCGGTGAATTGACGATAATGCATGCAAGGTCGGAGTTGTATATTCGATTCTTGAAAAGAAGAATAACCGTAAGTCACAATAATCATTCTTGTTATTACGATTGAGAAACATAAAATTCATTGGTAACAAAAAACAACATTTTTGCAGAATGATTTAGAGATCAGTACCCCCGATGAAAGTCAACGTGAATCTCAATTAAAGGAGTTTGAGACACTGATCAAAAATTCTGAATTATCACATGGTATGCAAGAATTGTTGGGTGCTTATCTCGCTCTCGAGAGATACTTTCTTGAGGAAAGCGTCAATAAAGCTGTTGGAATGGACACTCTCGATCAAGAGCAACAAACCTCCAGTATGGTAGACGACGTATTTTATATCGTGAAAAAATGCATCAGGTGAGCAATTTTCAAGAATTTCGATATTTCCGAAAGCAAGACTAAAAACTGCCAAAATATTTTGATTCTGTACATCGTATCATTGATGTAGAGGGTCATTAATAAAATAATATAAAACAAAAAGATTATTATCATATTTGTTATTATGAAGGCGATCAATATCGAGTTGGAGCGTCGATGGCGTTTGTGCGGTCGTAAATATGGCATGTGGAATATTAGAGGGCGAATTTGCGAATCGTTTGAGAGGACGATTGCGACAAGGGTATCCAGCTGGTTATCTCGACCTTGCACAAGCTTACAGCGCCCTTCAAACGAGTATTCAGCAGGGTCGGTTGCAAGCTTCGGATAATGAGCTTGCTAGATTGATGTTTCTTGTGAGTTTTGCAAATTTGATAATCATTTACCCCTAATTCTGTTGGAATTCTGCATGACAATTTATTTCATTTAAGATTTATTTAAAAGATTAACGAAATATCTTGCTTCTGTTTGAGTTTATATTAGAATAGATTATAAGAAATTTTTTAAAGTATATAAATAATAAATAGTCAATGGCAATAAGTCAAAAAGTCTTACCGGAAAACTGTTGGGCCAATATTGCTTCCCTTGAGTGAAAAAAAGTGTTTATTTTTAGGCTTATCTCAACAACACTGACGTCAGTATAGAATACGTTGAGACTCTTGGGCAAAGTCTCGCGGTCGAAATAGACGCAGCTTTTCCGCAAATGCAGAAAAAAGATCATGGTAAGGTCGACAGCTGTTTGGCGGGACTCAAAGCCGTGACGACGACTTTGCGAGCAGTGATTGATTACGGATTAGAACAATTACGCGCAAGTGCTGTTAAACCGAGAGTCACGCCATGGGTAGACGCGTTTTTGTCTGTAAACCATCACGTTAACGAGGTAAGGTCATGGTTATGACCATGGGATAATTTGTGTTCTTATGAAGTGAGAAAAATTAGCGCCTCGGGCAGGATAAAATTAATTCTCATCGTCATTTGAATTAATTATTCGTCGTGTCTCTTTGTTATGTCACATATTCTTGTGTGTATTTTACAAGGTTTCAAAGATAAACCAATTTCTACATTTTCAAACCCAAAAATCTCATCTTTGTAAATTTTTTTTTCATAGTTTCCCCTTACGATTTTTTCAATCTATTTCCAAGGGTCGTCGAAGCTAATTTTGTTGTAGTTGGAAAAAGTTTCAATAATTTACTCGGGGGCAGGCTTCAATAATTTTTATAAATTGCATAATTCGACAATTCCCTTTTTCTTTTGATAATTTCGATTAATTCGCTGTCACGGTAGCACTCTGACACGGTAGCACGGTATCATCCTTTTTCCAAACTCTTTCCCATATTCGTACCTGATACCTCACATCCGTTCTCACACTCAAAACTCCTAGCTCAGCATCCTAATCTTATCACCGCATTTCTCAGCAGCTCTTTGTCCCACGAGCCTCAACTTCTCCTCTGCTTCATCTCCCCACTACCACTTCACCAAATCATTCTCCTTTATTCTACTCCTCAGTTCATGACCATCTTCCGAACCACAATCACCTCGTGCACTCCCTTATTACATTAATTAATTAATTAATTATTAAATAATAATGAATTAATTATTAAATTAATTAATTATTAAATTAATTAATCAATAATTAACAAGCTATAAATATACCCAATCTTAAAATCATTCTTTGTCTTATGATCATTATTATTATCATTATTCAAACCCGCTCGGAACATCGCACAAAAAATTATGCTCCGTACTTGACAAATTAATCGATCGATTAACATTGGTTTCGATTTTTTTTGGCCAGAGTAACGTTAGATCGTTAGTTTTTTGTTGTAAAATTTCCATTGGTTGACACGAAATTTGATGTATATATTTTTTTATTTCACTCACAGGACGAGTTACTCAGATACGAGACTGACGAGCCTTTCGTACAGACTTTAGTGATGAATCTTGAGGGTTTGTTGAATGCGTTCAAAGGCAGTCTGACGGCAGCGAATTATGACGCCCTGATTGGTATTCTAACAGCAGAAGTTACCGCTCGTTTGGAAAAAGTTGTATTGAAATCGACATTCAACAGGGTAACAAGTTTTATAAAAACCGAATAACATTAATGCTGTTGAAATTCGTATCGTTAAAATGCAACCAGTTTTGTTATGATTTTTTGATCAAATTCCACATATTCTCAGCAAATTCCATCGGCTTAGAGCCCGAAAATGTGTCAAAATTGTTTTTTTTTTTGGTTCCTTGCTAGAAAATCATAAATTTGATTTGTAAAATAGAAAAATGTTCCGACTCGGAAAACTACGAAACGTATAGCATAAAAAATAATTTTCGTTGCATTTTAACAAAAAAAATACTTCGATAATGTTCAGCAATTTATTAATCGCGGAATTTCGATGCAGTCAGGAAATTTCCTGTGACTATTTCAATAATTATTCATTAATATACTTTTTTTCATTAGGCCGGGGGATTGATATTGGACAAAGAAATTCGTTCATTGGCGAGTTATTTGGCCGCAGCGACGTCCTGGTCCGTGCGTGACAAATTTGCGCGATTGACACAAATAGCGACAATACTTAGCGTGGAGAAGGTCGAAGAATTGTCTGATTATTGTGGTGCGGATGCAATAGCATGGAGATTAACGCCTCCCGAAGTTCGACGAATAGCTTCGCTTAGAACGGACTTGAGGCCCGAAGACATTAAGCGACTCAAATTGTAAATTTTATTTATTTCTCTAAGTTAAATTGTTGAACGCATAAAATATCTAGAGAAACTCTCATTTATTCGGAAATGTAATGCAATGCAATATAATTGAGACTTCGCATTTCAATTATTAATAATCAATTTTATATTGAAAGAAAATCATGAAATAGAAAAACAGCGTGAACGATACCGTCAAAATGACTTGTAAATTAATCATCAATAAAGACAAATATTTATCGTCAAAAAGAGAGAAAAAGATTCCCCACGACGATGCAGGGAGTGAAAGTATCACGGAAATCGAATTTATTATTTGCTCTGCATTGGTCTATGGTAAATGGTTGAATGAGGAAAAATTATTACCATAATTTAGAATTTCATTTTTTCAGAATTACATTGATGGCGTTAGTCATAAAAATGTTTACGAAAAATAATAACCAGTAAATATGAAACAATAAATAATTTAAAGTTTCAGTCATTCAAGTAATTTTTGAAAAATCTTTAAAATTGAGCAACGAAAGATAGTATTCCTTTAATATTCACGCAAAAATATACCATCGTACTTATTTTCATTTTTCTAAACAAATTTTCGCGGTAAAGTAGCCTTTTCCAGACCCATTTATACTTCAACTTTCCCAGCTGATTCTTTAAGCGCCAAATCGTTCGAAAAATCGTTGCGCGCGCATTGGTATGAGAGTTTGATACAGCGATTATCGGATTCTTGTAATTTGGTCACGTCCCATACTTGTGCTAACCGAATTTGTGGTTCACATTCGCCATAATAATTCTTTGACGATATATAATGATGCGATGGTTCGGTTGCGAATGAAAAAACATGTCAAAGGTTCGTTCTTAGGAGTTTGGGTTGTACGTTCAAAAATAGTTGTAATGAAATCCACTGGTACCACCACCTCCAGACCATGTTCCAGACCTGCAGACTATAATGGCAGCGTTTTGCAATAGTGGGAGAAAAATGTAAGTATACTGCGCGTGCGTGTGATTCGCGGTAAAACGCCATCTGATGTGTGTTGCGTGAATTTTGGATAAAACGAGACCCGCAACCCGCAACAGGACAAAGCCCGTGGTACCCTCCCTTGTAATGCCGCACAGGGACCGGTGGTGTACTGCGTCCTTATCGGTTTATTGTAATCGCGATAACCCGCGTACGTAAGGTGCCGTAAACCTTACAAGGAATTAAAAGAAAGAAAACAAAACAAAAAAAACACACAAAGATACTCTGTAATGGAGTGGAATCTGTGACTGTAAGCTCTTTAAATTTCTCGTTCATCTTTTCCCCGTTTTTTCTTCTTCTCTTTTTTTTGTAAACGATCCGAAGACACGCAGAAATTGTGAATGTGTGAATAGTTGGTCACGTATTAAAACAAACAAAAAAATACAAAGTCAGATAGTGCACTTTCTGGTGGGAGTGCATCATCGAAGAAGAGAACGTGTACATCTTACATGGACGCTATGACGAGCAGCAGCACTTCCGTTCACTAATTGAGCGTGACTTTTCTCTCTCTCTCTCTCTCGCTCTCCACGGGACCTCTCCTGCACTCTCTCCCGTCAGTAGATAACTTAAACAAAAAAAAATAAAAAAATCGGTAACCTCTGTTCTACGCTGGCTGTACGTGGCTATAAAAAAACGCAGTGGGGAGAGAAGCATTATTATTTATGTTTTTATCCCCCTCGAAATACTTTTCATTTTTTTAACTCTTTTTCTCGCTACTTGTTCCGGAAAAGTCTCCGATTTACAAGGTCTGAAAGTAAGGTGGAGTCCGAGACACTGTGAAAGAGTTACAAAAGCGTAATCTGAGCTCGTCCGATACAAAACGCTAAAAAAATCGTGTGCCCTCGCGTATATGAGTGTTTTTTGTCTTTTTTTTTGCAAAGGGCAACATTTTTGGTGCGAAAAAAGACTGGAGAAAAAGTAATAAAAGTGATCGCACGAGAATTCTACGAGCACGAGGATGCTTCAGCTGTAGCTCGCCGGTGTTGAGTGCGTCGCGAGATTCCGACGAGTTTCGTGAAAGTCGAACGGAAGATTAAAGGGAGAGACGGAGAGAGAGAGAGCGAGGGAGAGGGAGAGAGAGACGGAAGAGTAGTGCTGTTAAATCGCGTGAATAAAAAGAAAACGAGAGAAGAAAAAGTTGAATTTAAATAAAAGAGAAAAAAGATAAATTTAAAGCGCGAGGGCGAGGAGAGAAAGATAGAGAGGGAGAAAGAAAGAAAGAAAGAAGATCGGTCATCGCGCAACACCTGCGGTGCGGGGCTCCGATGCATTGTTGGTGAGTGTGTGCGCGCGCGCGTGCTCGCGTGGTCAAATAAAATTGTGTGAGTACTCGCTGTATGTATACATTTACATACAGTGAATGTACGTGATACAATATTATGTGAGAGTATAGGGTCGCCGCGAGAGAGCGCGTGGTATGACAGTTGCCCTTGTGTCTGAGTGTCGAGTGTGTGCAAAAGTGTATGAGTGATTTTGAAGGTGTATCCACAAAGGAGAGGAGAATAGTAGACAAGAAACCGAATTTCGCCAATAGGTAGAGCTTGCATCGACTTGCATTAAATCTCTTTTTTTCTTTGTTGTCCTGACTCCTGGCGATCGAAACAATTTCTTGACATTAGTTCCGGACGTTCATATTGCGCAAGAAGTTCCGCGATGAATCAATGAACCGATGGTCGTTTAATGTCAGTGATAAATGCCTAAAAAATTATTTCAATCGATATTTGGATGAATAGTTTTTTTGGAAGTTCGACATAACCTATATATCGCACTCTGGCGTCCAGATTTAAAGCCTTCAATTGTCCGGTTGTCTGTCATTAATTTAAAGTTCCATTCCCGTGTTTCTAGGAACATTTTCTCGTCCATTGTGCATGCACCTTTAAAGCAATACACGTACGTACGTGCACATGCATAAACTTGCGTTAGAGCCACTGTACATTGAGGGAGAGAGAAGTGTAATACATGAATATATAGATATATCATGTAAACGGAGATGTGAACGCCGCGCGATTTCGGTCGTTAGTTATCCCGCGAGAACGGTAATATATGCATGTATTTTAAAGCCCTTTTTGCGTTTTCGACGTTTTCTCCGTTCAATCGGTACGACATAACTTTATGTCATGTTCGTTGATATTCTCGTATTAATGAAGGTTTTTTTTCTCTCCTCGACATCATTTTTCTTTCTCTTCGCGCAGGGCACACGTTTTCTCCGATTGTATATATGTATATATACATGGATATACATATAGGTGACGCGCGCGCGCGATCCTCAAGAACCCGTGTGAAAACGGGTTCGTCGATTTCGTGGTTAGGCCGATTGGTGGGAGAGTCGAAATACACAAGAGTTTTTCGAGAAACGTTACATTAAAATAGTGCAACAAGATTTTTACGGTTCTACTTTACTTTTGAAACATGCAACGACTTAATTACTTCGTTCTAATAGCCCGATAGGTAAATTTTTTGAGATTTGGTTTCGCGCGTGGCCCGAAATTATTGCAAGTGAACCATTAAGTGCGAATAATTATTAAAAATGTATATGTATACATAAGTACTGAAATGGTAGAAGTGAGACAGACTTATCGTGGAAAAAGTGGGAGTGTCGCGCATGTCGCGCCCGAACATGCTCCGATTTCTCTTTTTTTTTATTATTTTGAATTGCCTGCTGAGAACCAAACCTATACACCCGCGATCATTTTTTTCTCTGATATCCCTTCTTCCGAGTTTCTCTCTCTTCCTCCGTCTCCCTTTCTTTCTTGCTTTTCTACATAATCCCAGGTCATTTCTCGCGCGCGTTCCTCCCGCATTCGCCTCGTCGACGCGCGCTCGTCCCACATCGAATAAAATCATCGCGAGTAATTTTGCGAATAATTTCAACATTGCGATTACAACTATTCTCTGAGATAAAGAAACGGACGCAAGAAAAAGAAAGCTTTTCTTATCGAAAACTAATTTCATATTTCTCCTGACACACGTTAAACCGGAACTAAATAAACGGAGATAAAAGAGAGGGAGACAGAGAGCGAAAGAGAGGAACAATGGAAGAAAAAAAATTCTAGGGAAAAACTAGGGATCTAGGGAATCGTGAATTTTTTGGCGTCAAGAAAGGCATTTCTAACCTCAGAATAAAAACTGTACGCGCGATTCCTGTTCTCCTTAAACCACGAAGTCGTACTTTTATTTCGTCTGCAGAGACACGAGATTTTGGCTATTGTTCGTGAGTTTTAATACCGACGAATATCCACCAGTGAAACAGGAATACCTCTTGCAAGAACAAAAAAAATAATCGCAAATATCGACGAAAACTTGCGGAATGGATGACCCGAAAGTGTAAACGAAATATACGAGGTTTTTTCGCTTTGAATCGAATTTTTTCATCCGTCGAGTGTTTCGCTCTCTCAATTTAAATCTGATCTGTCGTTCATTCAAAATCATTTTTCCATTCTGCTTGGTGGACTTTGATTTCTCATGGGTTTCTTCAACGTGCGTTAACCTGCCTTTTTTCTCTCTTGAGCACTGTTTCAAACACAATTTGCGAGAACACTGTTTTTCTTCAAGTAGATCTGGCTATTCCATCCGTGTCTGAATCCACCGAAATCTTGGATGAGTAGACGAAGAAAGGGTTTAGAATGAGAGAATACAGAGAACATTTGAGCAACATGAACGTGATTAAAAAAAGTCCTGTTCATCGATAGTTATTTTACTCACTAGTTGCGCGCTCTCTCAATAAAGGGCAATGCCAAAGATTGTTGGTTATCGTGCTGTGCAACTTTGTGCTTCGAACGTACATGCGTTAGCTTTGGTTCGTCGAACTGTGGTTTATTCATCCACTTTTTTGTGTTTTTTTTTGTTTTTTTTTCTTGTATGCAAAGTTGGTGGCGGTAGTGAACTCTGAGTTATTTTCTTAATGACTGTGTGTGAAAAAGAGGAGGGAAAAGAATAATAAACATTTGTAGAAAAAAAACGTTGTTTGAAGAATACATATATATATATAAACAAAATGTGTTAATATATGTGATATTCACTCATATGTATATATATATATTTGAAAGAATTTTATATTTACACATTTATGCATATGGGAAAAGAGAAAAAAAGGACTTTCGTCAAGATGGATAAGATCCATGACCCATGCTCCGCGAATTGATGGGTTTATGCTTTTCCTGCAGGAGACCCTCCAGCAGTCGGCTGAATAACAAAATTTCTGAGCACATATCGGCGTCTGTAACACCCCTCCATGTTTGTCTGGAGGAACAGGGAGGACCAGAACTGGGCTCGTGTGACGCTTCGGCTCGCAAGCCACAGGTTAATTTTGATTTTTTTGGCAAAACAATAAAACAGTATCGGATAGAATGGATACATAATAACAAATTATTTGACGTGCTTCACGTTGAATTCTCTTTCTCAGGTCAAGGGTAGCCAAGAATATTGGGAAGACAAGGCAAACTCAGCGGTTTCGAGGACAAGCGAAGCAGGATCCACTACAAGCGGGTCCGGGGAGCTAAGACATAGCCAGCCAAGCATGGCAAATACCATAAGCAACATGAAAATGACTAACCCCATAAAGGGGCTTGTCAGTAAAAGGCGCAAACGCTTCACGGAAGATGGCTTCGATCTTGATCTCTCATGTATCCTTTTTCTTCTCGTTATAGTCACAAACCTCATTCCAACTTGAATTCGATTTTAAAAGTAACGAGAAAGCTACTTGAGTATTCTGATTTGGCAAAACATTATATGTATCTACTTCAAAGATCAGCAATTACCGATGGGTCCAGTAAGAAAAATTTTAGCTTGTTTTGTGTAAAAGTGTGAAATCTATTTTTCTAGACATTGCAAGGATTTTTCGAATGTTTACTCTGCAACATTAGCTATTTCGTTATTGATTTAAATGCAAATATTATGAAGCAACATTTATATATTGAAGCTGATCGAATTCAAAAGAATTTCTTTTGTTCCATATCACTTGGTTTTTTTTTCGACCATTTTTATGCTACGAAAATTGGAGAAAAAGAATTTAACGATTAAAATATCGGGAATTAAGGAACGAAAAATTCTTTTTTTTACTTCAATTTTCGCACCATCCACACTACAAATTTTCGTTCCATTCATCAAGAGGTCGATTTTTTTCCTTAATTAAATGTATTAAAAAACACAGATATACGGGATAACTTGATTGCCATGGGTTTTCCTGCAGAAAAATTGGAGGGTGTTTACAGGAATCACATAGACGATGTCGTCAAATTATTAGAATCCAAACACAAAGATCATTATAAAATTTACAATCTGTGAGTATAAAACTTCTAACTATTACAATGATTCTTTTATTCACCTCTGACTTTTGTGCATATAATAAACGATATCAATTTGACAGCTGTGCCGAGCGAACGTATGACTTCAAGAAATTCAAGCAAAGAGTCGCGATCTATCCATTCGACGATCACAATCCACCGAAGCTCGAAATGTTGAAACCTTTTTGCGAAGACGTTCACGGATGGTTGTCGCAGGACAGAAAAAACGTCGCAGTTGTACATTGCAAAGCTGGAAAGGGAAGAACTGGTGTGATGGTATGCTGTTATCTGTTGCACATTAAGCAATTCGCAACAGCAACGGAGGCACTCAATTTTTACGGGACTAAGAGAACGCACGATAGGTAAGCTTCAGTATTTTTTTTTTTTTTTTTAACGTCAATTCACAATTAAATAACAACATTTACCCGAAAAAAAGACTCACAACGGAATAAATACGTCTCACTATCAAAAATACTTCAATGAGATTGATGCATTTTTCTCGCCTACTGCAACTCAGTTTTACTAAGTACAATTTTGCGCAATAAGCTCGATGTTTGTGAGTAAATTTGATTCTGCTTCCCTGAAAAATGTTCCTTCGAATCGAGCTCTGCTCATGAGGAGCGCTTTTAGAAAATCTCAAGCTCTTCAAATGTCGATAATGTAATTATTGCTAAAACTCAACCAATTTTATGTTTTTATTAAATTGTTCATAACGATGTTGTCAACAGGAAAGGGGTGACGATACCTTCGCAGAGGAGGTACGTTGGTTATTATGCAACTCTCGTTCAAGAGGGTCTTAACTACCAACCGGTCACGCTGGTCCTTCGTCAAATACAACTCGATCCAGTTCCCAATTTTAATGGAGGTCAAGGCTGTAAGTATCCTCGTAAAAGTAACATTTGTATATATGCGTATCATTTGTGATTACAATGCACGAGAAGATAGAACTCCGAGTATCGTATTGCCTTCGCGTTATCTCGCGTTGATGCGAGGTTCGCATTCCATGAGCATCGCGAACGAAAGAGAGAGAGAGAGAGAGAGAGAGAGAGAGAGAGAGAGAGAGAGAGAAAGATGCTTGAATGTTTATTCCCTCTAATAACATTGCTCCATTGTTTGTTACAGGCTTTCATTTTGTGATATCGGAATCTAACAAGAAGGTATTTAGTTCGAAAATTTACGAAGTGAGAAAAGGAATGTCATCGATATGCATTCCCTTGGATCAAACCATAGCCCTCACCGGTGATATCCGCGTAGAATTTTTTTACCGACCGAAAGTGAAGAGAAAAGTGAGTACATCAAAATTTCTATATATTTATATTATTATTGCACTTTATTCATGTATTTTCATCTGTTATCTTCTCGATTTTTTTTTGAGTTAATATATTTTCTGGTTATACTAACATTCAAACGTTCATATTTTATAAAAAGTCCTTCTGTACAAAGTTTGACCAAAAAAAGTTTATATGAATTTTTATATGATTGAAATATTCTTGAATTCCACGAGTGATAAGTCCATTGAATGATCGCTTTCCTTCGTATAATTGAATCGTTCCATTATTTCATTCATACAGCTTCATTTATTTTAATTCTTTACAAAATTATTGTCATGATATCTACTTCTCCAATTATGTCAGCCGGACAATTTCGTATTTATATCAGTTCAATGATATTCAAAATTTTGATCCAGGAAAAAATGTTTCACTTTTGGTTCAATACGTTCTTTGTGCGAGACCATTTGACGCCCGAATACGAAAATGGTGAAATACCAGTCGAGAGATCAACGAGGGCATTGAGCTGTGACGGTACCGCAATGGAACTTCCAATGGTAACGTCACACGCGAAACCAAGAGCCGGCTCGTTAGCGAGCCTTGGACCTATGCCACCGGCTCTTGTTCTCAGTGTAGATAAATGGGGCTTGGATGGTGCGCACAAGGACAAACATCACAAGGACTACAGTGCAGATTTTAAGGTATGATGACAACACCCCAGGTCATAATGATTTGATCGTTTTTCTTCTGATTTCGAAAAATCATCCCGAACATTTCTTCTCATCAGTACACACGCAGTACTCAACGGTTGTTCCACCTTCGAACAATTATTTCAGCAAAGTTTTAACTCTAGAGCCTTAAAATACAGAAGATAGATTTTCATAGAGTTTTTGAAGTTCAATTTCAATCTTAAAATGGAGAAGTCGTTGCAAAAAAAATGTAAAAATGAAGGAATTTGGAAATTCTTATGGCGAGACTAATTACTCTGTTGTGAGCTTCCAAGTTTAATATTTACCCACTCAATTTCGTTATTAATATTGAAGATGAATTAATAGGTCGAATATATACAAAAATTGTGTAAAAAAATAACTATTGAAGTACCTGACCGAATTGAAAACCGAGTTAGGAATTTTATTATTTATGCATCTTTTTATGGTTCCTTTCGTATACCCTTTCGGGCTTTTACGTTTTTCCTCGTCTCCTATTCCTTGCCACCACCGAATTCGATATTCCCTCCTTTTTTCTGAGGCTTCGTCGTCTCTG
Organism: Campoletis sonorensis; assembly: GCA_013761285.1. NCBI lineage: Eukaryota > Metazoa > Arthropoda > Insecta > Hymenoptera > Ichneumonidae > Campoletis > Campoletis sonorensis. The sequence goes on along the minus strand of JACEOJ010005877.1, from coordinate 354,740 downwards.
CCTTTTTCCAAGGTAACCACACTTAGAAATTTGATATTTGAATGACTAATTTGAGAAAAATTAAAAAAAAAATTGCAGGTTAGTTTATTGATGCACCGAATGGGCGGTGGCATGACGCAGGCAGTGCCAGCGAATGTACCAAGGCCGGGTGGTGTACAAATAGGAATGAGCGGTCAGGAAACACCGAGCGAATCAAGCGAGGCTGACAGCAGCGAGTGTGACACAACAGGTGACGAGGACGGTTGGGAATCAGGTGAGTCCTCTGCATCTCTGATGGCGAATCATCATTCAATAACACACAGCAGTAGTCGTACACACGCAAATACGAATCAGCACCACAGATCTAGTCTAAGGGAATGCGCCAAGGGTTTTTTATCACGCGGTGATAAAGAACGAAATAGTCAGAGACAAAACGCCGGTACAACGAGCGCAAAGCGTTCGTCCAATTTTTCACGTCCGACGACTTTAGACACATGAGAGCACGACAATTTTATGCCCAAAAAATTCGTAGTCTCTCGTCCATTTTTTTTCCTCGAGCCTCCAAACTGTGACTACTCTTATTTTCTTTTTTATTTTTTTTCTCCTTCAATATCGTTCGCGTCGTGACGAAAATATATTTCAAATATAATCATACAAAAACCGACACAGATCCAACGAGGGCTTAACTGTTACTTAGAATATTCATTGATTAAATGTCAACAACAACAAAAAAACTAAAACTAAAAAAAAATAATAAAAAAAAAAACAAAAAAATATGAAAGGAACACGATTTATCATCGATGGATAACGAATAGTTTGTGTTCTTCATGCATCGTATGTTAGAATTGTTCTCTATATAAACATAAATATATACATGAATGTATATATAAATCCGTTAACGATCTGACAAGATTTTCATTTCTTCTCTCTTTTTCGTTTTAACATATGTATATATATATTTTTTTTTTCCTTTTTTTTTCTTTGCTTCGACCAAAATGTATTATTGACAATCAAATGTTACAAATTATTAGACTATGTACGAGAAATTATTCTCAAAAATGTTTTTACAAGTGTCGTCTGCAAGGAAAATTATCGGATCGATGGGAAGGGGCGTGCTTGAGGAAAAACATAAAAGAGAGATTGTCCATTTTGTTTTTCTCTCTCCTTTTCTTCTCAATGGATCTCTATGACTTCGGCATTATTTGAACAGCTAGTTTTTCTTTTACAATATATCGAGTACATTATATTCGTCGAGCATGCCACTTAAACATCGAGATCCGAGATAAATAAAAGTTGAATTAAACGCGTCTGTCAAGCTTCGAGGAATGAGGAGGAAAGAAAAAGAAGAGAAAAACGTTCCGATTGAATTGTCGTGCGTCCGAAAAAGTGCCTCGATAGATATGATCGGATTTTTCAAGAAATCTTTTCACACATTTCGTTTATTCTTCTTCTATCCATCAATTTTCTCGGATGAATGATGAATTTACTTTTTTGCGTATATGAAGAAATTGGTCTCTCGTGTTCGTCCGGAATTTGTCAATAGAAAAAGAAAACACGAAGTTATTGATTTGGAGGAAAAGAGAGAGAGAGAGAGAGAGAGAGAGTGAGAAAGAGAAAGAGATAATAGACAACCACATTTCGTAGTAAAATTAAAAGAATTTTCTAGCAATGTTTCAAATTCATTTACGTTCGGTATCTTTTTACAATCGCACTCTCTTTTTAATCGCAACGAAAAACAAGAAAAAAATAAACACACTTGGCGTCGAGAAAGATCTTCGTGAACTTGCCCGCATGCTTTTTCTGAAATTTTTATTTTCTCTTGTCCTCTCTAATCGCACCTATCTTTGGGAAATGCAAGTTTCGTTTTTTTTTGTCTTTCTTTCTCTTCCCTTCCTTTACGGAGCACCATGTTCTCTCTGAATATTTTCAATATGCACTGTGGCCCTATTTAGTTATCCGTATGTGTACTGCACACTGTCAACGTTCCGTGAATCTGTACTCGTTGCAATTCCGTTCAAATAACGGAATTACAAAACAAACGAACAAAAGCAAAGATTTTCCAAGGTAAATTTGTACCTTCGATGATTCTAAGAGATTTATGATTTTTATGACAACAGTTACGTTTTCTTTCGAATAAGTCAATGGCGCAGGCTAGCTAGAAAACGGGAATTCGGGAGTGTATTGCTTTTTACAAATTCTGCAAAAGAAACAACGAATTTCTTTGATTTTTTCGAAATAACAAAAACTCTTGGCAACTTAACTGGAGAAAAACAAATTTCTTTCCTATTCACTTTTTCATTTGTCGTGTGCATTTCACTTTTACAAAAGCGGTAGTAAAATTGAAATGGCACAATGGCGAGGAAAAATGTGAAAGAAGAACGGAAGAAAATCAAATTCTGATCATGATCAATCGAGCGGAACGAACGAAGTACAGATTCAGCAAATTTCTCGCTCTTTTTTTTTTAAACGTAATAGAGTGAAGTTAAACTTTTTTCTTCCTTTTTTTTTCTTTTTTTATAACCTAGCCGATACGTGGAATTGTTATTGAACGTCGAATGTAAAATATTGTTAAGTCGTACGGATTATCGAAGAATGGAAAAAGTTCCCTCGGGCCTACAGAATACCTTTTTTTTCGTCGTTCATGTATTCGTCGTTTCCGCGCGTTATCTTTAAAGGAGAAACTTGTTTTTCGAAACGATTCGAAACTTTGTTGAAATCTTTATCGCAGTTTTCGTGTGAAAATAACGAAAATGAGTAGTTGTCAATCACTGCGGTATTCTATACCGCCGGGACCTGCTGAAAAAAATGAAGAAAATATACATGTGACAAAAAAAGACGGAAACAATTCGAAAATACGGATTCTAATAAGAATAAGTAGCAATTAATTCCCGTTGATGTATCGATAACGCATAATTTGACAAATCTTTGTAGAGAATTGGAATAGACGGTGCCTCAATGTTAAAAGCATAAAAAACGAGAAGAAAAAGAAGTTGAAAAAAAAATATATATATATAAAATAATAAGAAACTGGATAATATCTCTATCGTAGTTCATAATACATGTCGAATTAGTTTTTTCTCTTGATATTCGTGATACGTATATCGAGCACACAAGAAAATTCACATATACATACGTGTGCAGACATTACGGTGTTTCATTTATTATTTGAAATCTCTATTTTTCGATTTTCATCTTCTGAGAGTCTGAACTGCCACCTGAACAAACACATTTCAAAACTAAATCATTTGAAGCTTGATAGATCTTGAAATTTCAATCAATTGTTATTTATATCGATGTTTAATTTGATTATTATTTGCTTGCTTCACATGTCTTTTCCAAATGAAAGTCACCCTTTTTATCCAGCGAGCTTGTTCTCAAATTTCCATATTGTTACACTATTGTTACACTTTTCATCAATAGTCTTGTTCTTGGCGACATTTTTTTCGGTCTATGCTTGACAGACATTTTTTTCAAGAGCGTCAATCTCAAGGCGATCGTTCTCGAGGTTCGTAGAAATTTTTGCAGAATGTTTTTTTTCTCTGGAGAGGTTCAATGTTGAGAAGAAAAATTCAATGTCTAACCTTTGTTTTTCTTCAAATGTCAATACTCTTTGAGGAAAAACACGAATCTGCTTTTCTCGCCCATTCACGCGTAACATGACTGACGGATAAATCGCCTTGAGACCTACGCATGGAGTTGAGGGTTTTGGATTCCAGAAAAATTGTTGCTTATATTTTTCGAGTTACACAAAATTCATTGTCCGTATGGCCAAGAGAATTCATCGATCGAGAAACGATCGAATAGTGACTATCTGAGTCGATTGTTATTGTTTGAATTGTTTGTTATTGAAGACAACCAGGTGACTGTCGGCATTCAAACGATCGTTTATAGTTTTCTTAAAAACTGAATTCTCATTGCCAAGACTCACGATATGCCCCTCCAAATTAATAAATTCATCTTCTGAGTGTATCTCCTCCGGATTGATTTTTTTTTTCAATACTTCTCAACCTCGTCGTCAAGGAATTAGCGTTTTGATTCAAAAATTTACACTCGCTTCGCGGACTAGATTCAAAATCTCCGGGAATGCGTTGAAAACTATTTTTTTCATCGGATCCAGTGAATTTCTATTTTTTTTCGACCCAATGTTATTTCGCGACGTAATTTGACCTTCGGACGTTGATAATCGAACGGAAGTAAAAATGTAACACCGTAATATGTATATGGGAAAGTCCATGTCAGCGCACGACTCTAATGTATTAAAATATTTTCTCCAGTTTTTGAACGGGATAAAATAGTTGAATGCCACCTAAAAATAAAGTAGCAGAAATTTGCAGCAGAAACTTAATTTCCGTTCGTCTTAAACAAACACTTTATTTACCAATTTACCAATTTTCAATGTGACTAAGATTCGAGCACCAGAAAAAGGCGAATTAATTTTGCCTAAATATTCGTTAGTTTAGCAACTTCGGAAAAAATGTGTGAAGCTAAATAGTTGCGCATTCCCACGAATTTGCGGGCACGCGCAAATACACTCACACGACGACACACACACACACACACACACACACAAACACTCACACAAATACACATCCAAAAAAACATACATGTAAATATACAACACGCATTTATTAATTCTCTGAGCGACCATGCAATGCGTCGAAATGAAACAAAACTCAGTATCTCGGAGGATTGATCGATTGACAAAGTACACTACACCTCAATTTCACGTTTCATCATGACTGTGTAAATTATTTTAGTAGCGTAAATTTGAATTCGATTGTGCGTTGATGAGCGTTATGAGGGAGACAGAAAAGGTGATTGATTGAGAGTACGAGCGATTATATGCGACTGTATATTAATAATAATATTTCAATCTTTGTCTTGAAAGAATTGAATTTGTTTTTTTTTTCTTTTTTTTTTTCGTAATATGGATTTCTTTTGTTTTATACGATTGAATGAATACCTGAGAGAGTGTGAAAGTTTGTCGAAAGTAAAGGGCGTTTCTTTCGGCTCTTTTTCACAATTTGGTACAATTTGCATGCCGTTTATTCGTCGAAGTATGAGCAAACGATAATTGTTTATTCGATTGCCAATTTAAGAGTTAAATTATGGCGAGAGTCTTATGTACAATTGCTAATGTATTGTATAATCTATTATTTTGTGATATTATACTTATTATTACTATTTTATTATTATTATTATATTATTGTCACTATTATTATGATTATTATTATTATTAATAATACTATTAAGATGAATATTTCGAATATTATTCATAAAATAGAAACTGCTACTACGGCCATTACGATTTGTCATACAACTTGTTAATGTTTGTATAACGTTTCGCATTACACAAAAACACTGGGAAACCGACACATTCATCCACCACGAAACATACGAAAATTCGAACCTTCTATTCACTTCTATCACTCCTGCTTTTACTGCTATCACTATTGTTAATTATTTCTGAGATAAAGAAGAAACAAAATATACCATTTCACTGTTACAACTCTGTACATAACTTATTTTAATTTAAACTCCAAACGAAATTTCGAAGATATCTATTCCAATTATTCACAGTTGATGGTTCGTTTTTCTTTTTCCTTGTATATGCTTTTTCATTTACGAGAAACACGTAGTGCGAGAATTTCCTGAATCGCGAGATTTTCATCGTTTTTTCACAATTTTTCTGTTTTATTTTCTTCTTACGAACAAGAGACTGTCGCAAGACCCTTTTTTTAAACTTCATGTTTTGCTCGTTCGCACCATGCACCGCTGATGCTGTCTCTATACTTTTTTTTTTCTTCCATTTGTTGTCTTACTGTACCAGTTTTTTTAATTTCCCTTGTGCCCACACGCGTGACTTGTGAATTTGTGTGTGAATGTTTTACCCAAACTTTTGCGTTACATATCATAGTATATCGCACGTGAGTTTTTTCTTTATCTTGTCGCATGCTCCAACTGTTTAAACATTTAAATGTTTTTTAATTCTCGCTATTTCCGTTGAGGGATTTTTTCAATGTATTATTCAAGTATCGAGTTTTGGAGCCTATTTCGATTAGCCTCATTTTCATTCAATCTTTCAATCACTCGTGATATATTTGAAAGTTTTAGAATCTCGTCCCAGAGATGACCAGCTGTTGACACTTCGAATAAACTTTGCCTTTTGCTATATGATTACTTCAAATACCGTTTTTTTTTGTTAATAATAGTAGTTTGCTCATTTATTCAGTACCTATTTTCGAGGATATATTTTTGGTCTTTGAATCACAAAAGTTGATGATCGTTTATTCTTAACTTCTCGTAGAAAATAGAAATACAAATTAAAATCCAGAATTGTAATCGAATTGTTTTCATTTACAAATGACTTTCATTCGTAATATTTTTTCCACATTTTTCACTCGAATAATAAACAGATCAACATATAGATGTAAATAAAAAAGTCGAATTTTTGATGATTGATTTAGAAAATGTTGTTGTTTTGATTCTCGAAGTGACAGGTCTTGGTTATCCCTGATTATCAGATAGAATATATTCTTCACAATTCATTATCATTCATTTTCACTCGACAAATTATCCTTATTTTTTCATTTAAAAAAAATGGCTCATCTGACTTATTCACCTGTGTATCTCTCTGTGTGTCTGTTCGCCCGGCCAGTGGACATGGATCAGCGTGTGGGCCGGTACCGCCTTCTGTCCGACGGAGGGATGATAGATGTTTTGTGAGAGACCCTCGTCGTCCATCATCTTCATTCATCTTTGAGCCTTCGATTGTATCACTGAGATTTACTAAATCTCGGAGCTCTTACGATCGTGCATTGTTGCGTCGTCTCACGTGTGAGCAAAGAAAAAAAATCCCCGAAAGCACTATCGCCCGCAAAAATCGCAAATATCATCGACGTCCATCGAACAATTTCCCCCTTTTTATCGTCTTTGAGTCTCGAGTATCATTATCATTCAGGGACAAAAATCTTGTGGCAAATCTTTGCGTAATTAACTTGAATTATAAATGACTGATAATAATTGAAGGAAAGAAAATTTGAGAAGTATAATTTTTTCTAGTTGTCAAAAACCATATCTACGAAAAAAGTTGAACTTTTTTTGGTCACGCAGATTTCTTTAAGAAAATATATTTATTTAGTTTATGAAATTTTACAAGAAATTAATGGCAGGCTTACTTATAAATGGATTTTGGAACATAAATATTATTTTTCTTGCCGATTGCTTGAAGTTGTGAAACGAAATTTTGTGTAATTGTTTCAAAAATACAAGTTTGACTGGAAATATAACAAAAGTATATTTTCTATTTTCTTGAAAATTAATTGCTTGGTGTATTTGAAACAAGGCTCGTTTTGATAAGGTGGTTAACGTGATATAAAAATACGTTTTTTCTTAAAAATTGCCCATTATTTTTCTCCCCGTTCGTTCTCATCTCTCGACGCAGTTATGTTAGATGACAATCAACGATGGTGATGACAAACAACAGATCGAGAATCTCTGCAATTAATTTAAACTGGCGAATGTTTATTTTTACAAATGCTCAGGGCGCACAGTCTGTCATCTTTTTTTTGCATGTTTTGACCACTATCAATATTCCCATTATCATTTAACCATAAATGCAAATGATAACAACCAAATGTCAAATTGAATTAAATCACGTTTTGCAGTTCTTTAGAACAAAGGCATAATACTAGTGGGAATTTTGCCTGTGTGTCGTTTTAAAAAGCGCTCAAATTGTCTGTAGAGCAAAAAAAAGAAAAAAACGTTCTTGCGAAGGGCTTTGAAAATGGTAGACACTTAGTGTCAATGCAATTTGTTTTTCTTTTTTTTAATGGGCTTTGCAAATTCTCCGTTTACAGTCAAATTTGTTAAAATTCATTTCAATATTTGTCGTCACACCAAAACTATTTATAATTTCAAAGCAGTTTTTTTAAAGAGGGACTAATTAATATCGTGACTTTTGGTGTCGTCCGATGATAAATATTCATAGATCGTCCCCAAAAAGTTATAAAAACATGGAATGTTTTAAAACACAATGACACTTTTTATTCTACAAGTTCACCTTTCGCTGTGTCACTCTCTATGTAAATCCTTCAACTCCAGATTTTCATATTTCTTTAACATAATTGTTAACCGCTCTTAACACTTGATAATCTGTTTTCTCCGTTGGAATAATTTCACCTTATCGACGATACCAATTTTAACATTGAAACATTTTACAATTCCCATATCGCTGCGATGCAGCTGAACGATCTGAGGCAAACGATGAGGTTCGAAGATGAGCACAGGTTAGAAAAACAAACCGAGAATAGCAAAAACGACGAATAAACGAGCCACGAAATTGTAACGTACGATTGAAACAAAAAAAAAACAAAGTAAAATCGATCGAAAGGCAAGAAGAGAATGTAGAAGATTTGGGAGGAAGCAAAATGACGGTGAAAATAATAACGATATACAAAAGCAAGACTATTTTCATAAGTGATAAATTATAAGTCAATAATACGCGTAATGAAAGAGGAATGAGAGTGCGAGAGAATGTGAGCGTAATTTGATAATTTAAAGTAACAAGAAAACAAAAAAAAAACGAATTACATACAACCCACTATGATAATTTCTCGCGATGGTTTTTCGATGCCCTCATCGAGGTATATAATTACATCCCAATCAGTACAATCTCGAGGGGCTAATTCAAACACCAACAAAAATAATGAGAAATTTGTAGTATCGTCCAATTAATTGTTGATAAGATGTACGGATGAAAAAAAGCAATCTTTCTCCGTGCAAAAGTCTGTGTGTGTGTGTTGGTCCGTTTTGTGAATTAAATTTAGATTCAACATTAAGGAAAGGAAAAGATTTTTTTAAACTGGAAGGCTCATCCGAATGCGAACATGAATTTTTGTTATTGCCCGTTAACGCTGTTTGAATAATTATCGATCTCGATTAACAACCAATTATCATCCCTGTGTATGTGTAACGCATATGTATATATATATATATATATTTAATTATTTATGTATATTTACATATGTGTTAGTATTTCTAATGTGTATTCAAACAGTACAAAGGCTTTATATAAATAATTTATCGTCCTAGGCAAGAAAAACTGGTGTAACAGAAAATGAAACATTCTTTTGAAAGAGGAACAAAAGATTAACATGCTTAAAATTATGTGCCCACTCGCGATCAACACGACTCGTTACTTTGAGAGAACAGACGTATTTTACTTTATTTCTCTCTTGATTTCTCATTATTCACAATCTTCTACGAGATTTTTGTGATTCGTATAATTTTTTACTCTGTTGCATTAAATCAAATTACTCACATAACTCAATTCGTTTTTTTGTGCTCTGGCAACGAGTTTCCACTCGGGACAATTTCAGTAAAACTTGTGACTCGACTTGCTTTACTGCATTTCGTTTTTCGAAAGTTTGACAAATTTCTTGTCTTCATTTGAATATGAAACGATGGAAAAATATAATAATTCATTAATTTTACAACAGATTCTTTTATGTTTGAAAACAAAAGGTAGAAAAATCTGTTGTTCGAAATAGAAAATTCTATAAAATCATTGAATTATTAGCCATTTTGATGAATACTCTGAATATATTCGGAAAGTAACGAGACATGTTGAGCTATAATCGTGAGCATGCTAATCCTCGCACTTGCCACTTACCGGTGCTAGCATAAATATACATTTTTTTTGCAATAGAGCAATCCTATTCAGAAAAAATAGACTACAATATTATGGGAGTGTACGAATGGACGTTTTCATACATTGAACCAGTATAAATGACAAATTCAATACACCATAAACAGACATACAAGCAGATACATATATATATATATACACACACGGGATAAAGGAAGAAAGAAGCGAAAAATAAAAATAAATCCTTTCCTGACGAGAGGATTTTGTCCTCTTGTAGAATGTCTAAGTAACGACATTAGTTATTGACGAATAAATGTTGATATGCGGTTCGTACGGTTATATACTTTCGTGATATATTTAATTGGAAGCCAACCCTTGTGATTTTTTGTATGCAAAATTAAGAGAATTCAATCAAAACTTGAATCAAAACAACAAAAAAAAAAGAAAAGAAAAACTGCAAAAAGCTTACGAAGGAAGATTAATCATTTCACTCTTTTTTTGACACATCTCATTTTTACTATATTTTTGTGACTTATGTATTATTTTTCACAAGGACTTTAGAAGTGTACAGTTGAACTAATATTGTGACAATAGAAAGATTGGTGGTGAATAAAAGCGATTGAGTGAGAGAAAGAAAGTAAGAACGAGAGAGACATCAAGATTATTTATCTATATCGCGCTTGTAAAAGATTATTATAAAATAATCAGCGAAATTTCGACGAGTCTCCGAATAGATAATTTGAGAAAACAGGAAACACGACACACGGATTATAAGTTTTGTTTTTTTTCTATTCGGATCATAAAACGAATCTTTCTTCTACAATTCAAGTTTAAAATAATAAATAAAAATGATTGTATATAAGAATTTTTTGAATTCTAATAGAGCCACATAAATAGCGATGGGAAAAAGATATTTCCGCGCCAATAAAATGAGATATGATTCGCTTTCTGTAACTCTTTGTTCATGATACATCTATAAATCTATATATGTATCGATTTTTTTTTCCTTTCGCACGATAGAAACTCCGAATCGAGAGACTTTCAAAGTATCGTCATATATTATATATATATATATGTATATATACGTATATATGTATACATAACAAAACAAAACAAAAATAATATGATACAAACGAAAATTAGAAAATAAAAAACAAATCGAACGTTACTTTTCAAATATTTATTTCGAGCGAATTTCATACTTTCACCTTTTGTATTTCATGCACTCCTGGAATCAACAATAATATTTCCATACGGTGCTTTTGTGTAAGTTCACGTGCGGCTAATTGCATGCAACTAAATATATTTTCATAGGTTCAAATAACTCATTAACATCTCGTAAGAAAAAACGAAAATCGACCAATTCTTTATCGTTCAAATAGTTGTAGCGAAATCCTCCTACAATATATGAGATGCTGTTCTTTTGCATTTATCCTTTTTCATTTTTCTTACATGAATGCAGTGTTCTACATAAAAATGAGCATCATTTAATTTGATCTATTATTCAGTTTCAGAAAATATGTCTATATCATAATTTCAAATAATAAATGAAATGCAGTCGTGATACTCGAGTGTGTTGAATAATTCAATATTCGTTCATAGATTTGAGGAGCAATAATGTGTATTTTTCGAATGAATTAAATGATGCTTGAACCCATGATTTTGTGTGTAAGCATACTAAAGAAAAAATAAAATATTTTGATCAAAGTAGTAATTTAGTAAAACCATGACGCATTGAAAAAATTGAATTATTGAAAAAAAAAAAAAAAAAAACAACAACAAAAAACATGACTGACACTGGGTCTGCTTGCAGGGGAATCCACGTATTTGTGACTTTGAGACATGACTGATGGCGGGCCAATCAGAGCTAAACTCCTCACAGACGATCAACTCCCGACTGCAACACACCGCTTGATTACCAATTGATCAATCGCAATACATCAATCATCGCATCTCCCGCCTGCCATCCGCTAAGCATGAATTTTTTTTTATTAATATATATTTTTTTCTTCTAATTGGCCAACTGCTGCATCCCTTTGGTCCTTCCCTAGATAAACGATTCGAAACAATAACGCAATCGGATCTTCGTTGTCGTCGCAATAAATCGCGTTCGTGAGATTCGAGAAACGTGTTTGAATGAGAGAAAGATTTTTTTGCCCGCTGTTTCCAAACTATGATATCAAAAAAGTAGAATTAATCTAATGATCCCCAACGATATTCGAGTTCATATTTTTCGTTCGGTTCACGCATAGATATATTTTTTTTTTTTGTTCTATTTTTTTATCATTTCTTACTATCAAACATGTCACTCGAGTCTCTCATTGAATAAAATCGTAATATCATTTCCGACGAAGAAGTATCGGGGCGTCAAAGTGGGATCTGAGATGAGTTTTTCAGGACAAAGCTACAAACTTGCACAACAATGTTAAAACTTGATGAGATTTAATCGATAAGTAGTGTTTTTGTGTGCTGCAACGCGACGATTTAAAAATACCACGTTAAAGGCCACTGTGATTGAAAACGTCTTGACGTTAGTGAATTAGGAACATTCTTTATTTATTTATTTAGCAAGATGAGGGTTAATCGAAACATTAATAAACCCGTACTTCGATGTGGTCTGTTGTTTATTACGCTCCTCGATTAATGGCGATTATAAGCAAGCAATTTACTTTTTTTTATGAACGAACATCTCCGGCACATTCAATATAATTTGTTTTTTTTTCTCTGTTTGCGAATATGTAACCGTCCCATGCAGACTGGCAGGTGAAAAAAAAAATCATAATACAACGAATTATCTGGGGCGATGGCCTTTTTGATCGATTGACAAAGTTTTTTGCCTGCAACTTGACTAAAACGTAAAATATTAAAACAGAATAGATGATTTTTTAACTTTTGACTCAACCAGTTGTCATTCTTGTATATTTTCTCTTTGTTTTTTTTTCTCTACGATCTTGACGCGGTGAACTTTTCGAGTGGGGTGTCGTCCAAATAAGCGGAACTATTTTTTTTTCTCAAGACAAAGGAAGCATTATTTTACAATGATAATCGATCGATAGTAGTCCTTGAACCGGAACAGATTATAACCAATGAAAAAAGTATAAATGCGTTTCGATGAAATATTTCTATTTATGGTATACTATTTAAAAGAATTATTTCGCATTCAACCTATAGAGTACAAACATGTTGACTTGATCTCAAATAGGTTAAAAGATAAAGAAGAAAAAAAAACGGTTTTCGTAGTAAGTTGAGTCTTCGCGAAAAGAGTTAGCATAAATTGATTAGCTTGAAATTATGTTTTTTTTTGTTGTTGTTGTTGTTTAATGTCTTGTAATAGAAACAACGAAAGAGATCTAACGCATATAGTGCACAATTGAGCTGTGTGATTTGTTAACACTAAAAAAGCGACGAATTTTGCTTGCACGCTATTTGGCATTGTGAAGCCCAAATTTGACGTATGCAAAAAGAAAACACACAAACAACGTTATTAGATTTGAACGAACTATGTTCTTAGTAAGGGTCTTTTTTTAAAAACTGCAACCCAATTAATTGAAAAAGCTCTTGCATTCGGAGGCACTTTAATTTATTTACTATAGTTGAATATAAATCAAAGTTTTTAAATATATAAAATTGTTTTTACAGTCGAAAGGTATAAGTAAGAAAAAATGCTTCGAAAATGACGAATAAAAAGTTTATTAAAATTGTGAGTTACAATAAATCGGGGTTTATAATAGTTTTCACGGTGTTTCAAAGTGGTTATGCCAAATAGTGTAAAATTAATGTTGTTATTAACAGCAATGCGCACTTCGCTGCCTTAAGAGAAACGAAGGGTCAATGAGAGTAAGAAAATAAATCGATATCAAGCACAATTATACTAAATGGCTATTTCCACAAATTTCTTATATTTTAAAATAAAAACAATTTGCCGGTCGAACGTAATCGATCCTCGTACTTTTTGTCAATTTCAATAGCGAACAAGACGAATCCAAACGGATCGAAGCTTATTAGAATCAATGATTAATTTTTTCCTTAGAATGTAGGACAACGAGAGTGCGATAATATCGTTGCTTTTGCGATTTAGAACCCTCGTTTATTGGCTATGTGATCTTAACTTAATAATTTTACGTATGATTTAATAGGCTCGATAGATAGGGACAGCAATCATAAATTTATACTCTTATAACTCTCACAGCGTTTCTTTTTTTCTCTTCTTTTTCTTTTGTGTTACACAATTATATCCGGGATACAGTATTGTTGAAAAAAACATTTGGAAATTGTGATCGAGGAGAATATGACGAGAGCGTTCGTATTTGCGCGTGTTTGTGGCAATGAAAAGAAAAAAGAAATGAAATAAAAACTGTATTTTTTCATTCCCATCGACCGACGATGAAGAGAATCGTTAAAAAGATTTTACGATCAATTGTCAATGTGCATATTTCGGCGAGCTTTAAAACACAGTTTAAGTGATATTGGTAAAAAAATATCATCTCAAAATACACAATATGGGAGGACTAAAAAAAACCCACATTTAAGATTCCCGCTGTTTTTCTTTTCATTATCTCTTCACACCTACGGAGTTTCAATCTTTTTTTTTTTATTTATAAGGGGATATTATGTATCTACTTTATGTTGAATATATTTAATAAAATAATAAAAAAAACGACGGAATATAACGACACGAAATAGACGGTGGAGAGAAAAAGTTTATGTAGAGAAAACGTTACAGAAAATAAAATCTTCGCGTCGAACTTCTGCTGTTGAGATAAATTCATATAAGGACACCGAGGGATTCCTTGAACGTGGTTGAAAACACCGCATTAAAATTTGCTGCTTTCCCTTTCAAGGTACTGTTAAAATTGTGCCATTTTCGTTGTTCCAATATTTTCTCCTCGAGGATTTTTACCTTCCTCGTCCACGTCCGCGATTAAAACCACCTCGTCCACGACCCGAAACTTTTCCTTTCGGTGGCGGTGATTTCGGCCTCAGAGCTTCGATTCTTTCCGTACATCCCGTTGTTATTTGACCCGATGAAAAATAACTGCTGTACAGATCGGAATTGAAATTTGTGTTTGTTAGCTCTGGACCCACTGTAAGCCAACCTGGACGAATCGTACTGTCACGACCGAATAGATGGAGCCTGAAATAAACAATAATTCAATTAATTTCTACGGCTATACTTCGATTCGTTTTTCACTTCTATGTTTCGATTGAGTACTTTCTCCTTTATTTTGGCGATTACTTTGATGCTGAAGAAGACTAAGAAGGTAAGATAAATTTATTATTTCCGTTATCGACGGTTCATGCCGATTTTTTTTTCAAAGTAGTATAATGACACAAAAATAAGATCAGAAAATTGAAGATTAAATTGTTAATTTTCGAAAAATCTTTGAATTACGTTATTGAAGTTTTGTTCGTTAGAAAACAACGGATTTTTTTCTTTTTATTCAATAATGTTTTTATATTTTCGACACAATTTTAGTGGCGGCATTTGTTTATTTACCTTCTTCGGCCGAGACAAAAGTGTTCGATGATGTGAAATATTTCGACAGGTTTTTCGATGGAGCCGTATTCGGGTTCCTCCGATATAATTAAATCGATGTCGACATTAGCGTGTATAAAATCTCCATCGGTCGATCTCCTGACTGTTCCTTTAATTCCCATGAGACAGTGTTCCTTTGTTCTTTGGAGAACGGCTTTGCTATCAAGATTTTTGCTGTGTCCTGGATTATCGATGTTTGTACGAATCCAGCAAATGTCCTCGCAACGTCTGAAGCCCCATTTACGTAAACAGAAACGTCCCATGTCGAGGCCATCGCTGCTACCGCACCAGAGAAAAACGAAACTTCGATTAGCCGCTATTTCACCGATATCAAGTTCCATTATTTGGTCCCAATTCCAAAGCTCCAAATTCGTGGCTCCGCAAGTCCTTTGATATTCTTCAAGCGGTGGCTCGATTAGTATAACATCAAATTTGCAATTGAGCTCTTTCAGATTGTACTTGAGTAAGTCTGTCTTCAGATACATCGGCGGAGTCGCTGTTTCTGATATCAAATCGTCTTTTAATTTAATTAATTCACGCAGTTTCGGATATTCCTCGAATCTGTCCGCCAGTCCTACGTCTCTTATAAAATTCTGCGGTCGTTGACCTGTGTCGATGAAATGCTGACAGTAGTCATTGTGTGGATTCGACGATTGGGTTCCCTGAAAAGAAAACGAATATACTTAATTATTACGTCTTAACGTTAAGTAGAAATTGGGCAATACAGAACTCAAAATTAACGAAAGATTTTTCGTTTTTATCACCAGGTAACCATTGAGAAACTATTTAATATTTTCTCTTAATCATTACACAATTTTGTCATTTGTATAAAGAACTTGAATGACGAGTAAGTTATAAAATCATAAATAATTATTGAATCCCTAAATAGCTTTAGCCAACGAGCAAGTATTGCGATTTGAATGATCAACATTGAATTATTTTTTTAAATCAAATAATTTATAGAACAATTTAAAGAGATAACTGATTGCTTAATCACATGATTTGAGAAATTTGAATTGGATTGATGTATCAAATACATCTTACTACATCTTAATACAAATAATTCCTTAGAGCTCAGTTTTTCATTTTTTTTTACTTTACTACATTTGTTTGTGTTTGAAAAAAAAAACGATTTGGAAGGATTATGTTTGGTTCGTTTTTAAATTATGTGCTAACTTTTGTTGCCAGAGTATGAATTAAGAAAATGGGATCGATAACTGTTATTCTAAACATCTTAGCGATAGTATGAAATAATGAGAATTATTTGCAGAAATAATGTCTTTTTCATAGAAGCCAAATGGAAATCACTTTTGAAACGCAAAATACTAAGGAATTGAGGGGAACAGTTTTTTTCTTGCCATCCAATGAACCGTACTTTTAAGAATGTCGATGAATCTTTGTAAACTATTTCGTCGGCGTTATCTTCTCTAGGATTTCTTGCTTCGTCATCTGCCTTGGATGATCTCGTGTCAGCTCTTTTTTTCTGAACACTGTCGATATCAGTGCCCAAGATTTGTCGAAGTTCGTCGGTATTGGACACACCGAACTACAAAATAAAAAACATACGGCGTTGAAGGATAATTTGGTGAGCAGCAAATTGTAATTTCTAACGAATAAATAAAATTCTAGCCAAAAATAGTAACATCTATCCTTTAGTCGTTCAACGATTAATCAATTCGTTTTATCATGAAAGAAATTTCGTTCATTTCTGTAATTCATTCAATGTTTGATATTGAACACAATCCAAATGTTTCATCTTTGAGAATCTTGAATTTTGATCCAAAAATGACTGAAATCTATCGATGTGTCAAAAAGTTATGAATGAAAAAATATCGAAATTTGACCAGTGTGACAAAGTTTTTTCACAAGCGTTCAAAATTTCGAAGAATTATAAAAATTTTAGTTCCATCCAAATTTGACGTTTGACAAGTATGAGGGAAAAAATAGTAAATAAGCTTACTTACCGTTTGTGCTAGTAGTTTTTTACGTTTTTGGGAGCGCTCACGAAGTGTCCGCAGCATTGTCAAGTTATTTTAAATACTAAATCGTTGAAATAGTTGCAAAGAGGATATAATTACTAAAAAGAATATCTCGTAATGCTCGAGAGGTTAGAAAATGTAGTGATTCGTGTTATAACCTCTCTAGTTGAGAGAACAGTCGTTTCTATGTTATAATTTCGTTATTCTGTATTATTCGTAAACTCTAATATCACCGAAATTGTGCGACGATACATGGAAGACTATAGTTTGACATTTTTTATTTATTTTACATGGGAAAACTTTTTTAAAACTTCGTCGCGTACGAGGTTAAAATCCATGTTATGTTTTGACTGACGCTAGGCGCTAGGTCGGATCCACCACTTCCACTCCTACTCACGTCATGGCACTTGACCATTCCAAGAGAAGAGTCAAGTGTGGTTTTATCAACAATATTGAACACATTTAACTTGTAATCGAACTAAATATAAAAACAATCGGCTTGTACCATGTAGAACAAAAAAAAAAACTGCATTATTTCAACTATCGACGCGAAATATTTCATGCATCAAAAACATTTATTGATCAAGGAAAAACCCAACAGTTCTTGATTTGAATATTTCGCCGCATCCGATTCCCTCGGTTGTTTTTCCAATAGCAAAGGATAATTACGAACGTTCAAATAACAGCAACAAGTTAATGTCTATGCGTGTATTTTGGCAATGAGATATTGACTTTTCTTAAGGTATTTTCATATTCTTTTATTATTTAAAGTTGTACAAAAGATCTGCGAGTTTTTCTCGAACATTTACTTTTAAAATAGATCAGCACATTGATCGAGCAGACGAAGAATTACACTTTGAAGAAGAAAAACTAATCGTGATGGTTTCAATAGAAATGTCAGTTGTAAATGAATAAATAAATGGAGTTTTTTTTTTTTTTAAAACTCGAAATTAAAGTATAAACAGGTCGATGTCAAAATTTGCTAAATTCAGAATGTATCATCAGAGAGTACGTTTGAAGTTGAGTGTCGGCGACAATAATGTAGGTGAGGTGCGGGCGGGGTCTCGGGAATCCCGCGTGCTTCTTGTTGGTCGTTGATCATTACGAATGATTCAGTAACGTCGAAATCGGCGTAGAGTCGGCGGCGTTGTTTTCTCTGCTCCGATAATATTATCATACTAATTTATTATTTATTAATGCATGACAAATTGTAATTATTTATAACAAAAATAGAAATAAAAATCAAAAAAAATCGTAATCGCGAAAAATCGCGTGATTTCTTCGCGAGGAAAGAAATCGGGCGTTACTCAACGGCCACGGTGGGTGACAATTTTGGCGCAAGGTACTTTTTCCCGGGCAATTTGGACGATTAAATATTTCAAGAAAATTACGCTTTGTCGTTGAATCGGGGAAATTAAAAATTCATTTATAAATCGCCGCTTGATTAAACACCCACGTGGACCCGGTCGCCCGTTTCTTTCCTCATCCCATTCAAACGAATCCTGCTCTGGTTCGTTCTTTCCTTTCGTTGGAGTATCGCCGCAACACCAGTAATCACTAAAAAGGTTAGTTAATTTTTTTAAATTCGTTTCCTACTATATTCTCTTAAGGTTTTGGTCAATATTTTCTTTCATTTTTTGTCCGGAGTTTGATCATGAGTTGGAGACAAAGTTCGAAATTTTTCACATCAAACGTTTCTCCAAATAATTCGTTAATGTTGTTCACAATTTTTGTGTCACATTTTTCTTCAATTTTGATGCAAAGTATTCATTTAAACTATCCATCGAATATGCTATTAAAAATACTTTCCAAATTTTGATATATTTGCCATTTTATTGTCACGGCGTTTTTTTTTTGCACAATTTTTGACAAAGTTAGATCGTGTGATCGTCACCTCATTTATCAGCTTCTCGTGACGTTTGGGAATGAATAAAAAATTTGCTAAATTTGGTTTTATATGCACATTCATTTTCATAAAATATCAAAACTTTCTCGAAATATTAAAATATTTATTCAAATGGACTAATAATTATTTTGTTACCTTTGTGATTAAAATTATTCGTGCACCTTTTTTTGGTAAATTTTTAATCAAAATTTGGTGTTAATTTTTGTACTAATCAATTTGTTCTGAATCTCGCTGAAATTCTCGTTACTTTCGAAAGTGAATATCCGTTAAATTACTATTCTAATCAAATTCGCAATCTCTGAAACAAACATTTTTGGGACTAACGCTGGATGAGGTACAAGAATCGTTGAAGCGAGACCTACGAGCTGAGCCACGGGTTTGACGGGTAAACATCGTTGTAAATCCTGTTGTATTGTTTTGTCACAAAGGCAAGGTCACTTCTAATAATCTACAAAATTAGTACTTGTCTTAATTTTGGAAGGAAACTCCAGGACGGAAAGATAATTTGGACCAAATTTTGTGGTTGCTTGGGAAAAACTGATTAACTATTTTTTCATGCCCATGGATGCAGATTTGATTCTTTTCTCGAATTCGTACCATAGAGTAATTTGTGCATTTTCTTGTATTGAACTCGCAAATTTGTTTCTTGTGCTTTTTACGGAAGTTAAAACATTTTTTCTTTGTGTTTTCGTTGAATAATTACAGGCAATTAATTTTTTTATTGATACAAAATGTTGATTTCGAGAAAACAGTTGTTTAATCGTAAAGTGTATGGAAATGTTGCTTCAAATTAAATCATCGTTATTACAATGAAATTCGAAATCTTGTGAAGCACGCACGTTCTCAAAAGAAATTCGAAAATTCGTTGAGACACAAGAATTGTCGAAGCGAGCATGCGAAACTGTAGCGCGTATCTCATCGGTAAACATCGTTGTAAATTCTACTCTATTGTTGTGTGACGAAAACAAGGTGACTTTCGATCACGTATAAAATCGATAAATCTGTCGACACGTGACACAAACTCCAAAACTAGAAGACAACTCCAACAAGATTTTGCACATGATATTATGAAAATCAGCAACATTTTTGAAAGCAATGACCTCGAGTTCGAACAATGATCGATTCAGTTTCGCATTTATCACAAAACAAGCAGAAAAAATGATAAAAAAATTGACCAACCTTTCTCATGATGCGCAAATTTTTATATTTGCTCAGTTTTCTATTCCTAGCTCTTCACATCATTTTTTAACTAATTAATAATTTAATCAACTGTGGATGATTAATATTTCGAGATCGTTTATACTAAATCATCATAAAAAATAATTATTGATTAGTGACACATCAAATTTTTGATCCGACAGAACATCAGCGAGTCAAAGACTTTGCATTATTCTTTTGGAGGATTTCGTTAGAAATTGAATAAATGAATGAATTAATTAATTGATCGTTAGGCAGTAGCTTAGAAAATTCGTAATAAAAACTAGACTCGAAATCCTAAAATATATATAGAGCATCAAATCGAGAGGTTAAAGACTGAAAAAAAAAACAGCAGCGAAAGAAGATGATCGATTAAAAAAAGTTGCGTAGTCCGAATTGTTTTGCTGAAGAGGCCGTCGACACCGTTGGCTGCAAAACGGTGAGGAATTTCCTCGCAGACACGTGTCTTGACCGTCAAAATTGTCTTGTTTTCTTTTTCTACCTTTTCTGTTCTCTCTTTCTCTCTGTCTTTCTTCCTTTCCTCACGTGAGTCCTTAATGTTAGAAGATCCGGCTTTACGAGTCGTCTCTTGAGTACATTTTTTTTTCTCGTATTTGATACTCGTTACACTTCGGAACGATATATCTTGTTTTGCCAATCAGAGCAAGCTCCACGACCCAGTGAAGCTCTTTTACGGGCAAGAACCTCAAACGACAACAAGCGACATTTCCGAAGGGTGAAAATGATTTTAGCGGGGGATATTTGGAGTGGGAGAACGAATCGTTCCTTAAACACGATTGGTTGACCCCCCGTACAACCAATCGTTCGAGCCTACTTCCGAATTTCGGACAATTTCGAAACGCAATTTTCCAAGAATTCGCTCATTGTCACAACGTGGAATCTCCCGGCGAATGTTTCTTTCTCTCGCACGCGTCTGTCGAGGACGCGATTGAATCGTATATCTCACAACCGTTAATTGCCCGGGAAAGATTATATATATTTACATGTATATACACATGTTTGTGCGTATAAATATAATCTAGTTAGAGAAAGAGAGAGAGAGAGAGAGAGAGAGAGAGAGAGAGAAAGGGAGAATAATCAGACGTAATTACTGAGCGAGAAAGAAAAACAGAGGTACGTTAATTCTTGTCTATTTTTTTTCTCAATTAATTCAAACTTCCAACGAGTAAACAGGTGAAAGTTAATTTGAGAAGGAAATTCGTTTCTTGTATTCGGTTTATTTTCCAATTTGATGCTGTCACAGTTTTTCTTCATTTCAACATTTCTGGGTTTATATTAATCGATAGTAATAAAAATCCTGACAACGTTGTAGGTTTTCTTCAATTTTCAATGTAAAACTGTGCCTGATCGATTTTTAGCGACTTCCTTATTAAGGGAGAGTTTTTCATCGGTCTAAGTAATTTTAGAACAAAATTACGAAAGAGGCGACTTATTAATAAATCTCGTTACAAGGAGGTTTTTTGAAAATAACTTGAATACACCTTTCATGCGATCTTATTCGAACTCGGCGAGCGAAATGCTCGAAAGGACGCGAATCGTTTTGGGGTCGGTGTACCATTGTCCTTCGAGTCTCCTTAAAGGCGCACGATTTATGAAATACTCTCGTGGGGTAAACGATACGTATTGAGTATTTTATAACACGTGGGCCATCAATATTTCATAAATTTGTCATCATTTGCTCGTAATTTAACAATAAAATGTATAATTAGAACAAAAATCTCATACATTTAAATTTTATTCCTATATTTTGGAATTAGAATTCAATGAAAATCAACTAAACTAATAATAATGTTTTATTAATGTATCCGCACTTGAATTGTTGCTCGTACTTTTTTTTACTTTCATTTTTCAATTATAAAACGATTGCATTAATTCTCCATTTGTTTCTACGAGGTCATAAAATTTGATGCTTAAATGTACGATAGCATGCAACAAAAACGTTTTTCGTGTCTTGTGAACCATTATCCAAATAATATACAACTGGAATATGTTTTGATTACGGGTCAGGTAGATGTTTTTATCTTATTTCCGTTGTATGATATTTAATCAAAAGATATGCTCCATTAAAAAACATTTTTTATTTTACGAGAAAACACTTCAGCTTTTATTAACTTTGTTTTTTATTAACGAAGAGATTTATTTTTTAATTTTGTTCATTTAGTGATCACTGAGGAATATCAAAGTTGTTGATCGTAATTAAAATTTTTTTTTCAACATTAAACAAGAAATATTCATTTGGGTGATATGTCAATTTGCAGGTTTGAGAACGTGAGATATTTATTTCGCAAAATTTCGTCGATTGTTGGATAACTCAACAATTCTAAAGATGAGACCAGACGAAGTGACACAGTACGAGCGTCGTACTGTGGGTGAGACGATGTCCGAGACTTCGGAAGGCACTGATACAACCAGCGTTTCCGGTGCATCGGCGTACGAGAGCCGTAAAGAACTTCACGATCTCGTTGCTTTTCTTGGACTGGCCAGTCTTGATGATTTGCACCAGGAAAGATTCCGCGTTGATCGTCGCAAATTAGAGATCATGCTGATGGGTGAGTTATGTTCTGTTATGAAATTAAAATAACTATTTTTCATGATTCTGAAGATTTTTAAATTGATATTCCAATCATCGCTAACGCCACATTTTCGAATTCTTTGACAAGAAACCAAAATAGAGTCAAAAATGGTACCAAAATTGATTTTTTTTACACTCTACATGGAAATTCAAGATTGAAAACATGAATCTTGTTTTCTCAGTTTCTGAGCTTAGATATATCGAAATAAAATCACTGTAACAAAATTTGAAAAATTAGTAACTTGCTTCATTTTCTCTAAAATGACGTCTGGTTGACCCATTTGCATTTTTTATCAAATTTTATGGCTCTTCAGTACACAGGACCAATTGAAATATCGAAGTAGAACTGAGGTTAAACTGAATCCATAAAATTCCTCTTGGAAATACTTTTAACACCAAATTCTTTATTTTTTTAGTCTGTTCAGTCATAACTAATTCAATTGTCTCGGTTTGAAAAAAAAATATTTTAATATTCGGGTGAACCAAGTATCGATCGGTGTTACGAAAAAAGTAATTATAAGAAATAAAGCGGATTTGGAATGTTGTTGGTGATTTAAAATTTGAATTGAAGAAACCTATGGATTCGGAACGATCTTAAGTATTTCAGATTTACTTCCATCTTTAGTTCCTTTCAGTTTAATTATTTCCAACGATCATCAATAAATTTGAATTTTTGAAATCATTACTTGTACAAAAAGAGGAATTTTCATAGCAAAATGACAGTGAATATTCTACCGGTTACGAGTTACGTTGATGCGATAATGTTTGTATTCCAATAAAGATCATTTAATCGTTTAAATAGACACGAGGAAAGTTTTCACTGTTTGAGCTCCTCCGTGTTAGTAAACCAGATTATGCTTATTAGTAAACTGTCAAACTGTCCCTTTCTCGAACCTGTGTATACGAATAATGTGTACGTATATTAACACGATGTTTGGTCTCTTTATGTCAAGCGATATGAGGATCAATATTTTGTATTGACACGCCAAACTGTTGGCTACATTTAATCGTGCTGTGAGCATCTACACGTGTAAATGATCGATACTTTCAATCTAATTTTCAGTACACACGTACGAATAATTACGTAACTTTATAATACTTCAGAAAGTCAATAAAAAACGCTTGAACAGCATGAATAATTCATTCATGTCCATGCAAAACTACTGCATTAGCGAAGCACATTTTCCTCGAAATAAAAGCTGCTTATGAGTTCAATGTTAAGAAAGAAAAAGCACAAACGTACTGTCTAAGGCGCCACATCATTTATTCGAAGTTTAATTTTGAAAGCATGTATTAATTTTCGATTATTTGTGAGACAATCAAATAAAATTTTGAAGTGACGGAAAAAATGCTGAGTGGGCCTTCATTGTCTTTGGTCAGTGTGGTGAAATTTTTTTTTCGAGCCATGAATTCTTGAGATTGTTTTCGAAATAATGGGAGAAAAGACAGGTTGATGATAAATGAAAATTGTGGATCATTGCACGATTGCAATGTAATCTTCAGAAGTTTTTGGAGTTTAATTCGATAATTGAATATAAATAGATAATTTTACGTATAATTAGTATTATGAGGAGACGAATATTTCAGTGAGCGCCACTCATACTAATTCGATAAAGTTTGATTTCAACCGACTTTGAATGAATAATGTGAAATTTATGCTCGGACTCGAGCGCACATATTTGTGTAATAAAATATTTTATAACAGCTATTTTGATGGGATGTTTTTTATTTTTCTTCAGGGGATCGAGAATCCGCAGAAACGGCTGGGGCTTTTTTCCACAAGGTGAGTCACTAATTATGATAAATTTAATTGATAATTCAATTTCTCGAGAATCGCAGCCTTCTCACTTCAGTCATTGGAGGTCAGATTTCTAATCTTTTTCCTGAATCAACAAAGTTATACTTTCTCGTGTGCGTGATATTTTTTTGAAAAATAATACATTCAAGGCTTTGTGTACGAAGCGATCGTATCATTGTTAATTATTGGGTTTTTTTTGACGATTCATAAGAAGAAAACATGTTCCAATAATATCGTGCTTATAGTAAAAAAAAGATTGAAAACAATATTTCGTCGGTGTTTATCTGGGACTGTTACCCTAAGACACTCCTTCGTTACATCATCGTCTCCGTCATCGACGTCATCATTTCACGTCAATTCATTGACACCGGGATGTTGTGATTGGGCGAGACATTCATGTGCTATTCCACTAGACAGTTTACATTTGTGAAAAAGAAAAAATGAAACAAACACAAGAACGAAAATATTTTCGGTGTTTTAAGAGCGATCAATTATCATTGTCGTTGATGGGAAAAACGTTGTCTCACACCTGTGCAAACGCTCGTCACTGAATTAGCGTCGTGCAAAACTCGTCGCAGACGAGAGTATCAACTTGACGTCAGAGCGATGCCACGAATTTATCATCGAAAACCAAAATTATTTCGACGACCAAAATGTCTGAGAAAATGAAACTCTTGCAAAAGGACTTTCAACGAATTTCCTTTTGCAAGGGGTTAGGTCAGTTATTTAATTGATTCAAGTCATAATACACTTGAGTGATAAATCGTGAGCCGTGACTAAAGTGAAATCTATTGAAATTGGAACATGTAAAAAAAAAAAATCTTGAATATCCAAAGTTTTCGTACGAAAGAGACTTTCGTTCAAATATTGAACATATTTCCACAAATTGATTGAATCAATATAATGAAAATAGGACCCCTACAGTCTGATGGCTCTGGCAAAGAAGATTTTTGGACTCCAACGAAATAATTTATATTTCGATCAAATGAAATTTACATAATTTTTCTCACTCCTGTCAGTTGACTTTTTATTTTTATATCAAGTACGATGACTTTATGAATATGATGCTACAGCTATATTCTTGTCTAGGGCATCATTCTCTCGCGTTATAAATATCTCGGTCTTGCTATCTCACTCTCAGTGTGAAGGAAGCTCAAGTGTCTGGAAGAAAGTCTTTCGAATAAGTCGAATCTTTGAGTTACTCGGTAATCTCGTTGATTAACGAAATAAATGAGGATGAAATTGTGAAAAGTACACGTTTTCTTGTTGATTTTTTTCCTTCTGTATTCTATACATTACAAAATAGTAGACGTTTTGGTGGATTAAAAAAAGGGGGTTTTCGTGAGACCGTCCTATTCCGGAGTTCTAGAAATACCGAGACAGTCGAGGATATAGTTGACTCGGACTGCACTGTGTAAAGCGACGTGTGTATAACGTATAATTTTAGATCGAGTCAGTGTACCCCGATGTCGTCCTAGTAGCCGAACCTCCATTGGTCAAAATACACAGATATCCTCACGGACAATTACGCACGTACGAAATCGTCTTCGATATAAATATCAAAATTCCATCGCGATCTTTCGAGTTTTTCCGGACCATTTCGTCCGTTCTTTTTTATTTAACATTTTTTTCAACAAAGTGCACGAAGGTTTTGGATAAATTTTAACATATAAATGAAGCAGAATCAAAGGAGCAAGTGCAACATTTTGACTCGTTTATATTTCATGCCATTTTGAGGAATTTATTCGCATATTTATTTGAAAAAAAAATGGACTTTCTCTATGGGAAAGTAAAAACATGTTTTAGTGCAAGTATCGGAGGGAATATATGCTTTTGATTGAAAATACCTGTGGATTAAAGTAAGCGTCGTTTATCCGGTATTTCCTTTCACTTCAACGACAAACGACACGCAAATGTATAGCGGAACGCAAATCTCGTTTCTCTCGTTATGGCTCCCACCTTTCGCGAACTCCGAATAAAGCTCGATTTGTGGCTAAGCAGTGGATTAAATCGAAGTTTGTATCGTTGGTGCAACAAAAATTCATTTTACATCAAGCTTATACAATCCATATTCGGTCAAATTGTTGATATATTGTTTGTCATATAAGTTCCATATGTGCACAACCAAATAAAATCCTGCCACAAACTATTGCCCAGTATCTGAATTTGAGCTCGTGAAAAAATTTCTATGAGAAGGGTTTCACAAAAAAAAAAATACGTCGTTTTCAACGATGCAATAAAATATCCGTTGACAGCATTCCAATAAAATCGATCGCTTGAACCTAAAGTTGACAAAAAAAATTCAACAGTATTTAAAACCGTTCGTGAAAAATAATTTTTGGAACATTGAAATATGATTCACTTTTAAAAATCTGTAATCGAATAGTGTGTCGAAACGATTCTCATCAAACTGAATAAATATAAAGCATTTTTATTTTCAGAAGATCAAATTGACATGAACTTTATAGACCCCTCTTTTTTATATTCAAAGAGTTATTCTTATTAAGTTGATTATGACGTAAAAACGATTAAAAATTCAAGTGTTTTATTTTTATTAAGACTACACCTAGAGAATGGGAAAAATTATGAAATTATGGATAACAAGAAAGACATTTGAGACTTCGAAGAAAAGATCCTGGCGACAAGGTGCAATGAAATTTGAGGGAAACTGAGACAAGGGTCTGAAATATTATTATCGAAGCATTGAATTGTATTTCGGTTCATGTCATTGTCTTCGAAATAAGAGTTTTCAATAAATCATTTGATATAAAGGGATGCAATATTTTAAACGTTATCATTTTGAATGCATAATACTTCTCACCAGTGAACTTGGATGACAAATTTAGTTTCATCATTTCCACTAAAATTGACATCATATATTGTTACAAAAATGTTCTCAAATTCTGGAGTTATTTCCAAAGACTTGTCTTGCCAGAATAATCGTTCACAATGCTATTTTTTTTTACACCCGAATCTATTTATCGCAAGTCACTTCTCACATTACTTCTCTCAAATTAGACATTTTTATAAAAAAACAGAGTTAACTCGACTAAAACAATTTAGCGAGGACCAAATTTGTTTCTTTTCAATTGATCCAGTCCATGTTTGAATACAGCTCCAAATATTTTATACATTTCGTTACTTTAATCAACCTTACATTCCTACAATTTATTTTTCCAAACGCGAACCTTACAACGGGGTCAAAGTAACCGAAATCTTCTCTTTGGCATAAAGCGTTTGTCGTAAGAGATTATTAGGTTTGAATGAATTTCTCGATGATAAAGAGAACATTCACGGATGAAAAATCTACAAAATGTTGCAAAAAAGAGAAAAATCGAAGTTTTTTGTGACTCTTTTTCACTACTACATTACGGAATCTTTCATTTATGGAAAATACAAACGGAAAGAAAAGTTTGAAAATAATGCCAAATAGAAGGTTTTAACTAATAAAACAATTTCTGGGCTCATTTTTGACACCGTTGTTGGGGTTCAGGGTCAAAAGTTTGATTTCATTACTAATCCAATGACCGAATCATATTTCATCACGACAGCAATTAATTATGCTAAATCCATGAACCGAAAAACGGTTGAAAATGATGCAGAAAATAAGTAAATTGAATTAAAATGTGGGGTCGTTTTTTCCCCTGTTGTTGGGGTCCAGGGTTAAAAGTATGACTCGATGATAAATTTAATGAACGAATCATAACACAGTACTTTCGCCATTATAATATTGCTTCCTATTATATTTTTTATTCATAAAGAATGTAATTTAAAAAATTTAGTCAGATTTTTGGTGGAGTCCCACTTCCGAATATTTACCAAATATATCATCGTATAAATATTTCCAGAAAAGCTATATAATAGTGTTGAAAAGCGTAGGAAAAAACCGTACGAGTGGTTTGTATAGAAATGTGCGTGTTTGTGTGAATGTCTGAATACATGGTGAGCCGAGTGGGAGGCGGTTACCGCCGCGCGAGCACAACCCGTTATACATATTATCTCGAATTAGTCAGTCAGTCGAGCGAGCGATTCCGTGGCGGTACGGCACAAAATTCGCTCTCAATCGATTACAAATATATCCAATAGTAATATCTAACATTTTTTATTGACCTTCTCGATTTGTTGGGCACAGTAATTCGAAAAGAATAAATAACATTGAACGTAATCACAAGAAAGATAAAACTATTTTCAAAATTGTAAAAGAAAAAAAAAAATTCATACTTTGTTTCGACATTTTCAAGAGTTTACAAAGACACGAAGTCACGGTGAAAGATAAGAAGAAAAATTAAAAGAATAAATATTGTTACGAATAGCCGGATGTACCGGGTGTGATAAAATGGATTTGCAGTGATAAAAAAATGCACTTTTTTACTCATCTCAAAGTCACGTAGAGTCGTTTTTTTCATTATTATTTGCAACTGCAACATCGTGCCCGACAATAAGAAGGCCGAAGAGAAAGAGAGAAAGAGAGAGAGAGACTGTGTGAGATAAAGAAGTGGAGAAGAAATTTTCGTTGGTGAATGTAGTAACCTCAAGAGTTGTCTCTTGGCACTTACTTTATCGTCGATCTCGACGTGGAGTGACCACCAAATAATAAAAGTGCAAATCATTTTGTGAAATAATACAGTTTGGATGTCTATATCCTTACGAACGTGGATTGAAAATAAATAAATAAATAAACAACAACAACAACAACGTGAATAAGAAAACAGAAAGTGTAGTACGACACGGATTTTGAAGTGGATCTATTACGAATTTGAAAGCTGTTTGGTCGTGGGTGCATTTTGGAGGTCAAAGAAATATTGTACGAATAAATTGAGGCTCGAGTTTAATTGAAAAAAATTAAAAATTAAAAATTAAATCCACTAAATGCGGTTAATTATTATTTTTTTCATAAATAAACAGTGAAAGACAACGATGTCGAGCTGGAGTGAAAGTGAACGATAGTCGAATTTCGTTACGTGTGCTAATAACGTAAAAATAAGGAACGTGGCAAATGATGTTATATATTTATTGATATACATCGATGTTTTAATACATACAACATGAATGACAATACAGTTGACTGATTGACATCGAACACGAAGTGTCGGTTTCGAGAAGTGGTCAAGCTTCGAATGAAAATCATAAACTGAAAGCTTAAATCTTCGGTCATCCACTAAAAGTCATCGGACTTTGTCGTTGTCAAGGACGCTCCGATTTTTTTTAAACTTCAATCAGTACTTTCTGAACGCGTGTTCGCATCGTTGAGGATAAAAAAAACGTAAAGTACAGAAGAAATAAATAAACGACTGTCAACGGAATATTAAAGTGCTTCGCGAAGTAGTTGTGAAGATTTATCTGAAGAAACGTCGTGTCTGGACAAAATATCTAAAAAATGACTGTGGTAAATGATTATGATAAGATTTATTTTTACGACAATTTTTTTTTATCGTTCCTGGATTTATTTTGTAATATTGATCGAAGATTATAAAGATAACGGAGTTGTAACCAGCAGCAAAAATAAATGAATTTTTTTTTCCCCGGAAAATTAATATTTTCGTTGTTTGCTTGAATGATTTTTTTTTTCGTTTTCAAAATAAATAAAAAAGTCTGTGATTTTTTTTAAATCCATCAAAATTGGATTCTTTCGTAATTCTTCATTTCTCAATATTCTTAGTCTTTGATACTTTTTGTCTCCGTACCGATATGTTTGACTCGAAATACGACCGATAGTACGTTCACGGAAAGCCTGCGAAGACAAATACATATACATGTCGTACGATTTATCGCATCTTTTATGTAACGCTCGTGCTGGCACTTTTTTCATTCCGTTTTTTTCCTTTTGCATTTTTATTCTGCATATATTCCAACAACATGCGCGCTTTGCCATGAAGTACGACACGAGAGGGTTATACTCGTTCGAAAGATCCAGAGTACAGTTTATTGCTCAATTCGGACGAATTGTAACGAGTCGCGATAAAGTTTACACATGGAGCGAACGAGATAATATTTGTCTCTTTTCTACCAAAATCAAAATTTGATAATTCGATAAACCTTCATTTTTCAACGAATTATTGTCAATTCAATTCTTCTTTTTAAAACACGTTTCATAAGTCATGAACTGTCGTTATCAAAAAACCCTAATAAATATATGTCATGAGAGAGAAATAGAAAATGATGTCCTTTTTGTTCACGAAGAAGTCATGACTAATTATTATTTTTCTATCCAACGCCCATCACAATTTTTTCAATAATTTCGTAAGAAGAGATACTAACAAATTGATACCAAAGCTGTTTAACTTTTCTTTTTTTATATACAATTTTTTATTTTATGTTTTGACGTACGTCAAAAATGGCAAGTCATTTATTTTTACGTTGAAGAGTTGATAAAAATCGTGAAAATAATCGTTGACTATTTGTTTATTTCGATGAATTTAATAAATCATCTTAATTTCAATGAGATCCATGACTTTGCTATCAACGACTAATTTTTAATTGTTCAACGTAATTTCAATAAATTACTGTTTAGATTAAAATTTGATAAAATATTGTTATCACGTTTGGAAAATTTTTCAAAAATGATGAAAGAGAAACATACTATTTTTTGACAGCTATATCGCGAAATATATTACACCTGTTAAAATATTTCGAGAGTATTTATAAACCGTGGCTTTATCTTTCCTCAAGTAGACAATTACGTACTCAAGTACATTTATTTATTTCATCCTTCGTTGTATTATTCGAAGTGTGTGTGTATATGTTTTTTTTATTCGTATAATTGTTACTGCTATGAATGATAAAATACTAGGATTAAATTATATGGTGATGAGTTGATTCTCTATGTAATATTCTATGTTTTCAGGTAATGGACGAGACAAGTACCTTCGTAACGTGGCCATCACGATTAAAGATCGGAGCCAAAACGAAGAAGGGTGAGTAATTAATATTTTTTTAAATTTGAGTGATATTTCATTTTTTTTGTCATGAAAATGACTCCCGCCCAACTTTAGGCCGAGAGTATATTTCTGACTGTTAATAAGAGTGACTCGTGGGAAAGATAGGCTTTTGTTGTGATTGTAAGACTCGATGTAATAGGTTGTCAATCAGCCTCAACGACAGGTGCATATCTTCGACTTGATTCCATTTGGAATCGAATGGTTAGTTTTGTATTGAAGTTGTTTTTAATCTAGCAATCAAATAATGTTGTTTTAATAACCAGTCTTGAAAATGTTGAAGTTTTCCAATTAACATAATAATAGCGATTATATATTAATCGTAGTAGTTGGAAATAAAGCTTTTTTTTTCATAGTAACACATAACCATTTCGTCACAATAGTTTTTAAGTTATAAAAATGTAATCTATGAGAATTTAAGCGTAATCGCAGTCAAGCGTCAAAAATTTGTCGAAAGTTATTACGATTCTTGTATATTATTGCATTTCACGTTACTCGATGATTTGTTCATCGAGTTGTGGGATTATCAAAGCGTGACGACTAATTTGAATGACGTAAAAATTCTCCGGTCGAACGCTGTAGAGACAGAAAAAATAAGTACCGAACTGGATCGAGTTAGAGAGAGAAAGAGATAGAGAGATAGGGCGTGCAAGCGAAACGAAGAAAGTTGAATGGAAAAGTAGAGCCTGACTAAAACTTTTCCGTCAACGGAGATATCGTCTGAAAAAAAAGTGAATGATCCACTAAAATCAGCTTTCCAATTACTACTTTTTATCAAACAAGTTGAAAATCACACAAATATCGAAAAATTCTTTTTTTATTTATCTTTTAAAATTATTATTTGCAAACAACAATTCCTGTCTATGTAGTTTCTTCGTTAACTGAAACCAAATACTGTGTCATCTAATATTTTACACGATGACCTGTGAATATTGTTCATTTCAACACATTTATCAGTAAACAAAAAACAGAATTAAAACCGTTAGCACCATCGCTTATACAAACAAGGTACGAAATGTTGGTTTTCACAAATGGAAAACATTATGAACACAGCTTACAATTACTTGTGGCACCACAGTCAACATTGCACAACATGTCAAATTTGATAATTATTAACAAATTTCAACATTTCTACTACGGTGTTAATTGCAATGACTAAAATAGACACGATCTGTCATAATGAACATTTCTGTCGTATTTACTTTAGAATAAAGGGAGGGGAAGGGGGGGAGGCTGATTTCGTCGTGGCTGGATGTTGTGTGGAAATTTTTTCGGTGATTCATTTATCTGCAGCTGTTTTTTTTTTCTTCCATCGCTTCATCTCAGTGGAAGACTCATCTCTGTTACTATTCGGAATATGTAAACACTGTCAAAACAAATTTACACTGTAATTCTAATTTATGGTTCTAAAAATACGCGAAATTGACTTTTTGTTCGATTTTCCTTTCCTGCTAAATTCTGGCATGATTGGCATTTCGTGCAAATTGTTGCATTCATATGTTTCTATCTAATCAGAAAAAAAAATACATGACGATACATTTTTGAAGATATATTTTGAATTATGAATTAATAAATATATCGAATGGACGAATTAATGAATTCATTTTTTAATGGATTTTTGTTATTTAGATATATATTTTATTTCGTATTATTCATAATGAAAATCTTTCTTATTTTTCTAACAAAACAATTCACGTCATCCATAAATTTCGATGACCACGTCCCTGACTTGAGTATCGAAATGCGAGCCACTTGCCTTCGCCTTGTCTGTTCACTCGAGTACTTTTACTAGTGCCCCACTCCGTAATTTCTCACTCTATCTACCATGTATTTTGGAGGAAATGATGAAGCACGTGCTATTACGGAAGGTACATTTCCACTGGGTCAACACTCTTGACTTCCGTTTTATTAAAAGTTATATCAATTTATTACGAAGCGCTGAATAAAATATATTCTCATGTTATTTATTCCCGTCAGACTCTCTATCATTATCGGTAATGTAAGAAATAAGCGCTGTCATTTTCTAAGCAATAATCAATCATTTAGTCACGAGTTATATCCATGGTAAAATTCCATTGGATTAATACTCGACTTTCCTTTCTTTCTTATTTGTGACCCTTATCAAAATCATAAGTTAAATTTATTTGTTTCAATTTGCAATCGTTGGCTCTACTCTTTTTAAGTAATGAGATCATTAGAAAATGGACGGAGAGGATAAATGATAATAAAAACCATTCAAAAATGACATAATAGGTTGTCAAATTGAAAAAACTCGTGGAATGTTACGACGATTTATTGAGATAGAAAAAAATCTAAACAAATTTAGTACGTAATTGTAATCATCTGTTTGCTAGACGTTAAATTTAACGAACGAATGATAACGTACGAAAAAAATGTCATTAAACGTTATAAAACACTCGATATAGAAGATTTAAGATTTGGAAAAAAATCTTACGTCTGGCGAGTTGAAAGACAGAATGGATTTTAATTAATCTCGTAAGTCGAATAACGCTCATCCCTGACCATCCTTAGTGAAAGATTGCTTTCGTAGAGTATATGAGAAGCTTGCTCGTTTATTTGGCCCCGACCTTTGTGCGTAAACATCGTACGATCTCTGCTCGTTAACGCCGTCGCGTGTGTATCATAGTGTATTAAATATTTATATTTAACTTGATCCTGCATTCCCATTTCTTTCTTACTCATTAAACTCCATCGACATTTCTCCTTCTCTCTCTCCCTCTCTCTTTGTCCCATGAGAGATCAACGATGCGAGAGAAGTCTACTGATCTAATCGTTTTCGTAATTTTTATCACGCCAAGTAATTCGAGCCAACAAAATTGTAATTCATTTAAAAAATAAAACAAACAAGAAATTCTCAATAATTTTTTTGTGTTTCGCGGGTCCAGCTATTTTTTCCATGTCTGCAAGTCAGAAGTTTTTTTAGTTGTCTTCATATTTTTATTTCCTTCGTGCATTCACAGTCGTTTACAAAACGACTCCTAAATTCCGATGGTTTTTCTGTGG
The DNA here is from genome assembly GCA_013761285.1 of Campoletis sonorensis. Lineage (NCBI taxonomy): Eukaryota > Metazoa > Arthropoda > Insecta > Hymenoptera > Ichneumonidae > Campoletis > Campoletis sonorensis. The sequence continues at coordinate 320,144 of JACEOJ010005877.1, read as the reverse complement.
CCATACCCAACGATTTCGTAGCAGTCTGTCAACGTTGCTAAACGACCCACTAAATCGACCATTTCGATATGTGACTGTGATTACGAATATAGAAATATTCATAGAGATGATTCTTACTCTTCGCAAATACAATATGCAACGAAACTATTTTTATCGACGAGGGGCCTTGACCACGAAGATCTTGACTATAGAAATATCGGTACATACACATATAAGCAAACGTATAAACGAATCGTCTTGCGAAGAACGACAATGATGTTTTTTTTTTTCAAGCCGCTTGTTTATCGAGCCTTTTAAAAACAAGCGAAGAATTTTCACCTCATTCATTACTACCTCACCTCCAAATTTGTCTTCTATTCAATTCTGTTTCGAAAACTTTCCTCAATTCAGATATTTGAATTTCAAGTTTTTTTTTTCTATATCTCGATGTTGGGATAGATTCCATTAACTTTTTATGCCAAATTCTTGACGTATAATCATAATCCTAATATCCATACGAATAGTAACGACGGTCGTCATTTTTGTAAATACATCGACTAGCTCTGATCTTTTTCATTTCTTTTTCCTCATCGTTTCTTCACGGATTGTTGTATATGCACGAAAAATAAGGAAACAAATAAAATAAATAACACGAGGAAAATGTCATGAAACGCAGTAAGAAATTTTCTGTGTTTTGTACTTATTGCGCTTCCTTGAAAGTTGAAAAATAAGCTTTGATAGTTTTTTCTTTTGGTTCCTTCTTTCTGTGTTTCTATATATTTTTTTAATTCCACAAAGAATGGTATTGACCTATTTTTAGTTTAGTGTTCTAATTTCGACTGTTAAGTCTGCGAACATTCGGTTTTGGACCTTTTGGAGTCTTCGAAGAGAGGGTTGAGAATCTGCTCGTTCTTCGAGTTCAATTGTTCGACGAGGAGGACCTTTTTTTAGGGCTCTATTCCGGTCTCGGTAGAACGAAAGAATTTTTAAACAGCGATACTTCCACTTGCGCTGTCTGTTAGTGTGGAAATTCACACGAGCTGTAAATCTCCTCGTTGACTCGACAAACAACGGTATAAGAAAACATTCGTACTCGTCGTTGTCGTCGACGACGTTGACGTTGACGTTGACGTCGTCATCGTCACAACGCCGGACACTCGCTTTCGCGACCTTCTGGCAATTTCCACGCTGTCGAAGTTACGCCTGACTAAACTCAGAGAGAAACACAATCATAGTTCATATCTCCTCTAGCCCACTATCTCCGAACGTCTTTACTCTAACGATTAAAACTTCATTGCAATTTTATGTGATACACCAACGAGCTTCATTCAATATTTATATACATTTATACCATTTTTTTCCATTCATGAAAATCTATGATTTGTTGTTACGATAAAACGAATACTATCACAATTGTTTGATTAAAATGGATGTTGAAAAATCAAAAAATTTATTTAAGAGTTTACAGTTCTTTCATATTGTTGTTACTTGTTTAATTTCTACATCATTAATTACGGGAATATTTCATATGAAAAAGACCGACAATCAGTGAGTTCGTTTTTTAAGGATCCGGACATTGGGTTATGAACTTAGAAAAAATATATCAATGTAAGTGAGAAATGAAGGAAAGGTTATTCATGAAAAAAATTCTTGTCTGTGAAATAATCGAAGTCACACCATTTTGACGTTCTATAAAGAACGAAAATGATAACGATACCTCGCAATTTTTTAACCTACCTTTAGGAATGGTCGGAAATGATTTTTAAAGCAAACGACATACAGGAAATGTCGATTTGAAAGAGTTTAAAGACAGTGTTAAAAGTTTATTTTCCGGGTACTCGTGATAACGATTATGATGCACAAAACAGACGTGGAATTTGGACACCTGAGAACGATAAGTCTTTAGAGACAATCTTGCAACAATAATAATAATAATAATAATAATAATAATATTAAAAGAATTATCGAAAACAATTGACTTGACAACAAAAAGATTTTCAAACATTCACGAATAGTTCGTTATAAATAAAATACTGACTCCCAATACAAGTTCCATTTTGCTGGATGATAATAATTTTTTCTCTTCTTCTTTCTCCTTTAGATCCTCATATAAAGGTTGCAGGTCGACCCGATGACGTTCGAGCGGCTAGAGAAAAGATTATGCAAATTTTGAACGCTCGTGTAAGTTGTAAAAAAAAAAAAACTAGTTGTTGCAATTCTACTATCGATTCATTTATCGTCGACGATATTGAACCTTGCATCATTGATGCTAAACTCGAATTAATTGGACTTTTTTTTATTCCTCGATTTACCTAATTTTAAAATCACCAAAAGATTTTTATTTCAAGATTCGTGTCAAAGGTAAACAAATTTGAAAACCCACTATTTAAATCGAAAAAATACGAACTTTGTATTGATTTTATTGGTTTGACTGGTAGAAACAAATTTTTTAGCATCAATGTTGATTTCAAGGTTACTCTACCGCGACTGCGGATTAAAAAGTATCGATTTCTTCGATCGATCCTGTCACAACTTTTCTCTCTAAATTTTAAATACAGAACGAAATTTGGGCCTCAATTTTTATACGATTTGAATTATCATTTCGAGTTTTTAATTCACCAACGTTGGCATCTTTTTACTTCGTGGTTATTTTTATTTCGCTGTCAATTGCAACGTTTCACCGAGGTTTTTAAAAATGTTTTTTTTATTTATTATTTATTTGCCTACAGCAAAATAATAGAGTAACAATGAAGTTGGACGTGAGTTACACTGACCATTCGCACATTATTGGCAAGGGTGGTTTGACGATAAAACGCGTGATGGAGGAAACTGGATGTCATATTCATTTTCCCGATAGCAATCGAAGCAATCACCAGGAAAAGAGTAATCAAGTTTCCATTGCTGGTGAGATGGACGGTGTGGAACGAGCTAGAGCCCGAGTTCGGGTAAGCAACAGAAATTCTATTTTTTTAACCTAATGAAGAATTTGTTATAAACTTCATCGCAATTTGAGAAGGAAAATTCTACGAAAATTTTCAAAATAGCCCTTCCCCGAAAGAGTTTCGTGAAATTATTCAATATCCTTCGATAACGCAGTGGGTAATTTTGATCACGGATAATTAATTCATTTTTTCACGAAAATAGCATTTTTCCCGAGTACATTTGCGGTTATTGATGTAAAACGTATGAAAAATTCAAAAAATTATGATTTTTTAAGTAAATTTCCCACTTTTACTAAAGTTGAACATTTCAATAATATCTAAAAACGACTTAATATGACATTTTTCAAATTCCCATGATGCAGATATATCGAGAAATATTCAAAGAATATACTGTTGATTTTATTTCCATACAAAAACCGATCGAACCGTTGCTCATGAAACGTGATTGGAATTTCGGATTAAATTGGACCAGTGTGTCAATCCAGTGGCGTGATTAAAGTGCGCCAAAAAAAAAAAAAAAAAACAAAAAACGAAAAACGAAAGTTCAATTCACAATTTTATTGAAAAAAAAAAATCAACATTGAATATGGAAAAACCAACCATACATTTTTCATCAAAAAAATAAATTGTATACTCGTATTAAAAGTTTTAAAGAGTTTGTTAAATTACTATGCAAAGAAAAACATATTCATTTTGCAGAATCTCACACCTTTGATATTTACTTTTGAACTGCCGATAATGGGATCGACTCAAGCTACTCCCGATTTAACTTCGCCTTACGTCGTGAAGATTCAGGAGAAGTACAACGTTCAAGTGATGTTTCGAACTCAACCAAAGCTTCACGCTACCCTCGTCGTAGTCAAAGGTTGCGAATGGGAAGTTACTAAAGCCAAGGATGCTACACTTTTGTTGATTCATTATATGTGCGATCATCTTGCGGTGAGTTTAAAAAAAATAAAAATAAAAAATTTTAAAAACCGAGAAAAAGTAGTTTTTTAAACCACTTTTGTCGTATAATCGAACCAACGAATTGGCAACGTTTTGTTTCTGATACCAATTTTCCTGAAAATCTGAAAAAAAGTGAATAAAATCGCAGAGTCGTGTGTTCACCGAAAGCAAACACGAGACCCGGTTGATTTTTGGTCCAAACAGATAAAACAATATCGAAGCGAGACGACAGGCGTTTGGTCGAAAATAAACGTTTGACCATCGTCGAAACCGCGTCGATATGATGACAGGGATTATATATTCAATAGAGAAAAAAAAAAAAAAAATTGAGATAGAAAGAGAGATCGAGAAAATGGGAGCAAATATGAACAGTTTTTAATAGTCCAGTTACGTTTAAACTAAAATTATCTGTTCTACTCGAATTAGATCCGATTTAATTGAATTCGAGTTAGTACGTTAATTTTTTTCAATTCTGTATTAAATTGAGATTTATTTCGATAAAAAAAACGTTTTTTTCAGCTTTATTTAACATTCGGATTAATACTATTTGTTATTTGTTATTTTTTATTTTTGTGCAGAACCAAATTCAAGTACAAATGTCAATGGAGATTTCTCCCCAACACCACAGCATCGTGCTGGGCAAGCAAAACACAAATCTTAAGATGATTATGCAACGTACTGCCACGCAAATAATGTTTCCTGACGCCGGCGATCCTTACACTCCAAGTCTCAAGAAGAGCAACGTCATCATTACAGGCGCTATTCGTAACGTCTACCTGGCACGTCAGCAATTAGTCGTGAGTGTTCAAATACCCGTAATACCGTAATAATTATCATCATTATGCACCAGGTATTTAAGCCTAATTAATATATTCGATTGTCGACTTTTTTTACTTTTTTTTTTGCAAACTATTGTTCAATTTTTTTCACGACTGTCGGCGAATCAGTCTGCATTTTTTCATGCTCTACTACTCCATTATCGGTCAAGTATTTTTTTTAAACAATCGAGAAAAATGATCTATAATGTATATTTTATTGGAATCAGAAGGGAAAAAAATCCGTCTTCGTGCTTTTTCCGGGTCGAATCCAAAACTTACTGACACTGCAGAAACTGTTATTTTTTAAATTATTTCTTATATTTTTCATAAGATTAGAATTAAATGAAAACGAAATTTGAAGTGAAATTTGATAAATTCTCGGATTTTTAATCAAGATTTTGACAAAATTTACAATCAGGAAAAAACCGTAATTAAAAATAACATTTTGCAAAATACATCTGGACACACGCAGGAAACAACAAATTCACTGCACATTGTATCGATGAGATAAGAAGATTAAAATGTTTGAGTATTGGCTTTTACTTCGTTATCGTTTTACTGTAAGAATTGTCGTGGAAGTGATGATCGATCATTCTGCAAATTGAAGTCATGGTCTGTTCCAGTCTAGGGTCAAGTGCATTGATATATATTAATGGCAACGACGACTTTTCCTACAGTAGTGATCACACTTATTTATTCCTTTTTATGCAGTGCTAACGTGTATTACGCTTTTGAATATGATTGACTTATTGTAAATCTTTTAAGGTGCATTTTCGACGAGATCGATTTCCGTTAAATAAATCCCTAGAGATCTGTTTTTCTCACTATGACGTTTCGAAATTAAAAATTCATTTTTTTAATTCCGTTTCTCATATTTTTCGATCCCTGGACATTCATAAATGGTCAAAGTCCGTACTTTTTCATGAAAAAAATACATTTTTTCTCCAACGTAATATGCACTCCAAAAATTTTATAGACTTTTTTCTATATTTTTTTTACTCTGTTTTTTCTTTAAAAATACGATGAAACAATCGATTTTTAATTTCGAATTTCGGGCTCAATTTCGTCATCAGCAAACACAAGAAAAAAAATGCATGGCTCAAAGGTATAAGCTACCATTTTTCAAATGTTCTTCGAATCATAATTCACACAGAACGATAACACGAAACAAATTTGATCGTGTGGAACAGACTGTAGTTGTAACAAAAACATAACTTTTTATTGGAAAGACTTAGAGATTGATTTTTTCGAGCTCTTGTTATGAATTTCCTTCGTAAGAATATGTATTATCAATGAAATCAGTTGTGAAGAGTCAAAGTCACGGTATTAAGTATATTTTGTTCGAGGTCGCGTGACAATCGAGTTGTATCGTATTATGTCCGAGCTCTGTAACAAAAACATTACTTATAGCTTTGCCTGCGCGTAGGACTATTGGGTCAGGGTTAAAAAAGGCAACTAAACTAGTTTTTCACACGATTTCAATAAGTTAAATACCAAAACATCGACATTTAGTAACTCACATTAACTAAATATTGAATTTTCACTTCATTTTTAATTCAGCGAACTTTTAGCAGTTCGCTAAATTGCAGAAATATGAAACTCAACACTTCTAAACGCCTGATATTTCGAGAATTTCTTAGAGAATTCGATTAATTTTTTTTTCGAGTTATTTTTTTTGTCGATTATTAACGTTTTTTTTCGCTTTAGAAAGCATTCCAATTCTAATTGTAAACGGAGCAAAAAAATATGAAAAAAATAGAACTTCTAAAAATTCATTTTCGCAGGGTTCTTTGCCACTCGTACTGATGTTCGATTTGCCCGAAAATACAACACCAAGCGTGGCTACGGACAGTGTATCGCAGCTGATGCAGACTCTGGATGTTTTCATAAATGTACGACCGAAACCAAACCAAAGTACGCTGTCGGTTATAATAAAGGGAATCGAGAGAAACGCCAGCAACATTTACGAGGCAAGGAGGAGACTTTTGGGTCTTGATGAGCCGAGAGTTAACGCCGAAATACCTGAGACTTATCACATACCCAATGCTGAAAACGTTTTCCAAGGAAATAATGCTGCCAACGGTGGTGAGTAGCGTTCTTTTTAATCATCCACGATTGATCTTTTTAAAAATTCCTGTCTATCAGACCAATCACATTGGGGTCTGAGTCGCGAGACTTTTGATTGATTTCAAGTGCATAGATTAATCGTAGATAAACGTCAAATACTTGACAACAATGTTGACTAGAGTCTGAAGAAAATGATCGTCGTTTGTGATAAGCCAGTGATAACAAAACCATTGATTGTTCAACGATTAAGGGCTCGTGACCAGTTGGACGAAAAAAAGTCCTTTTTTCTTTTTGTTTTCAGAAAAATAATCGTTTTATCTTTGAATAATATTTTTTTAATGGAGTCTAACAGCGTTATGCCAAAACGATTAGTTGTTTAATTAAGTTTTTTGAACTCCACATTCGACGAACTCGCTCGTACATTTTCCAACGAAATGAATGTCCAATTGAATTTGAAAAAAATTGAACTTTGTCGTGCCGTTGAAAATAATTAAAATGTTTTTAGACCAATACTATACTTAATTTTAGGCAAAAATTTTGAGAATTAATCGAAGAATTACTTTCCACCCTCTTTCATAACTGACATGACGATAATATTTTGCTGTTTTGTTTGTTTATCGTTACGATGGAACGAAAGCAGGTAACGCAAATTTGTTGGGATTGGGAGACAATTTTTCGAACGTTCTAACGATAAATACACAGACTTCGCCTTTCTGCATGTCGCCGATGTCGCACTCGCCGAATCCGTTGGGCCATTGGCCATTACCACCATCTTTGTTTTCACCGCTACCGATACCGCATAATTATCCATATCAGCAGATAAATCACTTGCTAACTGGGGCCACGCCCCAAATGATGCAACCAAATCCGTCGATGTCTCATCACCAAAATCTGACGGGACAAAATTTACTCGGGATCGGACAATTGCAACAACATTTGTCCGCCATGAGAGGCTATGGTAACATGAGAAATTTCAATGGGAATTCTCAGTACGATAATAAAAGCGGCGGCAGCGCATATTCGTCGCTAAGTAGTGCTTCGAGCTCACTCTCCAGTCCGACGGTCAGTCCACGTAATATTTCTCCAGTAAATTCGTCGGAAAGTGCTTCGTCCACCATGGATTTTGGAATGATGGACAAAAACATAATGCTGACCGATCTTGGGGTCGGTGATCGTCGCGCACCCGGTTGCGAAAAAAAAATTCTTGAAATGGCTGCACAAAATAATCTTTCAACTTATGATTACGACCAAAAAAGAATTATGGCGGTAAAAGCTGTTCAAAATAGACCCAAATCCAGCGAATACCGAGTACCCAATTCCGCCTGGTCCGGTTACGGCCTCAGTCAGTCTATGCCGGTCATCGCCGAAACCAACGAACAGGATAAGGTGAATTTTCATTTTTCACATTTGAAAACATTCAAAATATCCTCTCTGTCAGTGGTATCGAAGTTTCTTGCTTTGGAACCGAATGGAAATTGCAATTTTATAATTTTTTCATATTGTTACGATTTTAATAATATTTCGAGAAATTAAACCTGTCAATTTTTAACAAATAACGAAAAACTAACACTTTCTTTTTTTTCGATGTCAATTTGAATTATGCGATGAAACTTGGATTTTACAGCAACAACAATACAAATTTCGAATCTGATAAATAATTATTCAAAGTTAATGGGATTTTACAAACATTTAACATTATGGAGAATGCTAATATTCGAATTTGAAGAATTTTCACCTTTTGGCTAAACACTGATTCGAAACTTCTTTACCAATTTTGCATTCTTCTGGATTTTGGGTAAAAAAGGATTCTACGTTTTTCCTTTAATGATGATCCTTCTAAAAAAAAATCCAATTCATTCAAGACCTAGTCAAATGTAAAAAAATATTCACTTGTCCTGCGGCCTCGCAATTTCTCTAACAAATTATTTTACTCGAATCAAATATTCTTTTTTATTCCTGATCAATGGATAGTCGATTTTGTCGACATGAAAAAAAAGTTCCTACTAATTCAACGACACGAGAATGAAGTTGAATTAAAAAGAATATTCACAATTATCTTTTTCCGATGAATAAATGTAATTGAATAATACTTCCATGAAGAGAAACATTTGAGGACTAAAAAAAAAGACGAAATAGATTAAAATTGCTTACGCCAGGAAAACAAACGTTTCCAAGCTGCAGTGAAAATAATAGTGGAGCCGAAGGTTTCGTGTGCAATTGACCTCATTTAAAAAAATCGTCTTTATAATTGAGAAATCAAACAAATGAAAATTGTTAAAAATATGTTTTATAGCAACGTCTTGCTGATACTTCGGATTTCTGGGACGACGAACTTACACCGGTCGGTTACAAGCCATTCAATTTTAGTATGAACACAAGTAAAGATAATGTGACACCGATGGGAATGACGTCTAATTATCTCGAGCACACACCATCGTCGCAAATTGAAAAAATCACGTCCGAGAATTACACAGAACTGGCGACAATGCTCACAAGCGTTAATCTTGAGAAGTATATACGTGAGTACAAATTTTTATTTTGCATAATTGAATAGATAAGCAAATAAGTAAGTTAACATTATTTTCATCGATTATTTTATCATTTGAAAGAATTCTCGAAGTAAATCTTACGGACTCGATCGACGTGACATATTTTCACGTCCTCGAATAATTAATATTAATTACTTGGGAGAAAAAATTTTTAAATGATTTTTTAATCGATCGTTACCACCATATTTTGCTAATGGAGGCTATGAATTTTGATTTGGTGCTCACTAATCATTCCTAATTTCTTTATGCATCACTGCAACTCATTTAATTCATTGTTTATCATTAAACAATGCTTTGATTTGATAAAACCTCAATCATTTCGCTAAAATCATTCGTAACTGGGGAAAAAACATCATCAGGTTTGTTCGTCGATCATGAAGTTGATATGGCAACGTTCCCAACACTCACGGAAAAGGATCTTTGCGAAATAGGCATTACTGCCTGGGGCGCTAGACGTAAATTGCTGCTTCTCATTTCCGGTATGTAAATTGCTTTGTTACGCTTGTTGCTACTTTTGTCGTTGCTGCTTGTTTAATCGTCACGTTTTCTTTTTTTACTTCTAATCTCTTTCGTAAACTCAATTTAAGATTTTAACTCTGTGCTTCATTCTTTGTTGATTTTTACACTGCTTTTGGAATGGAAACGAAAAAGGTACGGAGATGAAACTCAAACTATTCTTTATCTCTCAAAATTTTATCCGTTTTCTAGTTACGACGATGTGAATTTTTGGGATTATCTAGTTGTGGAAATTAGGGATGAATTTTCAAGTTGAAATTGATGAAAAAATAATAATTTATCTCTCGGCATTTATTTCTCCAGAATTATACCAATTTTTGAAACTCTCAAAATGCTCAAAATTAGAATGAAGTTGAGACAAAATGGTATTTCATCAGAAATAGGAAGAAAAGTATATTCCGATTAATTGAATCATAAGAAAATGTCAGAGTAACAGTTTCAACTATGTCCAAACCCCATCGATTCTTTGTTCTTCTTTTCTTTTTTTTTAATGCTTTAAATTTTTGCAACAGAAATGAAAAAGCGTTCGAGTCCTTTTTCGGGAGCAGCGGCGCCAGGTGCGGAAAGAAAAATCAACACAAGTTCGAGTAACGCATCGGTAGCAGTGTCGATTGCGCCAACGGGCACCATCACGGATCGTACATGGTGAAAAAAGAAACAAATGAAAAAACAAAAAAAAACCAACAACTGAACGTTAACGAATTAGAAACGCCATTTGGTAGACGCAGAGAAGTTTTTTTTTTTTTTTTTATTGCATGCAGCTTTCTCTCGTTACCAGAGGGTGTTTTTCCAGTGCGGAATGGAAATCTCGCACGAATAATGGGAATCCACCGATCCGATCGATTTTTTTCGTAGTTCGAAAACAATTTTTTTTTTTCATTTTTTTTTCCTTTTTTTAGAACCCGTTTACCTCGTTCGTATTCTCTGTGAGTTCTCTCGTCGTGTTCGACGCATTCTCGTCGATGGGGTGGACCACTACGATGTTTTTTTTTTTTACGTTTCGCACCCATCGTCGATGGCGGACGATCGATAATTTTTTTAACAAAAACTTTTTTTTTCTTTTTTTTTTTTTTGCAATTCGATCGTCCAATCATCGTTGAGGACGTTGACACGACGGATCGAGACTCTCGCGAGAGAACGAACATGTTAATTATACTGTGATTCTTTTTGTTTACTTTTTTTTTTTTTCAATTTCACTGTATAATCGCAGCGACAAAACGAGGGGAGAAAAAAATTGTCGGACGGTGGATCGCACAGTCGTTTTCTCACAAAAACAAAACATCCACGCACACATGTATATTTATATGTATTTGCGTGTTTGTATGTTCGATTTATTATAATTATTTCATTTATTATTGCAATCACAAATATATTGTTAACTTAAAATATATCTATATATATATATGCTGTTAAACTCGCGAGAATGGTCGAGAAACGAAAAAAAAAAAACAAAAAACGAAAAACAAAAAATTAAATAAGAAAAAAATAGAAAAACATAAAATGCATTAGAAACAACCCGTGCATTCAGTGGACTCGTAAAGAGTTTTCATTTTCGTAGGGAACATATTTAATTGAGACTAAGCTCGAAAGCCCCGGTTCGAGGTAACGGATATATATTTTCATTATTTATAAATATAGTCAAAATAATATCATAATAAAAACGATGAAAAAAATCATAAATATATTGATATTATGATATTTAATCGGATTTGTACGTAATACGAAAGCTCCTGAATCTTATAAGTGACCTAATTAATCGCTAATTAGATTCAATGATAATAAAAAATAATCCACTTAATTATCAAAGATAAAGTGATGAATAAATGTCCTACGAATAACCAAACGATGAGGGATCTGAGTAAACAAAAGACAAATAAATAAACACTGTCCGTTACATCGCACCCCGGAAGTGCATTTCGAGTTTTACATAAACACACACTTATTATATATTACATTAAAATATGAAATAACGATATAAGAATATTTATTATATTAAATTTCACCGGAGAACGCTGAATGCACTTGTTGAGCGAGGGGTCAATTTTTTTTTTTTTTTTTCACTTTTTTTTGCTCTCGCAATATCGATCTCTCGACACGGACACTGATGTCGTTGATAATAACTCTTTTTCTATCTTTGCCCTCTCAAACGTCAAAGTTATTCAAACGATCATTGTTTTTTGGCGTCAAGGAGAAGAAAAAAAGAAGAAAAATAACGAAAGAACACAAATTCAAACTCTGGCAGGAAATTACGAATTTTTGTTAACTATCCGCGACTTTTGTACTTGAACGAAACGTTTAAAAATTCATTGGCCGTGCACCTCGTGTGAACAAAAAAGTTTATCCCGAATTATTGATTATGCAATTTCTTTTTCTTCAAAAAACTGTATTTTATCTCATCAAATTATAAATAGTCGTATATCAAGAAAAAAAACAACGTTTTATAGAACAATTTCTGCCTGGAAATTGCTCAAGAAAATCATTTGTTTAATATTTACAATAACTCTCAAGTTTGACCCTTTGAAAAATCTTGTCATCCACGATTCCGCTGATATCATTATCTCAACATCAATGGCAAAGCAAAAAAAATTGGGTTGAAAAATACAATATTTCTTTTTAAAAAAATCGCAGCATCAACATTCGACGGTTTTGCTTTTTTGTAAACACACTTTCAAGGGCGCGTTCTTCTCTTTTCGCGACACGACAATGTGAAAAGGCGTCAGAGATCGGGCGTTTCTCCGAGACAAAATAGTCCAATTTTACGAAAGCAAGAGTGTATATATGTCACTATATTTACACGACATATATATATATATTTATTTATATAAATACGTGAACTTCAATTTTTTTCCGCTTTATAAATTATTTCAATTTTAATAGTCTTTTTTTTTCTTTTTTTTTCACATCTTCTTAATCTCGAGCATCTCTTTTTCTGCGGGAACAAAGCACGCGTTGAGCTGAGTCTGAGTTTACTTTTCGTGTCGTTCGGATGCGACTTTGCAGCTCGACGAGAGTACATCACAATTTTTTCTCGTTCATTTGACACTTGATACTTTTTTGATTAGAGAACAAAATAGTCCAATTTTTAGTGTAATTCGTTTCGGTACGTTTCGAGTTTGAAACTCATTTGAATTTACGAATGACTTTTGTTGTCTCAGTGTCAGTAGGAGAAAACAAGAATTTCAAACAAAGATCAATTTCTTCGTAGGCTTTTGTAACAGGAAGCAGAGAGTGCGAGAGAAAAAAGAAATTCCGTGTCGCCACACCCGACAAACGGTGTTATTTTTTTTTCTATTTTTTTTTTTTTACTGCTGATTAAATTGTTGACTAAGCTTGTGAAGTTTTAAAGCCGCATATAAATTATTTAGTATCCCCTCTATTAATAACCGAATCGAGTACACGTGATTTATGTATGAACACAAAAAAACTCACACATTTACATATATATGTATGAGAAAAGAAAATGTATGCCAGTATGCAGAGCGAGAGAGTGAGAATTTTGAGAAAAAGTGTAATCTATGTGATAGTCCGATATCTTGTTCTGGTATACGATTATTATTTTTTTCCACTTGTCAAAGAATAATTCTATTTGTCAAGAATTTCCCCATGAAAATATATAGACATTTATATACTTTACATGAAGATGTGTAAGTGTGATAATGCCAAAGGTTTATCAGCTGAAAAGCATGTTACGTACTTTTGTCATTCGAGTAAAGTATTTCGCGTATAAAAAAAAAAACAATCTATTTATCGACAACCACGAGTTTTTATACGTGGAGAATTAATCACGTACGAAATAAAAAAAATGTATGACAAATTTTAGCGACGAAATTAGTGCATTTTCACACATACTAATTATTCTATGCAAACTCCATATATTTGTTTGTATATTTCTATGGGGGTTCGGTCACGAGACACTACAGTCTGTGTTTGGAGTCTGATAACTTATATGCCGATAACGTGATTAGCAATAAATCGAACTGAAAAGAGAAATTGAAGAAAAAAGAAAAAAGAATCGACTGCTCGAAAGTGAGGGTAAAGAAATAACTGAAAGAAAGAAAATCGTGAGAAATATATGAAAGAGAAAGAAATGTCCCTCCTCCCCTTAAGCCCTCTCTATGTTCCTATGTAATTAATCGTAATGTTTAGAGCCAATAAGAGCTTTTTCTTAGGATCAAATATTATAAGTGTATTGCGATATTAAAACTGTATTTAAAAGTCCATACGAGAGTAAGACGCGATGAATTTAGGAAAACAAATGATAAATCATTTAATTCGTGATATTTATAAGAACCTCGGCAAACCAATGTACACATTATTTGCGAAGAGACACAAACGAAAACAACTAAATGAAAAACGTGAGGTTGTCATAAAGAATTGTCGATCAACTCAGTCTACCTCGATCCTATTATTCGGTCATATATATTCCTCATCATCCCGTCACAATATCCCGATCGTTTCATCTTTTTGCAAAAACCTCAATGACACACTTTCGCGAAACATCGAAATATAACCGAAACGCAAAGAAAGAAAAGAATAAACGAAAAAACCAAATGAGCGACATAAAACGAAGCGAATAACATGACACAAACGTCTCTCTGAATTATAGCGATGTGAAGAAAACGAAGAATGTGAAATATTTTCATTGTTCGGTGTTCCGCGTCGAGCGATCGTTTAGCAAATTGAAATTACGAAAAAAAAGTGTAAAAAACGAGACATCAAATTATGTTGGCGATTCAAGGAAAGGCCGGTCCATCCCTGAAACGACTACCGTTAAAAATTATAATAGTTATTAATACATAACCCATGTACTTAGAACTTTTTCAATCGACCCCTAACCTCCAAACGACAAATTTTCTTTTTTCGTCAAATTTCGCCGAGAGCCAAAATATGGCTGAAATAAAAAACTGACATTGTTTATCAACAAATCTGAAAGAAGATTATTCAAGAAGTGAAAAATTACCTCGGTCCTTTGTCTCGATGGATGGCGAAATTTGTGATCAAAAGAGAATGGATAATTTTGGAGTATCGAACAGGGAGAAAAATGAGGATAAAAACCCGTGATAAAATTCAACGTTGCGCAAATATCAAAATAATGAACAATCGAAAGAACATAATTGAAAATAAAAACAATAAACTGCGCAAAAGCGACATCGTGTTGCCAGACACTGCCAAGGTCAAATGAGGACGTGCTTCCTCGCGAAAGCATTCGAGAGGAGCCACTGTTATATATTATGATTATTGTTGTATATTTCGACGGAAGAATTACGATGTTGAAGTTTCCAACGTTCTAATGCATACAAAACACCTGTTTGAACAACTGTTCAGTGTTTTTTATGTAAATTCAGAACAAAAAAATGGTTCAAATCAATGTGAAACTAAGTCCGCCAAAAAGTTCGAGGACAGTTGTCAAAAAACATGAAATTGGAATAATGAAAAAACAAAAAATTCTTTGCATACTCAATATCGTAATACTTCAGAACTTCGTTGAGCAATGAAAAGTGGGAATTTTCGTTGATAAATACAAAACCAAAATAATATCTTAATTTCGGAAATTCGTAACTTCATATTTTTTCATAACAACATTGAAATAATGCAGATCGAAAATTCCCATTGGAAATGAGCTAAATGTAAAATATAAAAGACGTTTGTCGTTCGGACCGAGATACTATGTACTGGAATTCCGTGTTCTATACTGGCGTTCGTTTTATCACAAATAATGAGCGGTTAAAATACTTTTTTTTGTTAACTTCGTGGCGATCGTTCATTTTCATGTTTAAACGGACAGTAACTAACTTTGCTTCGTTTCGACAAAAGGAAAAACAAAAAAACAAACATAATAAACATTCCAAAGAGCCCAACGTCAAGATTGTAAAGAAATGCAATAGGATATTATGGTCGATATGCACTGACGTGTGTTTTGGGTTTTTGGGGATGAATTTTTATAGCAATACGAAAAACGATGATGATGATGGTTAATATAATGATGATAATAGTTCAAGGACGTCCTCGCCCAACAACCATGCATAAAACAAAAAATTATTATAGATAAATATTACGATGAAATACGTCGATGTGTTATAAAGGAAAAATGTGTCTTTTTTTATAACTTATAGTGCAGCATGATATTTTTTATATGAAATAATGTACTAAGTATTTTGATAAGGAACGTAATTGCACGATTAAATATTAATACGAGGCCAAATATCCGAACGCGGATTCATATGTTGTATTAAAGTTCGAGGTGATAAACCCGGGGTTTGTGCCTATCGGTGAAAATGTTTGAAATACGAAGAATAAACGAGAATACATTTTTGTACTAAAGATGCGTTTGTTTTGATTGAGGGAAAACTCATTCTTTCGCGATTTCATCCCAACCATTATTTCCTTTGAAATCCACCAAAATTTTTCGTAATTTTAGAAAGGAAGATTTAATTAAATTTTTATCAAGTTTGCAGCAATGTATAAAATTAATTTATTCATTTCGAATTTATTCATACGAAATTTTTTGAAAACCGTTGTTCTTATTACGAGCATGATTATTTCTGTGATTCTCGAATACGAAACTTTAATTTTTCGTTATAAAATTGGCACGAAGTTTTTATATTGTTGTGAAATTTATGGCAATAAGTACGAAATTCCTTTACTTCACATTGAACAATATTCGGAATCTTTATATTCACGAGTAATCCTTTTTTCTTGTATTCGAGAGGAAGATTTTTGTTTTTCAGAATGAAATTGCTACAAAAAATGGTCGACAGTAAGTTACGTTTTGTTTTTTTGATAATATTTCGTTTTCACGTTTTATTTATCAATTATAAACAACAAGTTTCCACTGTTAATACTAGATAACCATACCCATAAATATATATTATTTAATTGATATTCCCTGAGATCAAATTGTGCGATTTCTCGACAAATTATCTTTGCCATACGAGACAACGTTTTTTTTTACAATTTCTTAATCATACGATTGATTTTATATCCGCAAAGATTCGTGAATTAAGCTTCTAATTCTTCATCAACGAAGTCCAAGACGTTAGGTTTATTTTTCGGGACAAAAACACGAAGATTTTCAGAATGTAGTTCAGTTCCGCACCTGAGACACTGAAACGTGCCAGTCGCAGCGAAATGTGCTTTGATGCAGTAATAACAATAAAGGTCTTCGCACTCGGCATACCTTGGGAGAATTGGATTTTCGTCGCAGTAAGGACATCGAGTATGAATGTCCATGCGTGGATTCAAATTTTGCACACCGCCGTGAGCGTTTTGTCGTTTTTTCATCCAAAAACGTAAAATCGTTTGTTTAATACTGTGGAAATTAATCATGGGCAATCCGATGCTGAATAATTCCATGAGACCGTGCCACAAGAGTTCTCTCGTCATGTAAGAATAGCCAATTTGTCTCGGCTTGTGTTTGCTCGAATTTTCACTCGATACACCCAAAATTCTTTCCACGAGGCTCGGCTGTTTTCCTCGATGAAGGAATACCAGCAGATTAAAAAAGCCCAACAGGTGAAAAACATTTCCTATCGTTTCCACCCATTTTCTTAGTCGCTCTTGGCTCGAAGAAGAAGTTGCTCTTCTTCGGTCGACCAGCCTGTCTCGCAGGTAAACCGGAACAACGGTGAAAATGAGAAAAAAAACAGCTTTTCGCCTGTTTAACTTTGCATAATTCAGGTCCAAAAGACGCTGTCCAAAAGTCGAGTTTCCGCTGCCCAGAGAAAAACACCATATGACCAGCTTCAGAAGCGCATCTATTTCTGGCTGCCATGCTTCTACTTTTTCCTGCGGACACAATTTAGTTATCTCACGCGTCTGAATTTTTAAGATCTTGTAAATCTCTTCGTCCAATTGGGCAGCGTCGATCTGGTTTATTCGAGAAACGTAACTTTCTTCCGTCATTTTCTGAAATTCGACAAAGACCCATCATTCAAATTGCATTGAAAAGGGATCAATAAGATTCCACGTTTGTAAATAGAGTGGAATTCACAACATGGTTATTTTGGGTTGAATGCATTCAGATAATATCCTCACGTTGTTCGAAATTAAACAAAAATATTCTTTTATTTGTCAATATTTCGTGTCTTTTAAAACGGTCCAAATTTTTTTCTAGTCGTACTTTTTAAGTGCCGAAAAAATGTTAGACAATATATTTTAGGCACTTAGCAGAAAAAATCGCTTTATGGTCCTCAGATGGAAGAAATACCTCGTTCGATAATTAAAATCAAAGGTGAGACTCGTATGGGGATTTTAAACATCGATAAATGAGAGAAACAGTGTACAAGATTTTTTTAAATTTCTTATTTTTCTTGATTTTTATTTGTCCTGTTATTTTTATATTTACATTGTAATATTATTGAAAAATGTTATTCCAATAATTTGTACTCGTTATAAACTGAAAACAAAGGCAAAGCATGTCGAAAAGTTGTTAATGCTCTTAAAAGCTTAATTGATTATTCCACCAACGGATTAACATGAGTGACGTATTGAAAAGCACTGTCAATCAAAATTAGAATAGACTGTCATTTTGAAATCGAATTTTACGAAAAACAATGAAGGAATTGAGGTTAGAAATGAATATTACAAGATAAGGTATAAAAATACTATGACAGCTACCTTAGAGACTTAATTGCTTGAGTCCCAATGATTCTCGAAGCTGAAATTACTTTAGAATAATTAAACTCTTACGTAGATTTGGTGACGTTCGTTCGATTCTTCTGTTCTCAGAAAATGTTTCGAATTTTAGTCGAAAGTCCAAACTCCAGCGACATTTTAAATTTTAGCATTTTTTACATTTCGTTCCGCAATTATGCAGTCATATATTAAAACTCAAACTAATTCACTTTCAGTAAATATCGTCATTATGAAAAGTAGTTGTAAAGTTAGGTTAGGGTTCGATGTATCGGGACTTGTTTACAAACATCAATGCGAAAAAGCATTGTTATCGAAAAAATGAAATTTGTAGGAAACTTGATGTCCTACGCAAGAGCAGCAGAAAGTTTCAAAGGCGACGCGTTAGTACTGCTATTTTTTTTTTTTCAAATTTTGCTCTGATGCTTGTCGTACTGACGTGTTCGTGCCATCTCAGCATTCTCAGCGCTGCAACCGGTAACGTGGTAACTAATAATAATGCACATCCTTAGTGTACGTGTTGGTTGTTTGTTTGATTTGCTGGAAAAAAACACTGCATCAAAACGTACTCCCATTTGCTTTTCCATATTCAGCAGGTCTTTTATGAAAGTAGAATCATTTTGATACATTTTGAATGCACATTTCTAGTTTCTTTTATTCTTTTTTTTCAATAAAAACTGTATGCAGTGACGAAAAATTCATTCGAACATACAAGTAATAATGGAAGAAAGTCCGAAATTATTGGATTTGCATTTAAAATTTTATAAGAATGTGTATTTCATGAGATCAAAAAAAAAATCCATCCACTAAAAATAAATATTGAGTAAACTCCGCGATATTAATTTATATAATTGTTTGAACAACTGATATCATATTAGCAGATCTACAATTAACTTATCGATTCCTCGAAAGTCGACGCAACACTTAAGATATGATGATCGTTTTCCGTAATAAATTTTAATAATAACATCGCTCGTAATTTAAAAAATCTTTATTCATGTGTGAGTGATTTCATTTAAAAAAATCAAAGATTAAAATGATTATCGAAGTACACTTTTGGATTTATTACTCTTGCACAGGAAGAGCGTCGTCAGTGTTGCAATTTTTTCGAAAAATCAGAAATGGAGTAAATTGAATTTCCAATTATTTGAAACGAAATAGACTCGAAAGATCATAATTTGCATTGAGAGAGTAAAATAAGAATGTTAAGTAACCGCGGCAGGTGTTATAAAATAATGAGCTGCAAAGGTATAAGATATATAAGTAAAAATAAATAAATAGCGGAGCGGGACGTGAACAGGGGTCCATCTCAGCACGAAATGACGTTGCCGGCTTCAGTCGTCGTCGAGCCACGGTCGCGCGCGTAGTATCGTCAGAGCGCGACTGTTCCGTAATTCGCGAGTGTGATAGACGTCAGCGAGGAAGAGAGTTGGGTCGGTGGAGACAATAGAAAAGTGTCGATTGAACGTTCCCAAAGCATAAACAAAAATCATTTTCTAAGGGAAAAGGGAATTTTTATTTATTTCGAGTGTATAATAGCTTAAGTAGTTAGGTGTACGTGTATACAAGGCGTAAATATAAGCAGGTCGAAGCGCGCACGATAGGAGGTTCGCGCGCACGACCGCTAAAAAGAGGGAGAGAGACAGCGCTGCCGGGATCCATGTTGCTCGACGGGGCGAATGACGTCATCAAATGTTGGTGCAAGTGGATTCTCGTACGGTGTGTCCCCTCGATGTTTCCGATAATGTTTTCGTGATAAAGTTTGACGTTCGTACGGTGGCAAAAAAACTAGAGTGATAATTTTTTTGTTCCTTTTCCTTCAACATTTCTCGAAGAACCGTGATTAAATTTGTTTTTATCGTCAATTTGGTGTTTCGTGGTTACCGCAAAGCGGTGTTGAAAAAAGAATACGAAAGAAAATCGGGTTTTGACGTGGAGCTAAAAGCGTGTGCGGCGATCTGACGTGAGTACGAATTTATATTATGTCATTTTTTTATATATTTTCCTATGTTTATGCTGACCGTGGTATTTTTTTTTACAACCTCGATACTCCGAAGCGACAGTGTGACAGGATAACCTACAAATTTTCGTGGTCTCGTATCTTTTTCATCGTATCTCCTTCTTTCTCTTGTCGATTATTGATTTAAGGCTCGGGTTTTGATAGAATTTTATTAGACTTCGAGTTTTTTTTTTTTTTTTTTTATCGAGTCATCGCAATAAATACTTTTCATTTATAAACGTAGATATATCCAACGAATATATATCTCCATCGCCATATATATGTGATCGGCTTATACAGATAACAGGAACGGTTCGTATAACCTGCAACAGTGGCTGACGACAGGAACGACGAGTAACGTTGACGCGATGTTTTTTTCCGTTTTATTTTCACTGTTGCAGAAAATTTGGTTTTTCCACCCGATAAACATTAAGTTAAAAAACGAAATTTACGTGTTTTTTCGGTGGAACGTAAATATGACCGAACGAAATGGAAAAATTTATGGGTTGTGTTGGGATAAATAAATCGTTGATCGAGAAAATTGAATTGGGTTAAATTGCAATGTGCTCACGCGTGTAATACGATTTAAACGAGTTTTTTTTTATTTTTATTTTTTTTATAAAAAGTTATCAATTTCGATTTATTTCATAAAACGCTTATCCTCAGAATTATTGGTATTATTGTAACGTTTCGATGAAGCCCTCGAGTGTAGTAATATTATAGAAAATTAAAAATCAATTGTAGAATATTCGCTTTGGAATTATTGTCACTATTTGTGTGTTTACAGAGGTATATGGACATAATGTGGTAAAATCTCTTAATTTTTTCTCAATTTTTAATGATATTAACGTGTTGTTATTCTTACGTTATTAAAAGAATTAACGACTGTTTCGAGTAACCTTTGAAATCTCCATTTTTCTACTGACAAAAGTGACGTTTCTTTTCTCTACACTGCAAAGTGGTCAATATCGTGAGAAATTTATATTCATCTATGGGGCGTTCCATGCAAAATTCTTGATTCTCGAATGAAAAAATCATTTTATTTCGTTACTTTCGTTATTTACTTTTTATATACGAATTGATCAGATCGAAAATTTCAAAATCGAATCAAAATATGGATCACATAGAAAAATTGAGTTTTTCAATACAATTAATTTTCTTTTTGCATATTCAATCTTCTCTTTTTTTTCAAAAACTTAGGAAACATTTCGAAATTATGGTGGAGGTTGTATTGTCGTAAATTTACAAAAAAGATTGCAAAAAATTTGACTTGAAAACACATTTTTTGTTTCTCCAACATTTTAGCAGATTTTTGTGATAAAAATATTATTTTCATGATTTTTTTTAACAATTAACGAATATCGTTGGAGACGAATGTAAAAAAGGTCAAGTTCGCATCAAATTCTTTATGAATATGAATTCATTACATCGAAGAATAATAAAAAATTCGAATCATAATAAAATGACATAATTTTGTTAGGTTATAATTTGATCTTTAGTTTTTGATCGAATGCATAATTTGCATATTTGATATGTTTATGTATATTATAATGACGAGTAAAGATGTAATCGAAATATTTTTTCGTCATTGCACCTAAAACGATCTTTGACGCGTAAAAACGTTTAACCTTTCCCTAAACGCGTTTAGACGAACAGATTCAAAGGGGACATAAAAAAGAGGGAACGAAAAAAAAGAACGAAAAAGAAAGAATTCTCAAAGAAAACAAGGAATACACGGAAGAGTGAAACAATTGGATTTACATTATCGACGCAAATATCGCCTTGGCTCGCGTACATCAGTCGATGTCGTGAGCAGGGCGAAACTCACCCTTCTTTTGCCACCGACCTCAATTTACGAGTCGCTCCGTTCACGTGGAAGACTCTCGTCAACTTATTCCCTCCCTTACATCTATCGCTCCTTCTCTCTCTTCCTCTCTCTCTCTCTCTCTCTCTTTCGTTTTCACTTTGAGCTTCGAGAACTCTGTTTTCCATTCGGCCTTCTCGCATATTTACATATAAATATATATAACAAAACGTTCCACTTATTTGACTATCGAAGCAGACTATTTTCATTAATTGTCATCTCAATCGCGCAATATTATTTTTGTTATTTGATGTATAAAACGCTTTGTTCTCGTTGAACGAGATTACCATTTCAAAATGAATGTATTGAAAAAATTCTCGAAAACAATTCCATCTCAAAACCTCAAACATTTTCCTTTCTATTCCATGAAAAATTTTGTACCGTGAACATCAAAATAGAGAAATTTCGATGAATATTTGTCATCTACGAAATATTCCAGACATAAATATGCTTTATAAAATATTATGACGTTGGGAGAATAATTTACAGGAAATTCATTGATTAGCATTTTGTATTATGGAGTTATTTTGTCTCGACGTCATGGCTTCAATAAACAAATTTCGTATCGAAGTAACAGACAGAATCGAATGAAAATTTAAGAATTTTTTCTTGAAGTATTGAAGAAGGTTTGTGTCAAGTTCCAAAAGAATTAGGTGACGGAATGGTGGAAAAAAAAATTCAACAGAGCATCAAATTTTTTTATTTCGTACTAAGAAAACAACACAATATCTTTTTGTTCTGTTTGGCGATTATGTTTGAACCTTTATGTATACGAATGATCGTGTGTGTTTGTAAACTGTACTTCCATAGAAATTTACCAAAACACAAAACACAACCTGGTGATGAAACCAAAACATGTCAACAAATAAGGCCAGCAACACATTTCCACCAACCGAGCGACTAGACATTTTTTTTTTTTTTTTTCGATGAATTGGGAACAAAATTGAACATCTTGCAACGAAAATCAATTACAATACTTTTATTTTATTATTTCCCACCCCACACACGATTTAAAATTTGTATTCGATTTTTCAGAAACTTTAGATTCTTCATCGTAAAAATTGCCCAAAATTCAAGGTTTTTTCTGTTTTCATTCTATTAAGATTCCAGTTTTGATACACTTTGTGCAGCATTATTTCCTTTTCCTCCCGTTTTTTTTTGAACATTAGAAAAATTCGTCATATCCAAAGTCCATCAAGACTATTATTTTTTCTTCCACTTTATGGTTAAAAGTCGACCACTTTTTCAACTCTCAGATATAGATTTTCACAACTTTATTTTTATTTTTATTGACATGATTAACGTAAAAATGAACGTGATTGATTAATCATAACGAATTCAGAGGTTTTTTTGAATTAACTTGTAAAACAATGCAACAATAACAATAACAATAATTTGTACATAATCTAAATTTGAAAAAACCCAATGTCACGATTATCTCTTCTACGGAAATATGAAAACATAGTAAATAGCACTAGAGGAATGTTATAAAAGTTTTGAGGACTTTGAAGAGAATTATGAAAAGAGGAAAAGAAAGACTTTAAAGTCATTTCATTTCGGTTCATCGTCGGTGAAATATTATTTGATTAAGGACAGTCGATCGAGTGTCCCGACGAAGTCAGAAGCTGATACGTCTCTGAAAACGTAATTATTCCATAAATATCTTACGACCGGTAAATCGAAACGAAAAATGGATGAAGATTTTTTTTCAATATTTCACGACCTATTTATCTCCGAATGTTCATTAATCACCTTTTGGACAGTCGTTGAATATTTTCTGTAAAAAAAAACTGAAAATTCGTTTTCTGTATGGACGGTTTGTTTTTGTTTTGATGCTACTCGCGACATCTCTCGTTGTCAACCCATCGATAAAGCGATGTTTACAGACTGTGACTGATCCTTGGTGTGCGCGTATTTTCCCATCATTGTAAATGATGAATCGATATATATTTGACCCTTGTGGATACTAAATTATAACTGAATCATAAAATATTGTTTATTTATCATTTCGCATCGTTCTACTAAATGATTAATGATCAAATGAATATTGTGCTATGTTGACAAAATATTCCACGTATCGGTTCGTGAAAGGGAACGTAACACAAATATTTCAAGTGTAACAAATAGCCAAACATTGTATTCGATTCCCGAGTGGCAATTCATAATTGATGAGTAATGTAATTAAAATATCTATCGACATTGAGATATCGATAAATATGGAGAATGTCAATAGTCATCGTAATATTTTCTTTTTTTTTGCGTTTTTCTCTCAGTTACAGTCCTTTGTCGAACGTTTTTGTTTGTAAACGCAACTCGATGATTTTTAAGAAGTATTTTATTTCCCTTTATCCAAAACAAAACACACTCTCCAGGGACGAAACTTGACAAGAAAAAAACGTCAAAGTTCGAACGAGCTGGTTGTGATTTTGGTGTGTTTTAAAAATTGTATCTCTACCGTCGTTTTCCATCGTCGTCCAGCGTTTTGTATTCCTTTGTTTTTTGTTGCTTTCCTCTGTTTCTCTTTCGGTCGGCGTTGTCGTCTCGTGAAAAAGTTGGTCTCGACCCTCCGACGGGTCGTAAGAGTTGCTCGTGCTTAGGACGCCCCGGAGGAGGGGACGAAGTCAAGTTTCCTTCCTCACAGGTTATACGTACGGGCTTGTGCGTCTATCTCTTGGATAGGGGAGAAATGTAGGTAGTGGAGGTGGTGGTGGTGCGAGGCGTGGCGGGAGTATTGATCGTAGAGGTCGAGACGGCGATTTCTCCGTCAGTGCGACGCGCACACGCGCCACCGGCGTCGACGGTGGTCGACTACTACACACCACCACCACACCATCATCCCCAGCATCGTTATACACGTACTTTGTATTTTTTTCGAATGCCTCTTTTGCCTATTCTTGAAATTACGTTATCGCATAGAATGTCAAAAGATATCAACGATTTTTAGAGAACAAATCACGAGATGAAGAAACTAAATATCGATTTTTAAGGAAGGAAGAAAAAAAGGGGTTGAATCGGAGAAAAGCCAACGAGAAAACTGTGAAAAGAGACAAATAAGAAAATAATTAACAGTAAGAGTAAACGATAAAAGAAAAGGCAGAGGAAATTACTTCGAGATATCGTAGAAAAACGGAAAAATAACGATACACAGGGAGTTTTGAATATATGAGGAAAAAACTTAACGTGTTGACAGATGCTTTTCGTGTAGAAGTTAATGTGGTAGTTTTTGTTTTAACTGTCAAATTCATTTCTTTCGTCTGTGACAATTATTTTTATTATTAAAGTATCGTATTACAGTTAAATAAAATGTTTTTTTTTCTTCTTTTCATGTAAAAAAAAGTTCATTTCATGAATTATATTATTATTGTATAATATTTTGATGGTTCCGCAACTTTCTGTTAGTATTTGAAGTCACAACTGACTTTTTGTGATCGGGCATGATCAATAGTCAGACAGACCAATGATTTTTCTTTGGTTTCTGCACTTTATGCTCATCAAGCATCGTCAAGAAAAATGAATAGAAATCATGAACAAAAAACAAAATAGTTCTCGATCTATTGCAATTAACGATACAAACTTCGATGTCATCCACGATTCCATATCTCGTTATTTCGTCAATACTCTCACATAGGATTTTTTTTTCAAACAGCTGTCAATATGATGTTAAAAATCGTTTTAGAGATAAATATTATAACAATTGCGAAAAATTCGAAAATCAAATAGCATCAAAATGAACAAAAGAAAAAGCTTGAAAATAGCCTGAGAAAAGAGAAATGTAAGAACCAGATGGTGGAAAGGTTTGAAGTGGAAACCAGGCTGGTTGTTACGGTATATTAAGGAAAATACACATTTTTCGTTGCTCTAAAGTCATTGCGAACACGATTCCATGGACCATACACATTTATTTTATTGAACGTGTATGTATTTCCATGTAAAAGTCTCGGAGTATTGGAGCTTGCTCGTCCAGTGGCTGTAGTCGTCGTGATTCACTAGCCACGACAACGACGTCGACGTCGACGACGACGTCGACAAGGGGGTTCACATCCCCCGAAGATTCACCACCACTGGGCTTGTCGTTGCCAATTATCCGGGTAATTGCTTCGAGCAGCTTCACCGAGTCTCCCTCTTTCGCCCACTTCTGTTACTATCTCGCAATCTTCTCTCTTTCGCTCCTATCTGTTTTTTGCCCACTACGGACCTACGTTGTTTTTTTGACTCACCGGTCGACCTCTCTCTTTCTTTTTGTAACTATTTTTTTGTCTTTTCATTTATCCACTCTTCTTCATTTTCGTTCACGTTGTCAAGTACCATACGACGAACCGTAGACAACGTGTAGATGCAGCCTCGATGTTTTATCTCCCAAAGTTTGTCAGTTTTCACAAATTTTTTTGTCATCTCGACTTCGATGAAATTCATTTTCTTACAAATCTTCTTATACTCCATCAAAAAAGTAAATAATGTGCTAGCAGGTATTTTGATCTGCACGAAGGCAAATTTACGGCCAAAAAGGTTATGAAAGGTAAAAAGGTAAAAGTAAAGAGGTAATAAAAAGTAAAAAAAATAAATAGAAACTGAATTCTAGGTTTAATGAAGATTTTTAGAGTCCTGGATCTTCTTTGACTTGGGGTTTGCGAAAGTTTCTTCGATCCTTTTAAATTGGAGTTTTTTACAATTCTCAAATTATTTATATCACTAGTTTAGACGAAGTTATTTTGGAACATCCTTTTCAATGAATTAGGAATATGATCTCGTTAGCGTATAACTGTAAAAATGAGAGACCACTTACAAAAGTTCATGTTCTGCTGAAGAATTCATCCGAAATGTCAATCAAGTGATCGTTTTCCCGAACGAAAATGATTTGATTCGTCAAAAATGACATTCTGTGGGTTAGTTCGTGTTATTTGTAATAATTATGATTATATTTTGTTGTGAAATTCAACATACAAGAGTTTTTGATTGCATAGCACAGTTGGAAAGCACTTCAAGGGGCAGCGGGGAAGAGAAAGACGTAATTTGGTTATCGAGTATGGAGAGTCGAGGGTTGGTCCAGGGGTTAATTGCATCGTCTTGAGATTAGACGTACGTAGGTCTTGGTCTTATATCCCCCGCTATATCCTTGCCATACCTTATCCAGATGTTTGGCTTCCACCTCCTTCGTCATTGTCTATATCGGTCACGAAACGCCTACAGGTAATAGGTATTAGCTGGGATAGGTGTTTAATGGCTGTGTAACAGTCTCCCATTATACCAAGATGTCTGTGCATGCGTATAGAATAGATACACGTTCGTCCCATTATGGCGCGTCTCGGTCCGTGTCCGAATGCATCCCCAAATTACCATGCACTTTATACAGGGTGCCCCGAAACTTCGTTGACAGCAAAAAAATCGACGATTTATCGAGGTTCTATTGCCACAATCCTGATTGTATACACAAAGTAACGCCAAAATGATCAATTACGATTTTTGTAAGATCATTTTTTGAAATTTTGTGTGAATCTTCTTGAGCGTCGTATTTTAATGTGTAAAAAATTTGAGAAGGTTTCACCGTCTGGTACTCGAGATATTCAGTGTTTACAATCGCAACTTCAACATGAGGTCTTATGGAAAGTCACGAAAAAGGACGATATTTTACAACTAATAACTCATCGATTTCTTAACGGTCAAACTTTCTCAAATTTTACCCACAGCTGAGTATGATAATTGTTAAGAAGATTCATACGAATTTTCAACAGCAAAACTTGGAATTTATAGAACGCATGAGAACGAACCACCTTAATAGCAATTGATATCGTTGTTGGTATCGATGGTCCAAAAAATATCCATTTTTTTGACTATTTTTTCAATTTTTCTCATAAATTTAGTTTTTAGCTGACAACATTCATTATCAAGTACAGTAATATTTGAAAAAGTTGAAAATATTATGCTACGTCACACAGTAAATTTCTCTGAAATTATTGTATTATGTATGAAATTTGACGGATATTTGAAAATAATATTTTAGATTTTACTTGACGAGAGAGATTCGTTTTCTCCGCGATTGAGTGACGAACCAGATGAAAATAGCACAAAGAAATTCTAATTTTATGATAAAGCAATCAAATGAAAATCATTTTTCGCTACCACTTCATGGGTTGCAAATATTTTTTCACAATGACGGTAAGTTATGAATTTCTAGTTATAACGACTCTATATATATAGAAACTTTATATTTCCTATTTTCTCGGTTGTCTTATTTCATTTTTGAACCTAATACAATTTTCCAATAACTCACATAGTTTTCCGATAAGACATTATTTATTTTGTCTAATAAAAATTCAAGTTTCAAACAATAAAAATCATTTAAAATTCGAACCTATCCCCATTTCCGTTTCTGTAACTGTACTTTTTTAATTCAACATTTCTCCATAATCTTTCGAATGTTTTGCGAACAAAAGTAAAGTTTTATTATTGGAGTTTGATAATCACACTAACTTCAGCTTGACGTCAATCGTTTATTTTTCACTTTACTGTTGGAAGTTTTCGCTTCGTTTCGAATTCTACCGGCTATGCTACTGATTGGATATACAAGTTCGTTAAATTCTTAACTAAATATATATGTAGGTATGTTCTCTAATTAGCGATAAGGTCGATCGAGTTCTGGCTATGACCGAACTTGATATCGCTAACGTAATTCCAATACCCATCACATACATACACAAGCATACGACAGTTCCAAGAGATTTGCTGCATTGTATAGTATTAGCGATTCCTCGTATCTGTTATAATATAGATCTGGTTTATTAGTTATTAAGGCATCGCTAATCCTTTCTAAAGCAATTGCAGATATAACCGCGCTATAATTACGACAGAAATATATAATTAAGGTTATCATTGTAACGAGAATTTCAGATCTTCAATCTATGGCTTTTATAAATGCACTATTCAGTATTCATCCGCGTGTCTCTATAGATTTTATAGAGTTATTAACCTTTCTAAGCACGGTTTGATTGTGAATCCAACTTTTTTCATCACCCACGACTCATTGGCGTAGTTTGTCATTCGATTTTCCAATTTTTGTTGTTGTGTTTTCGTAGTATTAATGATACAGTCAAGAACGAAAATTGGTGTGGAATAGATTGCAGTAATTGGTAATTTTGTTTAAACATATGAACGAACATCGACTCTTCGTATCAATTTTCGAAATTAAATTACTTTAATAAGATTTCTTAATAAGATTAAAAAGCTGTTACCCTTTTAACCATCGATTTCGTGGAAGAAACAGTTCGATTGCTCTCTTATATTTTTCAATAAATTTACAAGTGACTTTTTTTAAGTAATGTTTTGGGGTTTGGAAAAAATCTCGATAACGAATATGGTATTTTTTTAAAGTCTTCTTAATTTTTGTTACTCCATCGAATCGCTTGATAAATTGGTGATGACGAGGTTCAGAAGGTTTACGTTAAATGCATTTTCGAAGCAATTTGGAGTCTTCCGAACGTTCTCGTTTTACTCTACCTTCTGATGCAAGAGTATATCATAGAAAACGAGATTAGTCAGACTATATGCACTTCTCGTGACGATATTCCCTGCTCCAATATTGTTATTACATGTATGCAACTCGATGTGGCTCGTAGCCATTACGATGAAAACCCTTGAAAAGCCTTGTCCCTCGTTTCGGAGTTTCTCAACGATACACTAAACTCTCATCGATTCTGATAAACTTGTCAATTCGCAATAATCGTCAGCATGCACCGATTGCCCGTTATCACATTTTCTGCGAAGTATCATTAATAGCGATCTTTCTCACCGCAGCAAGAGCACCGTTTGCTCAAAATGTTATCTATACAAATATTTACGTCTGTACATACAGCAGACTGAGCCTTTGGCTACACAGGGATTTGGCTGAAGAAATAATTCTTATAATAACACAAAATAAACCGGAATTTCAGTGGAAAACTCGTAGTAAAAATGCAACAAAACATTTCATTGTTTCTCTCATTGCAGGGATCAGGGTGATGGATTTTTTTGGCATTTATTTGTTAATTCTCGCGTTTAATTTTCAAATTCTCTCTCAAAATCCTTTCGGTACGTACTGTGGAATTTCATTAACAACATTTTCCAATTATTTCCGGACGAACATTCTTTTCAGACACTGTAAATATTACTACGAATAAAAAATACATCGTCGACTTTAATAACGCAATATTCCTGTCGGGGAAACAGGGTTTCTGGAAAAAAAATAATAATTATTTAGCAAAATTGTGTAAATAATGATCAAAAAACGATTTTTTTTTTGATTTTCACGAAAAATAATCGACTTTGGAGTCGAAGAGCACATGAAATCGGCAACTATTTTTGGGTCGTTTTTCATGAAATAGAAACCATTTTACGATCGTTTTTTGCAACTTTGTGGTACGTTTTTTTGAACAATGACATGATATCTAGTTAAAATAAATAATGGAAATGAAATTTTGATAAGCTCAAATCTTCGGTGTTTACTTTTCATGAAATTTCAGTGGTTAATCTAAACTTGCTGAAAATAAACTTGCTAGTGGTTAATTACAAGCTCTCGTATAGCTCGTCTTTGCGCTCGACCGGAAGCTAATACGGTAGACTTTGATACTCGCTTTACACTTTCTCTCTCTTTCGGCGTCTGTCGAATGGTCGTGCAAACGGGTGGTTGGTCGGTTGTTGGCCTCCGTCGGGAATCCCGCGATTCGTGTTCAACGCGATTCCTCGTGCGGACCTTCCGGAATCTTCTTATGAGAGGGACAGAGAAAAATACAGACATCTGTCTCCTTCCCCTTTTTCTCTCTTGGGCTCGCTCGCTTAATTAGAGATCGCGACGCGACGCGACGAGAAATGAACGGCCAGGAGGAAGTCGCGCCTCTGGGGACACCGAGCTAAATTCTCGCTTATAAAACGCATAAATCCAGAATATATATACATTTGTTTTAACTCTTTCCACTCTGGTATTTCAAGCATTCCACACGATTTAATATACATATTTAAACGTGAATTATTATATAGGATTTTTGAACCCTCTCCCAGTGTCCACCTTCACTCGCAGTATTTACAAAGTTCCTATCGTTCTCGATGCGAACCGAAGAAAAATTACTGTTTTTTTTCTCTTGAATTATCAAAATATCGAGAATATCGTTGAGGAATTCCAGTCAAATTTTTTGAGTCTCCGTTTTATATTCACTCTATGGATTATGTTTGCCAAAAGAAAATCTTGTTGATTCAGCGATCTGGAAATAATTGTACAAATTAATTAAATGAAATGAATTTTTTTTTCTGAAAATTTTGACGTTTCTGATCAATAGAAAGCCTAGTTTTACCGTAGTTTCGAATTCGAAAACACTTTTCACAAACTAAAGAGTATGAAGTTGAACAATCGTCCTCAATAAATAGCATTTTTATTCAATACAAATGCAGCTTTTCGAATGAAGCAAATTGAAATTTTTTTTCATGACAATTAAAGAAAAGAGTCCGAATCAACGGTCATTGTAGACGTAAGGAAAGGACAGAAATTCGTATTTTTGTTCCACGATATAATGTTCGTATACACGGAGAGACTTTTACACGAATTTTTGAGGTAGAATTGTAGAAATATTTACTATGTTTTGTAGCAACGCCGGTCGATATCGACATTATAGTACATTTCACCCGAGAGCACATAGTAATTTCTAATCTCAGACCATTTTTCCAGAAACAGACCAGAAATACGAAACAGCAGAACAAATTTCAATATGGCACAGAGGAACAATTGCTACGTTTCTCCGTAAACTATCGGAAAATCATTTCATTATTTCGTGTGTTGTTAATCGAAATTTGAAACGGTGACGAATTTTCGAATGGCAGGGTGTGATATTTACTATGGTCTATTGTAATAATTCGTCAAATTTTTGTATGTTTCGGTATTTTCAATATCGATTAATCTTATTATACCGATACAGTCCGACGTTACTATAAAAACATAGTAATTTTTCGTGTCAAAGTCTCTCCGTGTATCCTTCGAAGTGATAAAAAGAGTGGAATTAATAATCGAACCTTTTTTGAGTGCTTCGAACGTGTTAATATGAAAGATTTTCTAATTTTTGCCGATCGTCAAAACCGTCGTTGAAACCTTTGAATGCTTTATTGATTTTTTTTTGTTTGTTTTTTTTTTTTTTTAGAGAGAATACGTGTCGAAAAAATACATATATCCGCAGTCGAGGGGAAAAAGATAACAAGTAATTCGTTGCTTCGTATTCCCAAGTTGATAAAAGTGATAAGTGCCCGCGTTACCGTCAGGGAAAAGCGAAGAACGGAAACTGTGCGCGACGCGCCGGTGGTTGACAGTTCAATTTTAGATTGGCGTCTGTGCTTGCATCTCGTGAGGGGATACCGCGCATCGCTTTAACTCTATTTTTTATTATTTGCTCCTCCCTTGGACCAATTTACTCGTTTCCCAGCCGCGAGATACAACATTATAAATTCATAGTCGAATCCCTCGTAATTTGACACACTTTTATTACGTTTATTCTTCTTACGCGTGAAGATGATACGACGGATTAATTGGAAGAGGAATCAATAATTAATTTTTTACTATTAAGATCTCGCAAGGGATGATCGGAACATGTTTCAAGAAAGTATGATCATCACGACTAATCTAACGTCGGATTTGAATTTTTTATATATTACTTAGACGTTTGAGAGTATTTAATTTTTCGTTTTTTTTTCTACTAAAATTGAGAAATCGAGTGTTTTTAATTGCATCACCATGTCGTCTTGCGAAGAAAATTGATCAGAGGTTCACTAATCACACAGTTTTGATAATTTTGTATCCAATTAAAGTAATTAAAAAACATAAACTCGGTGAATTAGCCATAAAAGATACTGTAAAAAACGAAAATTGGAACTTGACCCCGTAGATCGAGCACTAACGTTACCCGAGAGTTTTAATTTCCGGTAAAAACGAGAATAGTACCGGAATATTTGGCACGGTCAGGCGCGTAACAGCTGATTCGGTTGGCAAACCTAACCTCGCTTTTTTATGACTTCGGAGTCGTTGAGAACCTCAACAAATCCGAATAAACGAGGGCAATTTTTTCAAATGTGAGCCCTTTTTTGCCATCAACTTCAAACGTACCTTCTTATCATCAATTTTTTCATCCTCGATAAAGCTTGTCCGTGGTTTCGTGAATTGTCGACTTATCTTCGCTCATTTTCGTCGTTGAATTGCTGTTTTATAACCTGTGAAGGGCTATAATTCAAATGTCTAAAATAAAGTTGAATTCGCAATGAACGAATCATAGCCATTCGCGTCATTGATAGCTTTTGTGAATAGATATTTTGAGGTATTCGACTGTGGGTTTGGAAATACTGGTTACCAATTCGGTTAGATATAGTTTACGAGTTTGTAGGTGCATGCAGTGGTTCGTTTACACGCTCTACGTTTCTTTTCATTTCATACCGTAGCGGTAACTGGGCGTATATTCATGGTTTATACACTATATTTCTTCTGTCTCTCTCTCTCTCTCTCTCTCTCTTTCTCTATCTCTCTTGATCGTTCTCTTTCTCTCTATCACGTTTTCACGATGATTTTACGACAGCTGCGAGTCGCGAATAATTTACGAGATTTCCGACGATGCATCATAGACCCGCTCGCGTGTATACTCTCTTTGTACAATTTTCATTTCACATATATTTGAATTTTCGTATTTTCCTGTTGGTTAACACAAATCCCAGCATTTTTCGTTATTTCACGTTTATTCCCCAGGTACAAGTATGTGTCTCCTGTCCGTTTCACACCTGAGCTGCCATTTTGCCTTATCTTTCTCGCTCATATACCTCCGCTACGTGACCAGAGTTTTGTCGAATTCGCTTTTTCGCTCTTGTATTTCTTGAGGCTCAGCACTTTACTCACTCGATTTTTCTTTCTTTCTTTTTTCGTTTTGTTTCTTTTTAACGTAAAACCGTAATGGCCTCACCATTTTCGCATTGTCTTTTGAGAGGATCAAAGCTTCCAGGTTTTACAAACCCATTTCCGGCTCCAAGTGTTTTTATCAGACCTTTTTTGTCACGCGGACCTTCCATTTTCTTTCGTGCAAATTTCTTTTTTATTTTGGAACTTTCTTTCTGTTATACTCAAGTTTTTTTCTGCTCTTATCAACATCGTGATAATATTCGAGAAAATATTGGAAATTTTCATACCAGAGTGTTTCGCGGGTTAATTTTTCGCACTCGATTTGCAACAACGATACCACGTTTTGCAGTGAATTAAAAGTTACGTAAAAAATTGGATTTTTTAACTTTCAACGTTTCTTCGTTTTTTCCAAGACTCTTAAAATGTCATTTTTTTCCTTCTTCGTTGTTGGGTACACTACATTTTTTTTCTTTCTCGAATCCACTCGCAGTCCTCTTTACCTACTTTTTCCACATCTTCCGTAACGTTCTCGGCGTGTCGACATAAATAAACATGTAAACCGAAGTGTATGCGGAAAATATGTGAAAATGCGCTGTCGGTAGAGATAGCGGACTCGCTGAAGCATTATGTATATGCATGAAAATCGTACGCAGGCTTCCAGTTATTCTCGACGAAAAACATCGGCCATCAGGAGGTACTGCCGCAAGAAAAAAAGAATAAACAAAAAAATAAAGAAAAAACGAAAAAAAAGAGAGAAAAGCGGAAAAAAAAGTGAAAAGTGTTTCGCAGCGGCTTCTCGAGAGGCTTTCGCTATATATTACCTCATCGTCAGATGGTAGAACGGGGAAGCATAAGGTTTTGCGTTTATAAACGTGGAATATGGCCTCTTACACGCCCGAGCAAGCGCGAGCCCCAACGAAATTGGATTTAACGGAAGGACGCTCGTATATCTAAAATGTCGTTCTCGCGTTACACGCAGACACACGCGACACGCGTCAGCGATGAGAGCAGAACGAGCAGATGATATATTTCTCAGCTCGTTCAATTTATACATACACTTCTTTCTCCTTATCCTCTCTCCGACTATTTTACACTCGGCTTGGAAAAAAATTCATGTAAATTCAAGTGCTTTTTTGTTGCACCTTCTTAACAGGCGACGATTATCCTTCTTTTTTTTCCGGTACAGACTGCTATGCCATGGAACTTTATACCTTTCGTCTGCTGCTATTTTTTCTTTTACTCTCTTGCAATGGAAGCTCTTGAAAAAACCTCCCGAACGTCGTTAAGTTAATGAAAATTTGAGTCGTGCTCTATTTACCCGCAGGCAGACGTCTCAACTCCGTCCAACGATTCGCACGTCGTCCTTGTCGAGCTCCCCAAACCCTCAAGCTTTCTAAGATTTAGGACTCAACATTTTAACAATTTATCCACTTGTCTGCTTAAAAGACGTTTCATAAATGTTTTTTCATGGGAAATTATCATTATCGAAACTTCCCAAGCCTTTCGAGATGATATTGTCTTATAGGGAGGAAGAATAATTGTCGGATTTTTGGCTCCGATTAAATATTTGGGTCTTACAACGAATTAACGAGTATATACAAAGCAACGGCAAAATGTTTAAACCCATTTTTTCAAGATATTTTTTTAAAATGTTGCGTAAATCTTCTTGACCGTCGTATTATACTGTGTAAAAAATTTGAAAAGGTTTCACCGTCTGGTAATCGAGATATTCAGTGTTTGAAATCGCA
The DNA here is from genome assembly GCA_013761285.1 of Campoletis sonorensis. Taxonomy (NCBI): domain Eukaryota; kingdom Metazoa; phylum Arthropoda; class Insecta; order Hymenoptera; family Ichneumonidae; genus Campoletis; species Campoletis sonorensis. Next base: position 284,196 of record JACEOJ010005877.1, on the reverse strand, counting down.
ACTGTAACGTGAGGTCTTGTGGAGAGTTACGAAAAAAGACGATGTTTTACAACTAATAACCCGATTTTTAAACGGTCAAACTTTCTCAAATTTCAGCCACAGTTTATGATTGTTAAGAAGATTAACACCAATTTTAAACAATTAAACTTGGAGTTTATCGAACGCATGACAAGGTGACACTACGTTGAATGTAAAGAACTTTTCAACCTCTCCAATTGGAACACGAGAAAAACAGATTTCGTTGCTTTTTAGTCATAGTCAATACGATGCAACGTCAATTTTTATGGTTCCACCAGCCATCAGAACAGTTTTTTGAGCTTGATCGTGCCTTCGTACCTTTGGGTTCACTCCGTATCTTCGTTACCTTCTTTGCATCCTTTTCCTCGTGCTTCAAGGAGGAGTCGTTGGTTTCGATCTATCGGCGCTCTCAATGTTCGCTGGCATAATTTCTCGTCTCTTCGTTACATCGTCGATGCCAACACCATTTATCTTCCTCCCTTAATCTATACACGCATATATATTGGTATGGCGTCATGTTCATGGCTTTCCTTCGCACCTTCTGGACAGGAAATTAACTAAAGCTCTCGTTCCCTTCCGCTCACTGAAGCGTCCTTCGACACTTTGCGTCCTATCCTCGAAGGTTTCACGCTCTTCCTGCTCATCCTATTCCACCCTTTTTTTTTTTTTAATCGCAAATAGTAAATTGACACTTTCGCTAAGTCACCTGATTCGCAAACATATCGAATCTTCTTGTGGTAATGATCTTTTTTTTTAAACTCATAATTCCGGCGCGAGGGGAACAATGAATTTTGATTTTTTAATGCTAACTTCTCCGGTTCAAGAATTGTTATATTTTTGCCTCACAGACCTCAGACAAAAGTTTGCACAGTTTTTGGATTTTTTCATTGTATCAAAAAATATTGGACTCAAAATGAAGTTCAACGACTAATGTAGAAAAATAAATCATAAAAATTCCAAAATTCACGAAATCCTCAGATAATTTGCTATCTTTGCATCGAGCAATCAAATTTTTTTTCGGCCCAAGCCAAACAACATCGATGACAAAACTTCTAGAAAAAAAAAATAAGAGGAAAATATCAAAATTATCCTGGTCCGAAAGAATATTATTTTCCTGGATATTTTATTGCCTTTGCGGCTCAAAGTCGAGTAGATTCTTGTGTTTGATTAATTAGCACAAGCTTTAATGAAGGAATTGGCATCTTCAAGTGCCAACAAGTGTCAAGTGTTCATTTTCAATCAAATAACCGTTTGTTGAGGTATTGATTAAGAATGATTGATCCTGATTTGAGAAAAAAAAAATTGAAGTCGTTCAGGTTTGAAGTTTGATAAATAGATAAATAGGATGATGGATAAAGGTGTAAAAATGTCCCTAATTAGATGGCTGGTGTCTTGGCTTCATGTTACTAATGACCATGAAGGTTCTATTCAACTTCATCCTCATCAGGGATACAAAGGACCTTCTGCTTCTCATTACGTTTAAGAGTGGAAGGGAAGGGAAGGGATTTTTGTGTTTTTCTTTTGTATACGAGAGCAGAGAAAATAGCAACCATGGAGAACAGAAGCATTAATGTTTCATCATTTGCTCGCGTCTGTTTCGCGTAAAAAATAGAAAGAAAAACATATATACGGTGGGTATATAAAAACTTGAATACATATATACATACTATGTACAGGTTTCAAAAAGAAATGAGTGAAAAAGATATAGAGGTCGAGTGAGGGCGTCAGGTGTTAATGGCGAAATAAGCGTCTTGTCGTGCTACTGGCTATTTCATTTTTCTCACCATTTTGCTTTTTTATATTTCCTCTTTTTTTCTTATTCCTCTCTCCCTCTCTTCGTTCTTAGCTGCAGACTTTTTTAACGGTGGGTCGAAAATGTCTCTTTGGAGACAAGGATTTTTAAAAAGTCGCAGAAAAAATTTACCGAAAACAAAGTGGATATTGAATTTTTCCTATTTTTTTTTTTTTTTCGAAAATCAATCAAATCAATTAATAATACGAAGAACATGAAATATTTGAATTTTTTTTAACATTTTGATGGATTCTCAACGAAAGTTCAAATTCTCTTCATGTATGAGAACCGGTTTTTGTTTTCATTTTGCTAAACGTAAAGTATGTGATGAAAAGTGAAGCAGTAATTGCAAAGTCTTTTGAAAAAGAATAACCGGTCTCAAATTTTCCCGATGGAATGCTTTTTCGCTCTGCAGCGCAATGAGTAATTCTCCTGATAAAGTTTTCCGTACGAAAATCGAGAAAAAAATGAGCTGCGAAGAAAAGCTGCGCTTAAATAGGAGGGGGGTGGAGAATGAAGAAGAAACGGGGTGGACCAGATCCGCGAACGATGGAGTGAACATCAGAGGTAATAACAAGGACCCAAGAGCCCCATTGTGAAACACCCCGTGAATGTGTTTGTTATATATCTATACGAGTTTTTACTTTCCCGGAGGAAAGTCCGTTTCCTTGTTCCTTTTTGCCTACGTCGCTGTTCGTCTGGGTATCGTGTTTAATCAGCACCGCGTGGAAAATTAAAAAATTTGAAGAGCTCGTGAGTAGCGCGGGGTTGGTTCGTACAATACATGGACATTTCGTATTTCCAGGTTGGAACCTTCGTATTTTATGATTTTCTTGACTTTCGACTCTTTTTTTATTTTTTCATTTAATAGACGGTCGTCTTAGTCCGCTTTGACTAAGACTCTTCCGACTGAATGGAATGAAGGGTCCTTCATAAAAAGCATCCTTTTAGAGGGATTTTTATGAAATTAATTTATGAAGGAATTCCGTTCAATAGGAACTAAAATACATAGACACGTTTAAAAAGAAAGTGACCTCCAACCGATAATTCTTCATAGTTTTTTACTTCAAGAGTTGTAAAATGGCGATAGGAATATTGGAGCTTGAAGAATCTTGAAATTTTCATTATGTAGATGAATCAAGATCATTAGCTTTCCTATATAGAGACACATGTTAGGTGCCAAATGAACTTACCAACTTTGAGGGTCTTGTTAAGGAAAATCCAAGTTTTCGTAGTTCTCCTAGTTCTGTAACTCGTGCTTTAGAAAATTAAGATTTTATCCTGTTCCCTCTGTTTTTCATCATCCTGATTATTCTGCTTGTGCAGTTTTTATCAATTCTTTTTAACGTTTTTTGTATTTCACCATCATGTTATCGCTTCGTTTTAATTTGCCGTCATAGCGAATTTTAGCGGTCCACTGTTTACGGTGCATGTGATAACGAAAAGAGTACCCATATGTACATTGGAGCAACATGCAATCCACTGCAAGATGAATGATATGGAAGTAGGGCTGGTAACGCGAGAACACTCGACACGCGCCAATCTAAATAATTGCTGCGATGTGGGTAGCCACTACCATTCACTGGAGTAAAATTGCCACTGGTCATAACTATACTCGACCGAATGTTTGTGTACGTTCGACGATTCATACAGGACGCTTCATTCGCTCCATTTAAAAGTTACAGTCATTTTTAATTGATGCAAAAGTTCTGGAGCTTTAGATCCTCATCGATTTATCTCTTGATGTGCTTTTTGTGAGATAAAGATTGATTAACACCAGCTAATCTGGTGCATTGGCAAAAAAAGAGCTCTTGGAATGGAAATTTAAGCAGTGCCATTTGCTTCAGCCTTTTGGTGAATAGGCTCCTGCGTGATCACTAGACTTTTGCGACTCCTCCTTCTCAACATTGTTCACGATTGGTCGTTGATAATTAATCGTTGTTTTATAAATGGTCCATTTAACAGAGAAAATAGCTGAATAATTACGTTTTCCGAATTTTTCTCTGATTCATAAGTTCTGTACATTTGGAAGGTAACTTTTGGGACAACCTGTTTGAAGCTGCTTCAACTACAGGAGCCAGCCTCTTGAATTGACGTTGCACTGTAGTGGTTTTGTGCCAGTTTCACGACCCTTATTCCACCGATGAGACATATCTGTATGATGTCCATAAACCGCATAAGAGCGTGTACCTCGTATATATACTCTGGCAGGATAATATCTCGACGGAATTCTGGCAATGACAAATTAATCATCTAAACATACCAATGCATACGAATCAATGGGATTCTCATTCATTTTTAAACTTGTCATTAGAAAGAACAGAAAATTGCACTATTTTTAGGCTAGTCAAAAATTTAAACATTGCCATCAATAAAAAGACATTATTTCCGGCTTGAAACCATCCTCGGGAGCAGTTTCGAATCGTGAAAATCTCTGAAAAAGCTCATTTGTCCGGGGCGAGTGATAATTTGAAGTTTAATCATAAAAATGGAGGATTAAATGGAACTAATTAGCTGGGATTCGTTGATGGGATCGAAAACGAATCTGGAAGAGAAACGATTTTGTGCGAAGTTCTATATAAACAGATTATAAACAAAAAGTGAGTCTCGCTCTTGCAGAAAAATCGGAGAACGCTAAATGGGAAACAGAATTTTTTTTTTTCTCACGATCTATAGGAAATGTATATCTTCGTGTTCGTGAAGTTTAGAGGACCCTCTCCAATCGCATGGACCACTTCAGAATGTCTGTGATGAGACAAGGTTGAGAGAGAGAGAGAAATAGAGAATAATGCGGGACTCACCCTCCCCTGCATATAAACCGCGCAAACCTCACGAACGAAAACAACCCCTTGTAGAAAATCTTCGCGACCCCTTGGCAACCATAGCATTGTGCATATATATAGATATACACACATTAAAAAATGCTTCAGCTTTATAAAGCCGCAGATCCAACTTGCTGTTGTAGGCTCTATACGTCTTTTTGATTTGCAGTAATCGATGTATATACATCGATATACATCCATATTTAGATATAAAAAAAAGCTGATGTATCTCTCGTTTTCCCCTTCGTTATATCGCACTTTTTATTCTTCATCTTTCTTTATTTGTTCCTATCTGAAGTTCTCCCTGTCATCTCGCGATGTATACATCTCTACTCACTTATCCACCCCTCGACACACATTCATGAATTGTCAAGATAAAGATGATCCTCGCACTTGTACACATTTACACTTATACACACGCACACACAGCTCCATAGCCTTAAAAGTACTTACAGTTATTGGTGAGTGTGTCTGTTCACCAATACAAAGAGGAAGAGCCATTGATATAGATGAGCACGATCGTCGTTAACGAAGAAGAGGGTCGAAACGTGAAAACTTTTATTTTTTTGTCTCTTTTTTTCAATTTGTTTCACTCTATCCTTTTTTTTTACCTTCGCATTATTCCTTCTCCTCTGACTCTCTTTTTCTACGAGCTCTTCGGATCCTTTATTTTGGTCCTTCTTTCACTCATTCTCTCCTCTCGCGACTCTTATCCCTTTTTTTCTATTATTATTCGATTCTCATCCATCCACGAGGTTGCAGGGAACTGGGAACGTGAGGGACACGGAATGAGCAGGGAGAGAGATATGGGCTCTGGTGAGCCTCAGGGTCGAAACACTCATCCCATATTCCCCCCTATTTATAACTATATATATATGCACAATTGTACACGCGAGCACATATATATCCCATTAATTACATTGTTCGTACGACCTTTGTTTCAGTAATTGTGCTGCTCGTGCTGCTTCTACTGTTGCTTACGGACCACGGAAGATGTACATCATGAAGGACTTCATGGCCTCCTGAATCGGTAAGTGGATACTTTGGATCTTCTCATTCGTAAATTTGACAAATTCGAATATTCAATTGTTCCTACGCGTTGTCTCCTTTTTTTTTCTCATCGTGATTATCATCCTCGAATTTATCTTTACAACGGAATTTTTAGTTTTTTTCGACTTTAAATTGAACAAAACAAAAAAAAACACTTTACATTGGATTTTTTCATTAATTTTGTTGAATTTTCACAAGAAAAAGTGAGTTTTTTGATTTTGCGATAGAGACAGAAAGTTCTGACTGACCCTAACTAATTTATCTTTTTTGAATATATTTACAAATATTATTTTCGGTCGCTCTTGACATTACCGAGTAACTTTTTTTCTCCTCGTATTCTATCCATCTCCCTTTCTCTTCATTTTTGTAATCACGTTGATTCATCAACAGTTATTACGCGATATATTTATATACACACTACAAATGTGAATTCGAATGCATCATAAACTTTTTCCCCTCTTCGCTTCTCACTCGCTTTATAAAGTGTGTGCATTCAACTTCTGTGCCACAGCGCAAAAGGTTTAATTAATTAGTGCCTTTTTTTTTATACGAAGTTCGATACATAAAAACCTTTTTTTCGTTGTTGAAGTCAAAATGTTCGGGTAATAAGGAAATGATTTATATTAGTGGATAATGTTGTTAAAATTTCCAATGCGGTTCAATAACAACCTTTTGTTGATTCACCAATTTCCAGAGATCAGTATTGAGTACAAATTTAAAAAAATCAATCGAAATCAAAATTGGCATCTCGAATAATTTAGAAAATGTCGTATCGTTGTACTAGCGATTTTCATCATTTCACTGAAATTCTCGAAGTCCAATTTTTTCGGTCGTAATTATCACTGTTGCAAAAAAAAAAAAAAAACAAAAACAAAAAAAACAGCACAAAAATGAAATACTTCGGAGCCTGAATGTAGGTCAAAAACTGAAATTTCGATTTAAATCCCGCCAAGCAGAGAAATTCCAATTTTTTTTATACATGCATCATCAACAGTGTGGATTCCACACATTTATAAATATAAATATACACCTATATCAATCGATAGTGCTTGACGTCCTTCATCGTGAACTTTGCAAATAACGTGTGGGAGCGTTGGTTCGTTATTTTCAAGAATGAGAGCACGTGTAAGTGCACTAGAATCTGGAGAAACGGATTTTCGCATCGAAGTGTGGGAGGCCCTCACGTTATTTATATATTTTTCTTGAAATATTCAATAGTTTGACTTTATCTATAGCAGCATATCAAACAAATTTTCAGACAAACGAACGAACTCTCAAACCCAAACAATACACAAATGTTCGATGCCTTGAGAAAAAAGATTTGAATGACCAAGAAAAATTGATAAAATGAATTAATTTCGTATCCCTTCGCTGCTATCGTTGCGTTCATAAAATCAAAGTTACATTTTGTGTAGCACAATAAATCATTCAGAAGACTAAATAATGCCGTTAACCATTTTAGGACAGCTCTGGTCGATATATTCGATATATAAAGGTCGATATATAAATGGTCGACCATTTGTCCGAAAAAAAAAAATCCTCGTCCAGAAAAGGTTAAATAAGTATCGACGAATCAAGCGACCATTTGATGGTTTCGAATCAATGAAATATTACAATTTATACTTTTCAACGTGCTGCACAATCACCAAAAACAAAGCATCCTCGGATGAGGTCAAGCCTCGGCTGAACGTGAGGTAGTTTGTCTGAATTCTGATGACGCTGACCAACCGAAAAGCATTGAAAATATAGACAGGCCCGCGTATGGATCGGGTTTTCCACAGTTTCCCTCAGCCCTGGTCCAAATACACTGAAAAACCGATTTTGTTGAAACGGTCGAAATTTGGTTCCCACTGTCAAATCATTTGGTTGAATACGGCCATCTAAATCATGAAAAAAGAGATAGTTTGATACTGTTGTTTCCAGGTACTCCAACAAAATATTACATCGTAGTGTCGACTCTCGTTGTTGAATTGTCAATGGATTCATTTCGTCGTACAAACTATGAAAATAACTATGTGGACCCAGCAAAGTTATCGTTAAATTCAACAAAACCGTTCAATTCATTCTAAGGAACCATTTGAATTGGAACAAAAAAAAATTCAGTAAAGGCATTCTCAATTAAACGAACATCTTAAATTGGTCTACAAACCCTGCGGTTGGAACAAGAAAATCGTATTGACGTTACGCACAAAATCTTTGTTTACATTAAAGTTTTTGTCTGAACCAAAATATTTGCGAGTCCAACGAAACCGTCGAATTGTAACGAAGTGATGTTTTTCTAATTGTTACAGTATCATTCATTTGAGAGATTTCATGAATAGGAACGGAAATATTGTTATGAGCCACAAATACGCTAAAAACTGTCCTAAACAATATCCGTATCTTTAACAAAATCGTTTTGTTGAGTATTTCAATAGTATATTTTGCTGGGACTACTTCAGCTCATGTGCTGCAATTAAATAATGGGATTAACAACATTTTTTCACCCACAAAATGAGTTTAGTTGTCATGGCCAAATCAGTTTTTTAGTGATACGACACACTGGTATGTAGGCAAGATTTTGAGAGGTCTCTCATGAACAGGAACATAAACGGTGAAGTGCGGGGAAAAAAGTGTAGTTAAAGTTGGATTGGCTCGTAAAAAGCCACAAAGTAAACACCGGCGGTTGAATAAAATGATGAAAAAAAAACTTTTCGCCGTGTCAAGTGGTTGGGTAAAGTAAATTTTCATTGATTTCAGTGAATGCTTTTCTTCTCACGAGTCAGGCAAAGAATCGTTGAGTAGAATGCGAACAAGAACATTGTTTCGTAATGACATTTTTTACGTCGTTACACAGTCTTTTAATCTTGTGTGGGTTTCCGAAAAAGATCGGAAGTGGTTTGACCGTTTGATGGGTTTTTTTTTTTTTTTTTTAATCGTATTTTTACGAAAGCTGTACTTGCATATAGCATTCGCCGTGCGTGTGTAATTGCGAGATAATTACCGTAGCTATTACCGGCCTGATAATAACGAGAGCACGGGGTTTTATTAAACTCGACAAAAAGTTTCGCCCATCCGGATGGGTTACCGATTCACGCGGATACCACCACCTGAGAATGGCTCGGCATTAAACAGAGGAATTTTGCAATTATAAGAAGGACAAAAGTCGTAATGCTACACCGGGCAATGGACGACGGAGACAAGGAACTCTCAGCGCGTGGTTGTTGGCCGCTATTAAACTTGTTCCTCCCCCTGGCCCGCCTCCCTTTTCATCGTCCTGGTCCCTCTTAGCCCGGAGCATTTCCTTTTCTTTGGTTTTCACTGCGGGACGAAGGGGCAGGTAGAATATATAGACGAAAGCTCATTGCGAAGGAAGGCCGCGAAAGAGGGACAGAAAGATAGGGTGGCGGAGGGTGCGGTGGCGCAAGCGCAATGCCCCGAACGCGTGCAAAACGTTATTCCGTTGGAGTTGAAGGGGAAAAGCGGGGAGGCAAGTTGAGAGTGTTAGTAGAGGGTGGTTATGGATTTTCGGGCTCCCGAGCCAGCCAGCAACGACAGAAATAGAGAGAGAGAGAGAGAGAAAGGGAACGAGAGAGAGAGGGAGAGAGATAGAGAGAAAGGATGGCGACCTTCGCGCCATACAGCGAGGGTCCTTTTTTGACTATGATCCTTTTGCCCAGTTTCTCCCGCTTTGCGACGGAAAACGACAAGATTTCAAACCGCTTTGCTTCCTTACTTTTGCATTACCAAACTTTTTTTTTTCCATACCTCCCGCTCTTTTTTCTCACTCGCATGTAATCACTCCGACACGTGGATCTGACAACGAAGTAGAGAAAAACGATAAAGCAGGCAGTACAAAAAAAAACCCAGCAAAAAAAGTTGGAAAAAGGGTGTCGAGCAACCGGGACACGTGCGGACCACGAACGTTTGATTCAATTTACTAGAAATTAGGCTTTTAGTTAATTATCCGTTTAATTTTAGTTGATAAATTCTACCTTTTTTTCCAAATAAAAGCTCCAATTGAATAAATTTCATGGATTAACACATTACACGCTTCTGTTTTATGGAATCTTCAATATATATGTGGGATTTAAGTTCAAATTGCCTTAATAAACGTAATATAGGATAATAGAAAGTATTTTTTCTTTAAATATGCGCCTTTATTGACCAAACAAAGTCATTTTAAGAATTCTGAACGTGAAATGATGAAAAAAATGTAATAAACGTAATGTAAGCGGGCAAAGCTGGTCTCTGCTGTCGTGTACAAAGTTTGCCGATCGAATTCTAGCTCGTAAATCGGTTAAACGATTCAGTCTACCATATAGGTATCGAGTGCAAACGATGCTTGCAAGCTGACCTTGACTCGCATCACGTATACATAGTGTGGGAGGAAAATAAGAGAGAGAGAGAGAGAGAGAGAGAGAGAGAGAGACGAGGATGAGGAGGGAGTAGGGATAGGTTATCACGATCGTCGGTGAGAGTAACGAATTGCTTGACGATAGAACTTTCAGGCTAACGACAGTAAAAAAAACTTATGGTTTCTGTCTGGCCGCTTGAAAAACAGTTCTAGATATCGTTACATTATTATCCCATGATAAAAAACCACGCGCAGGAAGGCCCTTCATTATTTATTCGTTATTCGAGTTGTCCAAAATAGTTTTACAATTCTTCTAGTAAAATTTGCCTTTTTTTCTTTCTCTCCTCGTTCAGTGCATTGACACATTTTCGTGTCTAGACTTATCACACCAGATGGTGATAAAAAGTGACGCTAATGTTGCACAAAGGATTTTCCTACTGTATATATCTTCAACGAAAAAAACAAAAACTCACTTGTTATGACTATCGAGACGAAGTATTTGTATCCGCGCGCGTTCATTATTCCTTTCGAGCACTCTCGAGCCCGAAATAGTCGCTGATCGATAAGACGGCAAACGCATACAGATACCGTCGGTAAAAGACCGCACAGTAGCCTAGCTATATCGAAACCCTGTAACGAAATGTTGGGAGAAGCGCGTTGTGGTCTGCCAGGATATGAAAGCAGGAAGTGGAGAATCGGCTGCTCCTGCGGTTTTTGATTTGGTCCTCGTAAACAGCCGCGGGACAAGTTCTGTACCATTGTATTTCTGGTATACAGGGTGTCCAGCTACCGATAATTAAAAACATGTCACAATCGTAATACTTCACCACATTAATCCACACGCGGAGAAAATATTATATCCATAATTATTATGGCTTTATTGCACCGTGGTACCATGTCGTCCCTCTCCGTCTTTCGACCAAGACATCCTAATTTTTCATTCATATTTTATTAAAATTGATGAAAAGATTGAAGATTTTCCTTGAATTTCGGATGATAAATTACTATGTTTTTGCTAAAAACTCTCAGAGAGACGACACGGTACGACGGTGTAATAAACCAATAGCAATTTTTGATATTATATTTGCCCCGTGCATAGATTCGAAAAAAACAAGATTTACGTAGACGCGTTTAATATCGCATAAGAATTCGTTCATATTTGATAGAGACAAAACTATACATTTAATTTCCGGAAAACTAAGCCCGAAACTATTTTTAACACCAAACAGTCGCTAGCAATTTTTTCGAGCCCATAATGAGGTTATTAATTACACCAAAATATTTTCTTCAGCTTAAAATATTCCTCGTATGTAGAAACAGAGTTTAGTTAAGACGATTCAATGAAATCGGATTTAGTGAACGTTTGATCATAAAATCTCTAAAAAAAAACTAGAAGTTGTTAACAAATGTTGAATTTTTCATGGCACTTGTTTTTATTCTCAAGAAATTCTCAACAAATTGTCCATGACAATTGTGTTTTTAAACATCGTTGTTTTAGTGGTATCAAAACATTCCTCGAGGAAAAAATGAGCAGTGGTAGATTGAAACTGTTTCAAAATTACAAATTAAAGTTTAAAAAGTGTCAATGGAAATGTAACTTCATTCAGTTCTGAATTCCGAGACGAAAATCTTAACGTAGTTTTGTAGATACGAGTTTTATTCCTCTCATCATTAATTATTAATTGAACAGGCCCGTCCGTCCATCGTCGGTTGGTGATTTTATAAATAAAACATACATCTTGAGACTAATTTGAATAAATATGTTGATATATACATCACAATTTCGTAACGTTTTCTCGTCCAGCAATTATGGTGACAGCTAACGTCCTCCTCCACACAGCACATTGGAACACGTGCCAAATGAAGTTGATACTAAGTCCAAAGCTCAGAGTCGAAGAGAACATGGCCGGCGCCAAGACGTTTTATTTTTTATTTTTATTTTTCAAATATTCTACTCATATATATGCATGTCAACGACTTAATAAGATATCTGTTCCGTTCTCATACCGTGGGCGCCACTTCGGGTTGTAAACAATTGTGGCAGCATCACCGGTTGAGCAGCAGGCGTCGAGAGTTATTTCAGTATAGTCAACGTCAAGTAAAGTTATTCGAGTTCATTAGCGGTGGAGAGTTGTCTGGTTAAGTCCTCCACGGCTGAAGCGACGCCGAGACGTATTACTGCGAGAGTCAGAGGGAGATGAGCGTAGTATTCTAAAGCGAAGTAACGTCAGTAGTTACAGTCAAGGTGTGATCAGACAACATTCTCCTTCGTTCACTTGGGCTTTTGCAACACTTTCTCTTTCTATCATCCTCGTTCTGACTTTTATGATTTTCGCTTATGCAAATTATATTTCCATCGTTAAGCTTGATACAAATAATTTTTCCATTCATTTCATCCAATGGGTGCAAATACTCTGGTAACATGGAATTTCTATAAAAAACATTTCGACGTAAGGATTTTGTTAGACGTTATTTTTGACGTTTTTGACGTTTGTTAGACAAACAGCTGATCAACTTTTTATTACGAATGCTTATTTCGAAGTTTTCTTCGTGAGAACGTTTTTTTTTCTTCTAAGATTCGCTTTGAAAAAGCTTTAGATCCAGATAAATAAAAACTAATGCCAGAGTTACGCGAACAGGACTTGAAGTGTAAAACGAGCGTTCATATCGGTAATGTGGTTATAGGAAGTTCATGTGGATAATTTTGTGCGGTGTGTGCAGGTTTTGCTTGGCTGCGGTACTCTGCGGCACTCTCTGTCCCACCGCCATCTTGCTTTATCGATTTCAAGCTCTCACCCCCTCTCTCGCTCTGTCTTTCTCCTGCCTGGCCTTCCTTTTGCCTATCCTTATGCTTCTCTGTCCCCCTTTTTTTCGACCACGTTTTTTCCTTTTATTTTTATTCCTCTTGTTTTTTAGTTTCATTTTAAATCCAACTCGTTCTATCTTTTTCTACGATTCGAGTGAGCTCTTTTCCTCTTTTTTTAACTCTCGAATTGCCAAATCCATTGTCTCTGATGTGGACAAGAGCTTCCGTGCAGTGAACTGGAATCCCAGGTTGATTACAGAGAACAGATGTTTAGTTTGGTTTTTAGTTATTTTAATCTTTTGAAAAAGTCAGCTTTATCATTTGGTCCAGGAGGAAAAACCTCCATTTGCAAATGTTCTCGTGTGTGCATGAATTTGTCGAGGGTCGTTGTTCCAAATCGCTCTCGCATTCGGGTCGAAATGTCTGCAAGAACATTATTCGTCCAGGCTTCAGTTATACCGCTAGGGAAGAAATCCAAGCGGTTCGTACGAGCTCTAAATGTATCCAGTTTTTTTTTGCTTTCCTCATGTGCAATGTATCTTCGTTCAATTCCGTCCCTCGTTTTTTTCCCTTCGAATACTGCACTTTTTTTTCTTTCCGTATTTTGTTATTATCATAACATATCTTCATTTCTGTTATCGCATCGACCTTTGGGTTTCTTCTACGGAAATCGTTTTTTTTTTCTTCATCTTTACGACGTTCACCTCGGCCATGGGGATAAGGCAAACTTTTAATATTCTTCCCTCGGAGGTTCGTTGAGCCCTCCAAAAGATACTGAAACGTTATTTTGTTGTCCCTGGAGAGAAGATACTGAATTGCAAGAGAATTTATGTTAGCTCTTAATCTTTGCATTGAATTTACGATTATTGTTGTATTTTTTCGTTCAGCCTGGTGTAGTTAACAAAACGACGAGGGTTAAATTGGCAGTGGGGAAAAAATTAAGAATCATTGTGAAAAAATGTTGAAAGAAAATGATAAATCAATACATAGAATGGAAATAAAATCGTGGTATGAGGCTGGTGGCGGACTTAAAAATTCATTGCATCGGAATAAGAAGTAAGAACATTAAGGCATGGAAGTAAGTTGCGTTATAGCAGAGAATTTGCGATTTTCTAAAGCTCTTACCATTTCAATCAACGTCGACACAAATACAGATACAGATATTCTTGCCGAGCCTGGACTTTGCTGCTTCGAATTCAGTTCGCGTTTCTCGACGGTTGCCGCTATTGACGATTATTATCATTCGCGAATGCCGCGTACCGCGCGGCATGCTACGAAGTGGCAGTTGTGAGAGCCCTTTGCGTGGAAGCTGGAGAATTTGGAATGGGAAAGGAACGTTTGGAAACGCGGAAGAGAAGTATATAGGTGTGCTTTGGAGTGGAAGGGACGTTGGGAAAGGGACCACTACCTCCAAAGAGGGAGAGAGGAAGAGAGAGAGAGAGAGAGAGAGAGAGTTGGAGTGATAGAAAGCGCTCTGTGTACCAACTTTGGTGATGCTGCTTCATCCAAGAGGCGGTACGGGGTTTCAGCTTAGTTTAGAACGTCGACGGGGGTGTTTATTAATTAATGAAGCCTTGGGACGGGCATGACTCGAATCTGAAACGAGAGGCCGCAGAGAAAGAGCAGGAGAGAGACAGAGAAATGGTGGTATGCAGAAGCGAAAGGGCGAGAAAGTTTGTGCAAAGTGAAGTACAACGTTCTAGAATGGACCGCCCTGGTCGTGGTTGATGTAGACCCGGTATGAGAGTTGCTCGCGTACGTTAAACCACCGGTAGAAACCCCTCGAAACCCTACGGGAAATCTCTCGGGTCCTCTTTTCCCTTTCCTTCCTATTGCTCTTCTTTTTGGACAGTTTCGTTACACGATACTCAAGGGATGACTTCGGCCAGCTTTTCGTCTAGGAACGAATGAAAAAAAATAAATATAACTATCTCGTCGATTGATCCATCTTGATTTTATTATACTCTCGCGTTAAAAATTCTCCCTTTTCGAATTGTTTTCTTTTCTTTTTTCATGAAATTCAAGTTATATGTCTATATCATTGTGTTCATCGTGTATAACTACCGCGATGACGGATAATTGAGGCAAATTGCTCGGTCGACTGCTCTTCGCAATGCTTTCTCAACTACGACGGGAGGATACACTTTGTTAAGCTCCCAGATTAAGATTCGGACCGCAAAGAGAGACAATCCCTCGCAGCTCAGACGATGCAAATTCCCTTGCCTAAGGATTCCACGATATTGATGGGTTTTGCCTTGGATTTCAGTCTTAGTGGTGGGTTCTGTGGTTTTCTGGCAATTAGACGCTCGGACCTCAAATCTCTGGTATAATTGAGGAGAGGCTTCTCGATTCTAAGTGAATTTCGTTCACGGTATTTAATTTACGTATTTCTCAATATTTTCCTCCAAAAAATCACATGGTTTCGGCAAAGTTTGATCCCGAAATAAAATCTTTCCCAGCCGTACTCGCAATGACATCTGGACCATTTCGTTTAATCGAGGGCTTAATTCATTCCATGACCTTTCCACATAAACAGCTCCGATTCTTTTTTTTTACCTCCAAGTTCTTGCCTGAAAGAAAAGCCAGAGGCTATGGTTGGGAAAACATTGTTCATATAATGTTGGCAAAAAAAAATGTTCCCCAAAGAAGTTTTCCCCAGGACCAAAAAAATGACTACAGACATCTACGTCGTAGCATTTGTGTGAAATGTTTTTCGTTTACTCCATATCTACGATTTATTTTGATAACGCCAATTATATATCTATATATCAGGTTGAACTTTGTCCCATATGTCTTACACCATTGCTCCCTTTATAGGCAACGGATTTATTCGTGCAAATTGAGTTACGACCAGCGTGCCAGAGTCCCTTTTTGTCGTAAAAACCGCGGCCACCCAGACTGCACTAGCAGCACATACTCAAACACAAACTCACACGTCCACTCACCTTTATATATACTTATATATTTATGTGTACATAATATTATATGTATATGAAGGACGCACATGTATCTACTGTGACGTCCGATCGATGGAACGGAAACCGATGAATCCACCGGTATATATAGAACAGAACATGGAGCAGAATATCAGTGCACGGGAGACAAACTATATACAATGGTGCATGTACACCGAAAGTGCACTTTATACGCTCTCGATAACTCTCGAGACTCGAGAAAACTTTGTATTTCGTATACGTCCCAACTCGAATCAATTCAACTTCCAATGAATAGTCTCTATATATATAACACGATACATAATACCGTAATAATGTATAAATGCAGTTTCGTTTAATGGACTCGGTAAAATGTTAATATATATTACCTTTCTGCTAACTTTACCAGAAATATAATATAATTTTATAAATATCATTTCAAGCGCACGTGACTTTAGCTGCTCTGCATCGTTCGAAACCGAACACTTTTATTTTTAGTACTGCACAACATTTTGTCTCTAATTTTTGTAGCTGATATCCGTCAGGATTAAAAATGTAACGACACTCAATTTGGAAACAAAAATTGAATAATTTGAAATTTTCTATAAGTTTATCGATGTAAACAACCGTCAAGTTGATTACAGAGGAAAAGTTTTCGATTTGACGGATTTTTATTTCGCTGTTTTTATTTGAATACGAAATTCGAAATAATCGAAAATGTATTCATTTATTTTTTTCAATGTATCATTGTTTTTGTGTGTATCTTTGCGAGCATCTATGAGCACATTCCATTACTTTTAACCCCATTGTTCTCCTACTCCACTGTTTCTATTCGTGTTCCTGTGAGACCTTCGGAGGTTTGCCCACATCCACCCTTCCCTAATGCACTTCTGTATTGCATTTGCACGTGGGCCAAAGGAAAATTTGGAAAATCTCTGATCCATACAAGCAACTATGTTTGTAGTGATTTTCAATTCTTTAGCACCATCAGAAACTCAGAAAAGCTGCCTCGTGCTCAGCGATTGAAATCTTACCCGCTGCTGAAGCCACTCGTTGACGACCCATCACTGTCACTAGACCCGAAAGTCTGAAAATGATGTGAATATTTATAAAATCCTGAATAAATAAAGTTAATCAAAAAAGCAATCAAAACTCCGAAATTCGATTATGGCCGTTCTTCCTTTTTTCTTTTTTAATCGATTTTCGAATAAATTGTATAATTATATCAACGTTCGCTTTCAACCGGATTTCGCATGTATTATAATCGTTAATCACGATTGTCTCATTAGTGATTCGCTGACAAACAAGTTTATATTTGTTGTTGTGTTTTGGATGAAGTTTTATATGAAAATAAAACGCAAAAAAAGCTGACGACGACGACGACGACGACGACACTGAACATATGAACGTCAAAAGTTAGGCGGGAAGCCCGAGTCTGCCTCCCCTGTCATGACCCTAGGGAAATCATTCCAGTCATCCTTTTTTTTTGCACTTTAACAAAAAAAGGCTGACGGATATGCATGTTATATAAACATGTACAGTCCGTTCTGTGTCAATACGGTTACCCATGAAATTCTTCACGTATTTATAGGTCCGTATAAAATATGGTGAAATGGTGGAATACTACAGGGAATGTGTAGAAGGGTGAAATACAAATCCTTTGATCCAAGGAATTTAGTAGTTGGGGACTGAACGAAATATATAGGGAACACGTATTTGCCAGAATCTACAAATTTAGTATATATGCAAAGGCGAGTTTCTGGCTCAATGTTTTGACGTTCATCTATTCTCCTCCATATTTGATTCAAAAGGCTTTTCTGTATCCCTTCTTTCCTTCGCATCTCTCATATCTATAAATTGTGGATTCTACGTCATTATAATACGAACAGTGAGACTATGAGACGCGAAATTCCTGTCACAACTGTCAGGCATAATTTCACGTTGGAGAAGTCTTCGGATTAACGTAGGCTAATGTGGCAGCTGAGCTAGAAAGCCTGCCAAAGCATATTCTCCTTCGTTATTTAGTCTCCAACGCAAAACGAGCTGGACCCGCCTGTTTAATATCTACTTCCAGATTCTTCTGTTCCTCTCCTTGTTTTTCTCCCTCCCTCTTTCTTTCTTCCTCGATTTTCTTCTTACGCCTCTTGAACCTTTGTCAAATTATACACGTTCCTTATTACAAAGCTTCGTGTTCAATTTTGCAGAGTTGAAGGGCCTCAAAGAAAAAACATCGTTTATTTCAGTATCGGCTTGAATCAGTTTCGTTCCCGTTTAGAAACTGTGTAGACTAAATTATTAAAAAACAAAGAATGTTTGAATTTTAGATTATTTCTTTATGATAAACCAGAGGAAAAGAGAATTTTCGTGTTGCCTTTAAAAATGTATCTTTGTTACGTGTGAACTTTCGCAAATGATTATTTTTTCTTTCTTTACCTTCTTTTATGCTGTCTTGGATCGGTTGAGCAATAGCAATGGACCAGAACACGACATCCTGGACATTTCGTGGCATGTTTTCCTTGGCTAGTAACGTTGTTGAATATTCGTTAAATAGGCGTTACAGAAATTACATTTGCTTTGAAGGAAAGTTCCTTTGATGTACACGACAGTCGCCTTGTTTTGTTGCTCGGTGTGTAGAATTCAGTTACAAACACAATTTAAAATCGTTCTCTGCTTCAATTCTTTCGTTCTTAATGATATCCAAGATATGGAGAACATTCCACGGTCTTAAGGGGATCGTCTAGTGTAAAGGCTATTTTTCAAGTGCTTTGTCGAGGATTTTTTCGATAAACCATCAAAATAATAAAAAAAATTCTAAATTGTAAGTCCCTTTTATCAGCATTTGAACAAATTTTGTGATTTTTTTGAAGTTGATACATTTAGCACAATCAGAGATACACTGTGCATCAGGAACACAAATGAAAAAAGGTGCTCCACTACTTTCATGATTTTCGTCGTTTTGCTTATCTGAAATCAAAAAACCAGAAGCCATTTCAATTGTGAGACTTGAGGCTCTATATGGAACTAAAATAAAGTCAATATTTCAAAGAACAACTTTTTTTCGAGCCTCAGAAGAAAAAAATTAACTTCTCGCACTTTTTAAGGGTCTATTTGGCTGGTAAAAAGGAAACTAATGGAGCAATCTCAATAATTTTACTTCAACTTGTAGTTACATATGTTCTCAAGATGCTGCATAAATTTGAGCAGAATCAATCAACTAGTTTTTTAGATATTATGGCAGCAGTTTGAAAAAATCTTCTTTTGAGAGAAACGCGTTTATGGTCTCACCACCAATCCGCTATGCCTGGACCATAGAGTACACTTCCCACGTCTTCTACATATGTTTTAGATGTGATTCATGAATAAAAAAATCGATTTTTTTAACCTGAAACAATAGGTGACCCCTTTAAACTCTCAGAATATCACGAAATAAAGTTGTCATCCATTATTTTCAAACAAATTGTTAATATTGCATCGTCGAATCATCCTGAACTTTTGTTTTCTGTTTCGAGAGGTGTGAAGCAAACGAATAATATTTTGACAAATAAAATCCGCGAGTTAAGTGCATCAATCTTTTGGTGACGTGCCCTGCAGTACAGTACGAGATTGGTTTCATTATTTGATTTTTTTCGCTTCTTGATGTACGAGTCAGTAATTTCAATGTAACCTGCGGTTTCACTTTATCCTCGACCGGGGAATTTAATTGCGAGAGCGAGAGTAAGGTGGTTTTAATATGATGGACATGTACTATGTATATCCAGCCACTGGCAACAGCAGCATCAGCGATATAGTTCTCGATATACATAACCAACTGATACTGATGCTCGTTCATGCGCGCTAAGCCCGGGTTCTCATCACGCCCCAGCTGAGATTTTCATCGTTCGGGCGGAAGTTTCTCTCCTGAGAGTGATGCACGTATGACGTGCATATATATATGTGTGTGTGTGTGAGTGTGTGTGTGTGTGTGTGTGTGCGTGTGTGTGTATAGTGATGCATCAGATATATGACTGCAACTTTGTACTGCACATTTTTTATGTGTTTATATTTTTTCACCCTTACTTTCACGACATCGAAAACCATCTATCGCGAAAATTTATCGCATTAGTTAGTTCCCATGGTTGCCATATTGTAAGAATTTTCATTAAAAAGCTGTCGCTCCATTGTTGGAGTTGTAAAAAAATTCATTATAAACGTTTTCTTTTAGAATTTGAGGATAAATATATTTTACGAAAAAATACGGGTTTCCTCTTCTCAATCATGGACCCTAACATTATATCTCTTTGAACTGAAAAAGTGCGATGAAAAGTTTATGTTATTATGCATCGTTCTCTTCATTTTTCGATGATAAAATAATTTAAAGTGACGGAGTCGTATTTAGTGAACGTTGAATCATGGAACTGTATAAGGCTACAAAACTTTCATTAAAAAAAAATTGACGTATCATATTCTGACGTTTTATTATTCGTTGAGGAAATTCACGTTGTTCAACTCTTCAGCGTCCCACAATCGCAATCTATTGTTATTTTTCTTTATGAGATAAAGAGATTTAAAAAAAACACATACATTTGTTCGAAAAAAAGTTATTCTCATCAAAGAATCAACGCGCAAATATATAAAAGTTTTGAAAGTATAGTTTGAGGAGTTTTTTACGATAGATCCTCAGGATACTCATCGGAAAATATATCGATATAATGTGCAAGAGTGCTTCCACATCGTTCAGTCTGTTGGCGTCCTACAATCTCTTTGCAATCCAACGAACCCTCGACTGGTCCCTCCTTCACCATCTATGAGGGTCCATATAACGCATTGCATAATAGAATACATGTCTATATAGTTATAATATGCAAGTGTGAGGTGAGTCGTCGAGCTTTTCCACCTCACGGGATTACCCGTGTCAGTCGCAAGCGTCCCGACGACGATGACGACGACATCGGTCGTCCCGTCTCGAAGCAAAAAAAGGGAATAAGACTCAACGTCCCATACACGAAATATATAGAGGGTCTTCAAAGTCACGTCAAAGGTTTAGTGGATCAGTAGATCGTTATAATATCTCAGAAGAAAAATCCGTGAAAAACGTTTCTCCTCCATTTAAATTCAATAAAAGATTATTTTTCAATAAACAATTACAATTTTTCTGATATTAAGGAATTATTTGCAGTGTTTTTTTTTCTACTGCGATTGAGTGTTTGATCTTTTTTGAAAGACCTCGTATATGTAAAATCTTCCTTTTCTGTCATCCAAGGGACTTATAATATAACCCAATTACCAGTAATTGCACTCGGAGAGCACTGTGTGTACGGACGTGAGGGAAAAGTTGTTCGAGTGACGTACGAAGGCTTCACCTGTTCTTTTTTACCTTCTCTCTCGCTCTCTCTCTCTTTTCCTCCATGGAGCGGTGTGCCTTCAAAGAAGCTATTTTTAGGACCAGACGATAGACACTTATCTCTTTTTGTTAAACCGGATGCCATGCAACCTATAGTGACTCCTTTCCTATGTTCTTTCCACTCTATCGATGAAAAATATTTTCCACATTCTGCAGATTTTCTCTTTTTCATCCTGTAACCAGCGACTTTTATACATCTTCCTCTTCTTTGTTTTTCACCGTAACTTCCGGAGGTACAAACAGTTTTCATAATAAAATGAATCTCTCACTGTATTCATCGATTCGTAGGTGTCACTGTTAGGTCGTTGTCGTTTTTTCCAAACAGAAATGTTTGTCAATGATGATTAATATTTACATCAATTTTTTTATGCCAATAATTTTCCTCATTCCATTTGATTGTTATTTCGATGCCGTATCGTTGGAAATGTTTAGTCTTATTTTGACTTTAATGTCAAAATCGTTTTCCAGTGTCAATACGACTCGTCGTGGGATTGATTTTTCAAAAATTCTTCACACATAGTATCGAAACCTTTAATTTCATTCGGGATCCGAAAATCCGAAGTTCTGAGCATAAAGTTACAAAGTTTTGGTAGTGTGGGCATAAAAACACACGTGAATTTGTCCTCATGATTTTATACTCGGACATTGAGAGACAAGTATCGGATTCAACGTATACATCGGGTACTTTCATGTTAAATATATAAACATATGCCTCTTGACATATATATATATATGCGAGTACGTATATGTACGACATAAAACCAGGGTTGGGACAATGTCTCTTGAGAACTCAAGAACTTTCCGAGAGCCGTTGAGACGTCGAAGACATAAAAGATGATCGCATAAAACTCGAATCGAGATATCACAGGGTTCAAGCGACGTAGAAATAAAAGAAATACTGCAAAAGACTTGGAGAGTCCAAGAGAGAGAGAGAGAGAGAGAGAGAGAGAGAGAGAGAGAGAGAGAGAGAGAGAGAGAGAGAGAGAGAGAGAGAGAGAGAGAGAGGGTTGAATAATAAGAAGTAGAGAAAGAAGAAGAAGAAGAAGAGTTAACGTGAGCACAAATTACAAAATAGGTTATACAGGCATGAAACGCATCCTTTTGTAATAAATTAAGAAATTTCTTTTCCAAGGGAAACGACCGACGTGATGTTCTTGTTGAATTGCAACATTTTTTCCGACCCCCGGAGCTCCCACGCGCAGGAAAGGAAATTAAAACAAAAATTTAATGGCTAAGAATAAAGTAAAAAGAGAAAAAGAAACAGCAAGTTCATGGCGAATAAAAAGGAACGTGAAGAAAGAATAAACAGTTTAGCATAAAAAATGTTTAAAAAAGTAAAAACTTTTAACAAATGAATATTGTATTTTTATCGTTAATTTGCTCGCAGCAATGTGAACTGCTCACATGTTTGATCTTATTCATTGGAAAAAGTTGAAAAGGAACTTTACAGTATAGTTTACCAGGCACTCGGCCGATCGTCCAACTCCTTTCTTAATTAAGTTTAATTTAATTAACGCTCTCACGAGAGAGCGCTGGTAGGCTACGTACTGGCGTATTTCGCGGAGATTCAGCTTTTCCCTCCGAAGATTAAGAGGCACGCGAGATTAATACTCGACACCGCGATGCAGCCGCCGGCTGCGGATATAACCACCGCTACGTGCGGTTCAACCACAGCTTCCGTTTTCTCTCTTACTCGCATTAGCTATCCCTCGCCATAAGTAATATTGTTCTCTACCTATAGATATATATCAACATAGATAAGCAAAAGCGCGTCAGCTTGGTCGTTTGTTTGCCGGCCACATCGTAATATCCTAACCAGACTAACACAACGGATTAACGTGCTCCTATGAGGATTCAAAGTTCAAATCATTTCCGTATAACAGCCAGGAGCAGCGGGTTACGGTTTATTGAACAAATTGACGACGGCTAAATATGAAGAATACTTTGTTGTACTATCTTTTCATCTGAACAAGGAAATTACAATCACTTACTGCTCCGTGTGCCGCACAAACCTTTGTATTTTTTGTTTCAAACCTTGGGCACGTCCTTCGTCGTTATTTGCGATCCTGTTAAGTGAAGTTCTACTCAAATCCGAACATCCATCGCTGTCGACAGACTCGTTGTTAGAATTGTGTCATTATTCTTTTCATTGAAATATCAAAGCCAGAAGTTATTTTTAACGAGCTCGGTATTTATTCGTCATATCGTTGTACTAAAGAAATATCAAGTCAAGTTACCCAACTTTTAACAAAGAAATGTAACAAGGAGAATCGTCTAATTAATGTGACACACAATTCGATATTTTTTATATAAATAGTTCTCTGGATGAAGAGAAAGCTGAAGATTTTGAAAAAAAATAATCTTTACAATGAAATTTCAAAAAATCTGACCAGCAGACGATTTTTGTGACAGTCGTTTTGAGGGGTTTTGTTTGCATTAAAATCGGTTTCAATGACATTGTTAACGTGAGGCTTTTTTTTTGAAAGTTACAAATCGGCGTCTATTTCCGCTAAAGTGAGCCCGCACTTTGAAAATATTTCTCCGCGCGTTTTACTATCTTCTTTATTGAAAGAAACAATAATTGTAGTTCCTTCTTTCAACAGTTTTGACAGTCCACTTGTCGACCTGTCAAGTTCGTCAAAAAGTTTAAAAAGTCCGTCAAATTCACCCGATAGAGGGAAAAATTTCATTTTAAGTTTACCCTACGGGCCCATAATTGTTTTCGACTTTTTTTTTCCTATGATCCAGAAAAACGTATGAAGAGTTTTTCAGCAAAAAAGTACCTTGAATGAAGGACGAAACTAATCGCAGTCGCAATACGCTTTATATTCTCGAAAGTTTCAATAAATATCAACATTTTCCCATCTCTTGCAAATTTCCTGTGTTGCCAGTTGAATCTGCGTGTACCTAACCTTGAAACGTCGGTTCGTAACAATGATTGCGCCCTTTCTGTGGGTGTCGAATAATTTCAATACACCGAAAGTGCAATATCGAGTGTCGCGTATCGAGTTTTGTCAATTTTGCGGTGAATACTGACGGCTCTGTGTGAGTTAGTGCTCATCTACGTGCAGAAGGAAATGCACACGAAGGAGAGCCCAACTCTCGATGTCAATTTACATTCGCCAGTACATCGAACACACACCCCTAAGTGCGGGCTGACTGTAACCGTCAGTGAATAAGCCACATACAGTCTTCAATACTTTTGCATTTATACACCTTCGGATATACATGCATGTACGTCACATTATACCCTTATACTCTCTTTTGTATTTACACGCCTACGCGAACATTCGTTCCCTCTTTCACAGATTTCGATATTCTACCTCCCTTCCCTCCCCAACATTACCGTTGAGATGCTGCTGGTTGTATATATGTACATTTTACTCTCGATTTTGCATTACAAAACTCTCGTCCTGCCTAACATACAGGCTGCATCATGCATGCAAAAGATTTCTTGCATTTCCCTTTAAGGTGATCTATCGGTTGCATGAGCCCGAGAGAGATAACTGTAAAGTAGATACACACACTCGGACATCCTTGATATTTCGAGCAAAATAAAAGTTACACATTGTTCTCTGACGAAAAGAAAACAACGTGGGACTCTCATTTTCTTCGGAAAATCGAACTTTCCTGAGAAAACTGTGCAGTAGGATTTTTACTTACCGAACGACTAACAGATCTCCTTAAAGGCAACGGTCGTGTAAACAAATTATTGTTAATATATTTATTAAATTTCGACAGTTTCTATTATCCATTCACTGCTAATGATAAGCCATAAACTTGTAGTTTGAAGATAATATTGAACATTAGGTCTAATTGGAGACGTTCAAAAAAATAGCGATTTATAATCACGACATTTGTTTTGTTTTATTAATTTATATTAAACATCTGTGGTATGACCCAAACAAATTTTAATTGTCGATCGACGATGCTCACGTTAATCACGTTGTTTTATTTGAAAAAATAATTAATAAAAAACGCCATAATTTCCTGCACATGTCCTGCACATATAATTTGGAAAAATATAATTTTTTTATTGAAAAAGTTACGTTACAGAGTTGAGTTACAGTTTTTGTTTCGCTGACCGTTCGAAATAAATCTACTTTCGAGAACTTTTCATTATTATGTTTATTTCTAGCAAAGGCAGCTGGTAACTTTTCGTCTTGGATGTCCTGTATACATTATACATTTCATACATAAGTAAAATATAAACACACGTCCACAATGGTCTTGCAATCGTCTATACCGAGCTCTCCATATGTCTGTACATAATATTTTGCATCATTGCACATGTTTGTCTGCAATGCATTTTCTTTATTCTCTCGTTCTTTGCACTTCGGTTCTCCTTCCCATTATCAATTCCCCAGGCTCTTTAGCTCGGCGCCGAGTCGTATTTGCACGCTATGTTGCACTCTCATCTCCAGGTAATCTGACATATCACGTACCTACGATATGTGCAAATGTATTTCGTGCCAACCCGAGTAAAAGACTTCGAGCTTCTTGAGATTTCGTCTTTAATACATTGGAAAATAAAAGTACGATTTTCTTTTGTTCATACGTTGAAATATTCGACTATTCTTCCCTCCTGTGAATACATTTTTGTTAATGAAAATGTGGTGTTCAAATTTTGTGAGAATTCACTCGGAAAAAATATGACAAAAGAGTTTTTTTTTTTTAATTATCAATTTTTTCATATTTTGCTTTTTATCATATTTTGATTCGGAGTCAAAAGTTCACATTTTGTGGAGAAACTTTGGCATTGATATCAAGTACTTTAAAAATTGTTCATTTGATACTCGATAAATGCATTTTTGGTTATTGCCTTTTTCTGTTTTTCTACATACGAGCCAAAAACCACCGAGTCGCAGTTCTTTTCTTTCGTGAAATCCGACGACGTTGCACGTGTCTGTATTATCTATATAACACATACTCGCGCGAGCGAGCACTTATGGACGGAAGCGCGCAAGCGCTTGACACAAAATCCGGGGTGCTGTTATCGGTGAGCCGGCAGTCGCGCGCGGCCCTTCAAACGCGCCGCATCGCTCTCCACTCATTTTTCGTCTCTCTTTCTCTCCCTCTCTCTCTCTATTACATACTCTGACATCGTATCGTGTTATACGGTTTTAGAAAAATTTCAAGAGTTCGCTAAAAAGTATGGGAGGCATTAAAAGAAGAAATTTATTTGTGGAAAAATAAAGTTTGGTGAAAATTTGATGTAATGTTACGTGAAACACTGAATGAGAGATCGTGTAAATAAATAAGAATTTCTTTTCCTCCAAAAGCTATTTATAAAAGCCATTTGTTTATCCTGTTCATCGTTCGTGGCGATTGGCTTCTCGGGCAATGATTACAAATTAATGAGTCAATCGATCAATTGATCACAAGTTCTGACGAATGAACGAATTATTAATAGAACCCACAGATAGACCGTCCGTCTCTTTTTAAGCAACGATCTTTCGATCAATTATTGAAAATAATAATTTTAAAGCGCTTTTGGTGCACGAGGTGTCACGCGGAACGCGCGTCATTGATCCTCGAGATTAACCACGTGGCTCAACGTCGACTGAACAATCGTCACATTATTCTGATGGTCGAAATCGTAAAACAATAAAACATCAGTGAAAAGAAAGACATTTAACCAACTTTTCAATTCTTTCACTTACTTTTTCTTTCTTTTTTTCACGACAACAACGTTATTGAGTGTCAACGAACTTTATTCTTCATCGTTATCGCTTCGGGTCGTCTTAAAGCATCCGCGAAACGCAATTGTGATCCTGTTTGTGCAAAATTTAGGCAAATAACGTTATTGATGACATAATTAAGTTTATTTAAATAATAAACACGAAAAAATGTTGAAGACTCAATCTGTGAAAGTGATTTTATTGTGAAATTGATCAAAGTATTAGTTCCGATGAATTATCTGTGCTGTAAGTTCCGTGGCTAGTCGTTTATTACGTTTATCGCTGCTGTCTGACCCAACCCGGGGTTGTTCCACTTGCAACGCTTTATCGAGCTCGTCTGACCGGTGCATCGCGTCGCAACTGCACTTTGGGGCTGCAACTACTCGAACACAGTCGCGCGCGGGCTTTCTTTTTTTCATTCACGTATATTTCGTCGTCTCATCATTACGTTTGTGTCTGAAATACATTCAAAAAAACATACGTGTGCAACTACGGAATCCTTTGAAAATATATCGCGACAGATTTGCATTGAAAAAATAGACCAATTTTATTGAAATTGGGTTCGCTGAATTCACAAATATCTTCTCTACGATTGTGTAGCAACGACTACGAATTCATACAGAAGTGGATCGATACGCGGCAACGAGGTACGAAGTAAATTAAATTCTTAAAAAATTTAAAAAAAATCAAAAATCCTTTCATCGCATGCGACACTTTTTTACGATTTTTGTTGTATTCCCTCGGTTTAAAAAATAGAAATGGATGATCGGTACGAGTTTACAAGATTTTGTTTTGATCGACATTTTTTCGAAAACATATTGTTACTTTATTTTGTTACAGAAGCATCGCTATTTGATATTTTCTTTTAGAAAAGAATGTAAAAAATGTAAATTTCAACGTTTCAAAAGCCGTTTTTACTACAACTTACGAGGTTTAGGTGGAAGAACCAGGAAAGTGTGTGAGAAAGGATTTTGCAGGACTCAAACATTGACAATGGATTCATAAGACATGGACAATGGACGTAAACGAAAAAGTTCCGAAATCCATAAATTCATTGTCAGGCTTTCGATTCAACAAAAATGAAAATATACAATGATCGACGAATCAAGTCCTATTTTAAAGACAATCGGAATACTGGATGGGGTTTATTCTAGATTTACGTCTCGAGACACTATCATTTTTGTGAATTAATCAACATTTTTCAAAAATTAAGATAAAATTAAATGAAAAAGAAGAGTTTTTATCTCTGAAACCGAAAAATACCACCGATTCTTATTTCCTTTTAAAAAAGCCACAACGTTTGTCAATAATAATTTTGTCTAATTGCAAAGAAATCTGTTGAAAATGAAATCCGATAATTTCAATATTACGTTTCTCACGCACTTCATCAACACGGAAAAAACCAATTAACTTTTTTTTACATTTCCCTCATACGCTTATTTTCATCAAACAATGACCTAAATACAATGTTATCATTGTAACATTACGCTATCTACGATCGAGCATGTTCAGGCTTTTTTTTAATCAGCAAAATCCAAGCCGGAAGAACTTTACCCTTCGTTGAGGAACAATTCAAAGTGAAAGGGATGAAAAAATTTGTATAATAGGAAAAATTCCATGACACAATTCCTAGGACACAGTATTTTAACTCTTCATTCGATATCAAATTAAGTACTCATGAAATTTTTGATTCAACTTCAATTTTCCTTCTGGGGCAAAGGAATTTAAACGTTTGTCTGATTAAAATTTCGACAAATGAACGAACCACGTACCTGAGTCCTTTTTGGAAAAATGGAAAACGTTGACTCCTAGAAATAGCAATGGAAAGGCGTCCCAGAATTTTTATTGTTGTTCAAAATCGAACAACAAAGTTAAATTCAAATTCACTTAAAATGAACAAAGTACGTATTCGGATAGCCTTGTTAGCAAATATAAATTTTTTAATACCTCAGAAGACGAGGGTGAAGTTACAGTTTTTTTTAAATAATTTTAAACCAATATTGACGCAATTTTGAGAATATCATTTAGTATCTTTCAAATAAGAAAGCAACAGTTTTATAATGTTTCATTTATTTATTGTCACAAAGGGCGATAGCACTAGCCGATAGCTATAGCCTTTGGTAATACATAATCCAAGCGTGTAAACAGGCCGGATCCAATTACATTGGCACACGAGGGGGGTTGTTCGCTTCTGGACCACCAACTAAATCCAAGTGTTCCGTGCTGATGGTTGATTGTGCTTGGACTACCGTGTATTTCCCTACGCACACAAACACACGCACACACCCACATACATATATAAATATACCACCGTGATGAAGCCACAGCAAGAATCTGACGTCCTGCTGGGTATTTCGTGGTATTATCCTGACCACTTGGTCCTCATCCATGGCTAAATTTCTTGATCTTCCTCGGAGTGTTACAACCACATGGGAAAATATAATCTTCGTATGAATCGATGCCTGAGGTGAGTCGGATTAAGTTTTTTTCCCGACCACGGTGTCTTTTAGTTCTTTTCATTGATTTTTTTCAATTCGTTTTTAATTTGGAGATGGAAATAGGTCCTTCGAAGGATTTTTGAATTCTACAAAACCATCGACACCGTTTTTACAATGTGGGTGACAGTTTTAAAACAACGAATGAGGAAAGAAATCGGTACGTTAATAAAAAAAAGTGTTAATTTGTAAAGGTTAGGATAAAAGATTCAGAAGTGCATCAAATAAAAAAAAAAAACACTGTTAGTCCACATTTTCAAGGGTTGTAGACGACTAAACGGTCAATTTGATCGGAGACAAAACATCTGTAAAGACATGATGTCAGGTTCGATAAGAATTGACGTTTTTTTTTGCAAACATCGATGAACTTGTGCAGGTTTTGCGACATAATAGATACATGATAAAGGCGGGGATCTACGCTGCTGAAAAAAATGCTGTATCAGCGTTATCAGGATCTCGCCCTTTCTCTTGATATCCGGATTCCACACGATCTTTGAGAGACAAAAAAAAAGTTGTGCTCTTACGCGTAGAAGGCACACATACGGGCTGGATGAATTCTGCAGAAAAAAAAAACGAGAACACGTCTCGACGGTACAAGATCTATCGAGAGTATAGAGGACAATGCTCTTCGGTCTCTTTGTCTTTCTTTTTTCTCACCATCAGCCACACAAACATACACTCATGTGCACATATATTTTATATTGTTATGTATTGTTATGAAGCATCGGAGACCCAACTCACGTAGACTCGCTCGATTCCCAAACCAAGTTCTTTCGACCTGCTCTTCCGTTCTTTCTCTCCTTCTCTCACTGCTATACGTTTTCACCCTCAGTTTTGGCTTCTTCCTCCTCCCTTCGTCTCTCTATCATTCCCTTCCGGCAACCCCTTCAAAAAAGCACCAACCATGGCGCCAAGGGCACTCCTGACATTATAGTCACGTGACATTTGGCCAGAGGCGGTGGATAGGGGTCGCTCCTACTGCTGCTACTGGCCGAGCTTTACATACACATATATATGTATCTATAACGTGTATGTATTCAGCTCAACGAATATATCAACCCAGCTCAACCACCGCAGGTAATACCAGCCTCGACGGAGGTGAAAAGTTCGCAAACTTTACGATATAGAAGCTTAAACTGCTCGTTGAGAGGCTTGGATGATGCTTATTAGAGTTATGATCCAAGTTCCATGAAGGCTTCGCTCATCGATCCTTTCTGACACGAGGCGAAAAAAATTTATTGGATGCAATAAGGATCACCCAATCTGTAATCGGATACAGCTCAGAGGCTTCTTCGACGTTTGACGACCTTTCAATCATATGGAAATATATTATAAGGTTAATGTCTTTTTCGATCAGATGCTTAGAGATCCCTGGATGCTTTTCCGTAAATTAGAAATTTTTCGAAATCTTCAGATAGAATGTAGAATTCGTGTCATTTTCATTAAACAATGATTCTCATGGAGGACATGAAATGAGTTTAAAGTTTTGGCCATTTTAGACGGTTTTGAACGCTGCAAAATTGTCAAAATGGACGTAATGTTCAAACTTTCTTTTCGAACTATAGGGAAAGTGGTGTTTGCAACTTCGGAGAGAGCGAGATAAAGAGACGGAAAACTCTCTTTGGAAATGTTTGAATTAGGATCCGCATGTCCCTGAGCTCGTTTATTATTCACACCATTTGGTTTCTACAGCGAAATTTTATTTGATTGCTAAGTATATTAAAATTTCAATCTTTTCGTCATTCTCGTTGGATAAATTGTCATATTTCATACACTTTTTAATTAGTAAAAATCACGTCCGATTTGCATTTTTCGTGTAGCGCGGCTGAAATATGCAACAATGGCGTTAAAAATTGAGAAAATAATACAAAACAAACAAACAAACAAACAAAATATATATATATATATTCGCTTTATCCAGTGTTCTGATCGTTTCGGGCCAATTGAGCTTGAAAGAAGAAATTTGCTTATGGCTATCTGAGCTTGTGTGTTTTCTCGCGGGCGCGTTCGACCCCGTCGGGCGAGGCAACCACGCGTAACTCGACACCCCCGGTGTGGTGTTGCGAGAACCGAACGTCAAGGGGATGAGAAAGAGAGCCAGAGAGAAAGAGAGTGAGAAGGAGAGGCTTTTCGACGTCGTCGACACTGTTTCTTCCCATATAGGAGAGGGTTTTGCAGATGGCGGCGTGAAATAATACTAACACACATATAGCACGTGATATTGATTTTTCCTTGGCGCGTTTCAACCTCCCTCTGTCTTTCTCTTGCTCTCGCCTCTTCCTCCCTCTCTATTTCGCTCGAGAGTGTGCCGACTCGTCTCTCGTCAGTCCTCGTTGATGTAGCCACCCCTGTCACGTTCCGCTTCTCTTACCCATACAACCTAAACACATGAATACCCTATACATATCTATATATATATGTATACACTTTCTATACACCCGCCCTGTTCAGTATACTCTTTTTTTTCTCTTTTTGCTCTTCCCCTCTGTAAACTCTGTCCATTCTCCTCCAGCTAATATCTGTTGGTTGCTCGCGAACGCTATTAGTATCATTGGTTTAGTCGAGATATATGCGCGAGCCGCATGTAAACTCCACGATTTTCAATACAACTGACTAAGAAAAAGGACAAAAGAACGTGAAAAATAGTTCCAACACATTTTTCACGGTTCTCATTAGTTTGCATCCCTTCAATCCGCGCTCTTCTGTAATCTCGGAAACACCGACAAGTATTCCTGACGATAATTACATCGTCTCTCGTTTCTTGGCCGAAACAGCCGGCGATTTAATTTATTCTCGGGTCGAAGGCTCTTGACAAATTTCTTCAATAGCCCTGATACAATTACGTTGATTTGATCGAAACTTCAGTGCGCAGGATAATTGAGAAGAATTCAAGGGACCAATCACGAAAAGAAATCTTTTAATCGCTCCTATTGACGATTTATTAACTTGATCGACTATTTCGACGTTTTCTCATTATTTTATTATTGTTCAATCCCATCGTATTTTTGTACAGCTACCGCGAGGAAAAACAGTTTTTATTGATCATTTATTTATAGCACCCTCAAACGCAATCAATGAACTTTTATCGATGGACTAATTTATTTCGACGAAAGTCTTGAAAAATAAAATCTTTTACATTTATCGCCACTTTTTCATGTTATTTTATCGTGAAATAATGTTACTCGATTTAAAATTGTGAGTAATTATACGAAAAATTGAATTAAACTCAAGTAAATTGAAATTTCTAACAAACCATTCGATTAGAAGGATTCCTTAATGATTATTTATTTAGATTTTCTTCAACGTGAGAATAGCTCCACTGTGTTTGTATTTAAATTCGACCAAATTGTGAAACTGAACGGTACTTTGTCACGCACATTGTTATTAAGTTATTCTTGTATGGTGTTTTTTTTTTTTTTTTTTTTCTTTTCAATTTAATATTTGTTTAATGTGTCCCTGGTTCAGCGACCAAGTGGGTTCTTGTTGCCACGTTTATCCTACGGTAGGCTGTCGAGCAATGAATTACCCGTAGAGCTTTGTAAGCCTAGGGATACACACGGGGCTGGCAGCTCTTCGCTATTTGATCCACGCGAGTAAAGCTCGCACCAACATGTGATGTTAATAATGGCTTGACCGTTTGATTTAACAGCGTCATTAACGAACGAGGCCCGGCTTTCTCGTCCTCTCTTTTGCTCTGTGTATCTGTTTTATCTCTACAAGTACGAATTCACGGATAGTCTGTTAGAACAGTGTTTGCTCCGACGGAAACCGCGTTTCTGTGGTGACTTGGAGTAATTGCTCGTATTAAATTTAATAATATACCGACGAGTGTAAGCGCCGTTCGCTTTGCTATGTGCTGACGCCCTCCACCGATTCAGCCAGCTCCCATTTTACGCCCCATAAAATTCCAGAAATTTTTCACCCTCCACGTTCCAAGTTTTTTTTCATCCCTAGTCCTTTTTTATTATTAACTTTTAAGTGATAACCGCTTATTGCGAACTCTCTGCTAAATTACACTCGCGCGTACATTTCATTGTCATCTAAACTTCAAGAGAAATCAAATGTCGTTGTTATACTTTTTCATGTCTTATTTCTATGTCTGTCGCTCATTTTTCCTTCTACAATTTTCATAATACTTCTGTCATTATTCAAACGTTGATTTCTTTTTTTTTCATTATAAACGAAAGTGGCTTAAGGTAAGAGTCGCGCGACTCGTGGTCAAATGTCTATTTATTAATCGCCGAAATGGAATAGGTTACAAGAAAGGTTTTGTGTATTGAAATATATTTCAAGGCCAATTTAAACTGTATTCGTATAAATTCATACAAGATCATGCTTAAAAGTTTATGATTAGAAATATTTTACGATTGCTTATTTGACTAGGTGACAATCATCTGTTGATAGCTGTATACACATCCGCTCCTGAAAGGAGTGTGGTAAAAAGCGTATCGAGTCACTTCATGCCGGTCGATCTCGTGTCATTTTCAAGTTTTCATCGAGATTATTTCAAAAATTCTTTTCTAATGAGTCGGTGGCCCTATATTTTTATGGTCACATGGAAATCTTTATAATATAATCTGTCAGGAGCAATTCTAACATAAACTTTATCTAATCGATCAGGAAACGAATTCTGCAATCATAGAGTTGGCGGGATGGTTTTCTCATAAGATGCCGTGTTATATTCCGATTTTTGATCGTAAATTTCTCTAACCTTACCGGATACAATCTCCGTCAAGGTTTTAATTTAAATTCTTTGAATCCATATGAAAGTTTATCGCGTAAAAATTATATTATATTCTAAAATCACGAGTTCGTCTAATAACGATTGTCGCGCGACTCCTGTACCTTAACTTTATATTCTCAGATGTTGGAAGACTACGAGATTAAGAAAAAGACGAGAATCATATTTTTTGTTTTCACAGTTCAGAACATTAATTTTGCTTACGTTTGACAAAAAACGAACCCTCTAGTAATCCTCGCTCTATCTACCGTAATTGAAATGTATATCTACGTCACTGACTTCTTATCGTGAGATTGCCACACGACGATGAAAAGCTCGAAAATTCCGCTTGGGCGCCCCCTCCGCAAGCTCATTATTTAAAAAAAATCTAATTCTATGTAAAACCTTTGAATGCATGACTTTTCAAATTTTTATATTTAACTTAATTTTTACAATGTGATTCGGAGGCATAAGGTTTTTATACACTCGGTATCACGAGACTTGACTCTCCGATTTATAAAAAAAAAAAAAAAATCATTTTCCTTCATACTAAAGCCTTAGTGGGGAATTCGGTGGAGGATTAAAAACGAAGAGATTCAGGATAAAAGACAAAAATCCGTGGAGGGAGAGGAAAAGCGAGTCGCGGTGATGTTGCTAGAAACCCTCTATTCTCTTCGCACTTCCGGAACCCGTTAATTCGTTGCTTCTATACAGAAGCACAACCTGCGTCCCTGAAATAACGACGGTTGTTTCACGTACCGGTCGTTCTATCACGGGGATACAGAGGGAGACACTGTCGTCTCGTTGGAATTAAATGATCACATAAATGTACCGGGTTTTCGACGTGAAATTGGCCACAAATTTCGAGCGATAGTAAACGAATGATTTGCCACTGAATCAAATGTGAATCATTTTATTGATTTTCGTTATGTTTTAAGTGCAATGGTTCTGTGTCTATAGTTTTTTCGTCAACCAGGCTTTTTCGGATCTCGAATATGAAATTTTGGTGTCGGCATGAATTCCAGAAAAACTTTGGGCAATGCCGGACAGAAATTGGTCGCATTGCAACGATTCGAACCTCAACATCGTTCTAATTTTCAATCGTGTATTTTATAGCGTTTTGATAAGGTTAATCAACGGCCCACGCGTGATTAATGGATATTTCGGGTGCTGTTTTTTTTTCATGAAAAATTATTCACTTGGATTTTTTCACTCCTTCGTTTTTTGCTACGGCAAATTCTCAAATGATGTGTATTTTCACAATTTGTTTAGTTAAATGTGAATTCGATCGAACATGATAAGACATAATTAAGAAAATGTATAATATTTAGGAATACTGAGAACGTCAGCAATAAAAAAAGAATTTGTGGAGTTTTGATGATACTCATAAATTTCCTATGACGCCGTGTAAAACGAACTTCCGTTCCTCGTCGACATTATTTAAAGATTTATATTGAAGCTGGTTTTCCGGAATGTGTTTAAACACCAAAAAATCGGTTTTCATTTGGAAAAGTTTAGAAACTTCATCTCTGCAATTAGATTATTGGAGTGAACTTGATAAAAACTTTGAAAAAACTTGTTCGGGTTGATGTAGAATGTTCCATGCACGGGATTCAAAGCGAGTGAGGGTGAGGAGCGTAGCTCGAAAGGAATGGAAAGGGCGACAGGATTGTTATATACGCACAGACGGAACACATCGTGATACAAGGAATTCATGAGAGAAGGAGAGAAAGAGGATACACCAGAGGACGACATATATATAGAGAATGGTTCTTGTTTTTTTTTCTTCTATTTTTACGATAGTTGCTCTGTGCACGTACCTTTGGCTTTGATATATATGCGTTTACCGAGCTTAACGAGATCGTATTGGAGGTACGCGAGTTGCGAGCACAGCCTTTATTACGTTCGAACCACCTGTGCGCTCGTGGAAGCTTTTTTTTTATTTTTTTCACTCTACCTCGCTCGTTTTTGCTCTCGTAATTCTCACTAATTCGCCTTTCAACAAAGAACTCTTTTATTCTTGAAAATTAAACGATTGGGCTGCTTATTAGTCACAGAAGTATTCATTACGTCTACTAACATTTTTTTTTTATCTCGAAAATGAGAGAAAAGTGATATGGAAATTTGTTGAAGTAAATTTACATCCACGCCAGTGAAATCCATCAACTTTCATTCTCGATAGAAGTAAAAATGTTTGTCTCTCCAGCTGACTGACATGAGCCATCTTTAATTCGTTTTTATTTAAACTTCTCCTGACTCATGGTTCCGTCTGGAAAGAGTTTCGATAATATATTCGGTTTCTAAAACCATGAGGATAGAAAAAGCGATCGCAAGAGTCGAAGGATGGTTGATCTCTTCATTTCGCTACTGAACACGAAGAATAATTAATTCAGTGTTCATCAAAATGTTGTCATACCTTCTACGATTTTTTTCTAGGTTTTGCTTGTAAAGCCGTTTTTCTGTGGCAGTGGCTTGCAAGCAGAGAATA
The DNA here is from genome assembly GCA_013761285.1 of Campoletis sonorensis. Classification (NCBI taxonomy): domain Eukaryota; kingdom Metazoa; phylum Arthropoda; class Insecta; order Hymenoptera; family Ichneumonidae; genus Campoletis; species Campoletis sonorensis. The sequence continues at coordinate 247,675 of JACEOJ010005877.1, read as the reverse complement.
TAATCGAACAAAAAACCTTACCTTTCAGGGTATAAAAGTAGGGCAGTATTCCAAAACGTTTTTTTTTCTTCAATTTTTAGAGTTTGGGGGATTAAAAAATGAAAAGTAATCATGGATAGCCTTCGAGGAAAAACGAAGACCGCGCAGTTTGCATTTTTTCAATGTTTCAATATTTTTTATTCCATTTGGAGTCCTGCAGAATGTAACGAACCAAAAGGAGATTGTTTTAATCGGGATGTGGATGAAGAATGAAAATCATCATGATTTGCAACCCTTGATCGGTCATGCGTAAGTTTGACCGAAGTTGAAGTTTTCTGCCGGTTGTGTATTTGTTTAGCGGAAGGAGGGAATACTTGATTTACGATGGTTGCAAGATTTCATATAGTTTTTGAGGGTTGAGGGTAACTCGGTGGGTTATCGACTTCTTCCTATTTTATGCTACGCGAGTTTCAACGAATTTTATTCATTCCGGCGCAAACTACCCTTACATCCCTATAGTTCGGCCACAACCGACCCTTCGCGATCTTTTTCTTCTCCAACTCTCGGCACGTTGGTGTAAAAAAAAAGTCGAACAAAAAAAAAGAAATAATCCGCCTCTTCCAATCTCGAGCCTCACTGCCTTCGGCGTTGGACCATTTTTTTAAAAGAAACTTTCGAGGGGTTGAGAAATAATACGGAAAGCTTGAATCATAAAAAAATCAATATGACTAAAGCCACAGAATTTATATATGCATGTTTTTTACAAGCTTTGAAAAAGGTTATCTTACAAAAAATTGTATTTTTTTTTGTTCCAGGTATGTGCGGTTTATCAATGGGATTCGGCATGTGGGAAAAGGTAATTAATAAGAATGCGATAATCAGAGTTTTATTTTAGAATCTCAGAGTACTGAACGATATAGTTTCGGTTGTTCGTTGCCCAACTACAATTTTACTTTTAAACGCGACCAGAAAACAAAACCTGATAAGGTTCAAACAAGGTCCTGATCAAGAACTATAGGACGATTAATTCATCTTTGACCTTGATCAGGATTTCTTCATCTGCTTCTGGTGTGGCGAGGGTCTGGTCTTACCGAATTTGAATATTGTTTGTGATTGATTAGGCCACCCTTATGGTGGCCTCATGACATCCGCATCAGGCAAATGTTTCTGGACTTTGATCATTTTTATCTCTACTTATGCTGATCTGGTCCTGAATAAATCCTGATGAGGTGAACCTCGCGAAACTTGAATAAATCTTATCTCCGGTTGTCCTGACTTCATTTTGTCTGCGTTCTCTTACTCGGTTTTGATCGGGATCTGGAACGAAAAAATCTAATGGACCAAAACTCTTTTAACCTTCATAAAATGGTTTTACTTTCTAACTTTTATACTCGCCCGTATAATTCGCCATTACATGCACAACTGAAGCAACATGAAGAAAATAATGATAAGGATTGAAAATTGTCCGTAACTTTTGGGACACACGGTATAAACTTTAATGCGGGGGCGTGTGTAGCGTGAAATATGCGGCGAAAACTCTCTCACTGCCTTCTCTTTTTTCCTTCGTCTCGTAATACCATGAACGGGATCGGGGACGAAGAATATTGCATTCAAACTTTGCACTTATGGTGCGTCGAGAGTACCGACATAGGCAAAGCTTTCCAGCTTTTGTCGTCTCCTCCATCCCGTAGTCTCAGAGACTTTCGAACTAGCTTCTGAATACTAAAGAGCCTATACGCTCCAAAATCTTCGCGCATATATCGGGTGGGGCAATAACTCTGTCCAACCATAAAATATCCACCAACCCATTAACCTGCCCCCACTAACAAACGAAAAATGAACATTTAAGCATTACAGTCATTGTAATAACGTGAAATTGTTGTCTACTCAGGATTTTAGTGTATTTTCAATAATAGGTGGAAATATTTTAGCTGAACACTGTTATTATCCCACCCTGTATATCTTTGTATACATAAAGACATACATGGCAACCTGAAAGACTTCCCAAGACGTGAAAACGTTTTACCCTCTCGCCCCTCGAAGATTTATTGCCAGTGGAGGAGAGGAATAAATTTGTGGCAAAATACACTCCCCTAAACGACTTTCGTACACACCGGAGCACACACGCGTGTTAATTCGTCCACAAACTAATTCTCCTGAACCCGCAATAACGCTGCAAGCAGTAATTACAGGATTGTAATAATATTGTTTATGATAATGAAACGAAAGCTCAGGACAATGTCCATTCATCGCAAAACCACCAAGTGTAACGTTCATTTTCAAAGCAGGCAGGACAGAGCAGATATTCTCTAGAGCGGTAAACAAGACGAGAGAATCCGAGCGACAGGTTATTACAGCATGAGTGATACTCCGATTGGCCACTCTAACGGATGAGATATAACAGTTATTGACAACTCTCCGTGGCTCTTGTTGTCCTCAATGATTTACTGTACGGACTCTGCCAATCACCGGGATGGCTCAATATTTATACCGGTTTCGCTTAAATTTAGTAATGCACACTATGCATTTCATCTTTTCGTCTCTCTTTCCCTTTCTCTCTCTCTCTCATATACACACTCCATGGGTCCAGCGCAGCTTAATTAACGCACCCGAAATGGAAACGAACCTCTCTGCTGTACTGAAACGTACATTCAGTTTATATTGCATACTCCCAGAGAGGGATGAATTCACGTCCTAGCGTCTACCGCATACGCATATACGGAGATTTATCTATTTAACTATCTTCGTACAGGCTCATTCAAAATTGAGCCTCGAGTTGTTAGCTCTTCCTCTCATGAGAATTAATATTTGCTCAGCTCCCTGTAATTCGGCTAATTCCATCTTCAGAACTCAGTAACCATCCAATGATACTGTTCGGACTACTGTTTCGTGATGCTAACGAAGATGCTTCAATGATTAGGATTTTTTTTAATCGTACAATTGTCAAGAAGTGATTTTTTATAATGCAAAATAAATTTTTTGATTAGAGAATAATAAAGTGTGCGAGTACGAAAATTGTTCTGTTAAAGCTCGAGAAACTTGAAAACGTGGGATATTAAAAATGAAAATTGTAAATAAATAGGATAAGAAAGATTGAAAAAAATTTGAAATTGCTTTTGAATTACTTTTGTTATATTTGAGGCGCTTCGTAATTCTATTTTAAATGCGTGTATGTGTTCTGCTCATGCGGGCAATTTTCATTCGGAGATACCATCCTCTAGCTTCGAGGTCGTTTTCCCACATTCGCGTATCCTCGAAAGAGAGCAGCAAGAGACGCCGCAGCGTCCATAAAGCGTCGGAGAATTTCGACGTAAAAATGTTGCGTCCGCGACACGAACCGTGGGAAATCTCGCGAGAATGATGAGACCGACGTTATATCTTGTGTGTGTTTTTTTTTCTTCTCCCTTTCGCTCCCTTGTATTTTTATATTTATGCAAATTCGCGGTCGCGAATTACTCGTTGATCCACACTCTCGCACACAAACCCGTACACGCACACATTTACACAATGATATATAAATATATATCTATGCTTCGTAATGCTTCTTCTCTATCCCTCGTGCATTCGCCATTTGCAATGGAGATTTATCATCTCCCGCGCACCATAAAAAAAATACATATAAAAAAAACTATGAGCACGAATAATAACGAATCCTCGAGATTAACATTTCTCGTCCCTCCATCAAGACGAGTAACTCGTCGACAAGTTGACATATATAGTTGAAAACTCCTTTGAAAAAATGTAACACAAAAATCCAATTCAGTCTCCTTATCGATATTTTAGGCACGAGATTACTTTCTAAATATATCCTTTTTATTCGCCTTTTATACAATAAAAATCAATACTACGTGTACTACCCCATCACCCTTGTTGCCTATCTTTCAATATCTACTCTCAACCCTTTGAGCCACCTAACGGAAGTCACGTTGTCTCGGTTCCTCTTTTTCCGATTTTTCGATTATTAAACTACCATATCCCAAAAACAATTACCGCGTTTTTTGGGTTTCTTCAGCTCTTGGGATATTTATAAATGTAATTTTAAAAAATGAACAGCTATTATTGACCAATGGATGGTCGCATTTCGTACCTTTTCCTAAAAAAAAATCAGTTTTTAATAAAAACGACTACGGTTTGTGATTTTCTAAGTCATAATTAATTTTATATTATTTGATTTCGCATTATTTTCATTTTGGGCGTTTATTATTATTAATGCGCAAACTTGACAAGCATCCTTCATCTTTGATATTGATGCCGTTGCGTAAGACGAAACGACGACGAAAAATTCCAGTGTGTTACACGCAGTCATGCTGTCAAGTCGGTTTTGTCAATAAAGAAAATTGTCATCACCTTGGACCGTGTTCAATCATTCCCACACTCAAAATAGCTCGAACAATACGTGCATAGGAGCGGTTCTTACTCGAGAACACAAAACAAATACGAAAAAAATGTCGAAACCTTCGTTTACCAGTGAAAAGGAGAGCAGCAGTTTTATTTTGAGAATTTCTTCAATTTGCCTATCGTGCATAAAAATCTTAGACAACTTCGGGGACACCCTGTACGTAAAATCGATTTCCGGTAACTTCGCGGCTCTTCGGTCTTGATCAAGAGATACCTTGTGGTAAGCCATACATTTTTTCCAGATTTTCCAGCTCTAAATTAAACCAACAATTTCCTCTTTGGAATCGTTGCATTTGTGTTAAATGACACATTCGAATAATCGATAAGTTATCAATTATAGTCGAATTCACAATAACATGCGCACAAAACTTGCCCTCCCTCTCTTTCTCCCTCCAGCGTCTTTCTCCCTCCGTCTCCCTTGTCACTGCAACTGCTGTTAGTTCCTATGCAAATTTGCTAATTGGAGTCCTCGACGAACGTGCCAAACGGATTCCCCATAGAGGCTATCAGCCAACTCGTGCTTGGACGTAATCTGTTCTCCCTAAAAACTAGACATGTAGCTATATTGATTGCTAATTATCAAAAGGGCAGAGTCCAACCTGTTCGATGTTGTTAAACTACGGAAGCTCCGCCCTTTTCTTTAACAACAGTTTATTTTGTGCAACGACGTGGCTCTCGTCTTATCTACGCACAGATATCGGCCATTTTCTATCACGACAAAAATCAGGATTTACTGCTTTTACTGTTACACGCTGCGAACAATCAGTAAATTTTGAAGTTTACATCGTTCCAATTGAAAAAAATCTTCGTATTTTTATTATTTGTTCATTTTAAACAATGGCAACATTTTTTGGAGCCTCAATCTTTACTACTTGTTCCTCATTATCTTTTTTTTTAACATTTTGCAACATTTTTTAGTGGATTTTAATGATAATTCAATTCATTTTGTACTACAATGAGATCAGCAAGAAGATTGAAACATAAAACAAATTTCGACGGCATTTCGATCATCCAAATTTCGTCATGCAACAAATCGGGAGGCGTAGTCTCATAATTCTATTAGCACGATGAGTAGTGAATCAGTGCATAATAGTGTACAGAGGGAGGGTAAGCAGTAAGAGGGGTTACAAGCTGGCATAACGAAATGCAATCCATTAAGTATCGAACATACACGAGGTATTGGCATTGGGGACATTTTTCCGGCAGAATGCGTTCAATCGATGCACCTGTCCGAGCTTTTTGTGTATTTCTTTCATTCTCTCTCTGTCTCTCTCTCTCTCTTTCTCGCTCTGTCTCTCTGGATTGTTCGTTCGTTCGTTACTATCCACTATCAAATTTATGGCTTCAGGGTTTGTACGCCATGACCTAATGTTTAAATCTCGCCTACACAGTACTCTTTTCCAATCTGCTGTGTTCATCTCCGTTCCTGTTCATTGTATCTCGTGACAAATTTGTTCTGTTTGCTGATTTTTTTTTCATCGCTCCATGCTGTTCGAGAATGATAAAAAAAAAATGGATGAGAAAATATTTGTAAAATATTGATCATCAACTATTCCCCTTTTTCTGACCAAAAACACTGGTAAATGAGACTATAAAAAATCATCGAAACAATGTACAAAATATGTTGCGAGCAATAAAAAAAATTGGTAACATTCACATTTGTATTTTATCTTTATTTTAAAAGAATCCTTCAACCAATAAGTTTGATTTAAAAAAATATAATACATCAGTCGTGTGTATTTAGTGTTTTCATGATTATTTTTGTACTTTTCATCGTCTCTTGTGTCTGATTACAGTTTGTGTATTTTTTGTTTTCGAATCAGTTCCCATTCGAAAGAGAAAATGCAAAAAAACACTTCAACGATCTCTTTTTCTTCCATTCTACGTTTAAGCCTTCATAGCATTCTTGAAAATTGATTGAAAAAATTGATTATTCAGACGAATCGAAGAAATTAGTGTCCCTTCCTTTCCAATCATTCCGAAAATTTGAATTTCGTCGTATTTTATCATTCAAAATATACATGTTGGATTTTTGGGCGGTGTTTTGCGAAAAAAAAATTCGGTGGTAATAAAAATTTCGTTCGTCTGCTCCATATCCCTATTGGCGACCAAATCTACTAGTTCGTTTCAGACGATGTTAAAAGTTTTGGAGTACACGTTCTACAAGCCGGCAATTAAAAGTTTACCCCTTAATATACCACCCTCGCGTACATGTATGAAATACGACTTGTACCAACGGAAATCTGTCGTGGAACCCTCGCTTGGCAAAAGCGTGTATCGCTGCCCGTCTGTCGCGGTTTTCCTGCGCCACACGCGGAAATGGTAATTGGCTCTTTCGAAATCGTTCCCGTTGACATCCGGTCGATGTGTGTGTATTTCCAATTCGTCGCCGCTAATTTCTATCTCCAGTGTTTTTATTCCGTTGATACCAATCCGAGGGCTCAAAGGTTGAAGGAAAACAAAATTAATTAAATACATCAAAAGAAATACAACGAGAACCAAAAAAGATTTTAACCAGTGATAATAAGCCTTTTGTTTTGTTTTTTTTTAACTCAAAAATCCAAGTAATTCATGCATGACTGCCACTAGAAGTTTCGTGTTTTTTTTTGTATGAATTTTAATTCTTTTCCATTATTAATGATTATAGGGCGATTCTTTTTTTATGGGGGCCTTTCATTTTTATCAAGTGTCATGTTCAAAATCCACGAACTGAGAGCCTTGTTTGGTTGTTCTTTCCTGTTCGGATTAATGCGAAAATGGTTAATATTTCAAAGAATGATAAAAAAACAACACAAGGTATTTGAGGATAATAATGATGCTTTTTTTTTATTATACACAATAATACAAGTAATTAATATTTTCTCAGACGAGTTATTAATCTTTTCTGTACAATTTCTCAAATAGTGTCTGTTTCATGTTAATTATAATTTTTTTTACAATGATTTCAATAGTTTTTCAAATTTTTACATAAGAGATTGTGCTCTTTCGTTTTTGTGTAGTCACGCGTTGAAATCGTATACTGAGAGCATGTCTTTTGTTTATTTTGTCGTTAATTTATCAATTCTTATTTATTGAGATTATGAAAATTGTGCAGTTTGTTCCGAATCTCGTAGCCGTGTCAGGTCATTGAAGAGTAAAATTTGTCCTCCGGTCCAAGTATGAGACTTAAGCCAAATAGTAGGCGGAGTTGTAACCCGCTGCGTAGTAAGGGTACGTCGAGTATGCGGAATAAGCGTACGGGTAGCTGTAGGCAGCGGAGTAAGCGAGAGGTGCGGTGTATGCGCTGTAAGCCACAGGTGCTGTGTAAGCAGCACCGAGGAGAAGTCCTCTCTTGTCACGAGCAGCTTCCGGTGCTACAGCGGCTTCGACCTTCACGGGCTCAATCGAATCGGCCTCGACGGGTTTCGAGTCGGCGAGAGCCACGGCGACGATGGCGAGAACGACAATAGCCTGTACGACGAGATAATATATTTAGATGTTGATAATTACGAAGCAATGAAATTCAAAGAGGAAAGGGGATGAATTATTATTATTCTCAAGATTTATATTTTGGGATAAAAATTCTTTGTCACATGAGAAATTACGGTCGAAACAAAATTGATTGACGTTGAAGAGTTTGTTATTAATCGATAAGGAACTTGAAATAATTAAAAAATTAGTGTCAAGAATTGGTGCACTAAAATTTGGTTGTATGATTAATTGATTATTATAAAAGATGCACTTTTCTATGAAAATGTCTGATTAGGTATTTAGAAAATCTAGTTATTATTATTATTTTTTTTTTAAACAACTGTGGAATGACTTCGTTAATGGATTAAAATTGTTCAATTGATTATTTCAATTGTAAGTCTGTTACATTTTTGGAGAGATGGGCCAATGAAGAGTATTTAATTTATTAAAAATGTTTATTTGTGAAGCTGATGGATTCTAACAATGATTTGATAATTGGAATGAATTGTTGATTGTTTAAATAGTTTTTAATATACTCACTACGAAGCACTTCATGTTGATTGAGGGTTTTGGTTTTTCGTTAGACTTGTTGTCTTGTGTGTTAACACTGAGTTGCTTGGAGAGCGAGTGATGCTTTGACGTCGTTTCCAGCAAGCTTTTATACCAATTCGATAGTCGTAATCGTGACGAGGAGAGACACTACGTGCATCGATTATCAAATCTTAAAAATCCGACACTCGCACGTATCTCCCTATTGTGTCTTTTCGTTCGCCAGTTCGAGATGTTGCACGCATTCATTACTTACTATACATTTAGTTTACTTCTCTTTGCACGTAATACGTTTGTATACCATACAAACGTAGAGGTTGATTCAGGTCACATAGGAAGGACTCGATTGCCAGAAATTGTTTTAATCTTCTTCTTCAGCTTCCTCACATTTAAGAAACTTCATAGTTCCACAAATATGCGTTCAAGATTAAAGACTTCTAAAGAAGAAAAATCACTTTCGAAAACATTTTGTTGTTATTTACAGTCAGGCCTTTTTGCTTATACTAGTGGAATTCGATTTTTTTTAAACAAAATCGATTTCTGTACGAGTAATCGATTGATTTTAAAGTCAACTTCGTTAATATGCAGGTAAATTTTTTTTTTCTGGTAGGTCCAGTTTTTTTTTGAAATTTTATACAAGGAAAGAAACGTTGATAACAACAAAATGAATTATTCAAAATTAATGATGAATAACAAATAATAATAATTAAAGTGGAAAAAGCCACGACAATGACGATCGACAACAAGAACAATTATAATCGCTATTTCTACCTCCATCTCTTCTTTTCTCTTCTCTACATAAATCTCTACTGCAAAAATGTGTTTGCGGTTGCTTTTCATGCGAAAACCACTGAACCGTATTTAATGAATTTTCCACAGCAATGAAGCTCATGAATCAAAATAGGGCTGCATCGCGTTCCGATAAATTGTTTATTTCAAGAATGGCAATCGTGACACCCAAATTTTCATCCCATGTGCAACTTTGAAAATTTATCAGTGATCATAAAAAAATGTAGACAAATCAAAAACATCAGTGAGCAATTTGAAGATAGTTCGAAAGCAAAGACAATGAGCGATGAATCAGGTTCCAGTTCATCATCGAAAAACGGTTACGGCGATTGTTTCAAAATTGTTAAAATTTGAAAGTTTCGTCAATTTAAATGTTTTTTTTTAAATATCTTTCATTGGAGTACTTTAGAGGGAAAATCTAAAAATTCTGTTCGAACCGCGGGAACAGCTAGCAAATTTATTATTAATTAATTTAAATAACAAATGTTACATTTTTTTCTTCTTGCATGGTGTAACGTTGTAGAATTCAAGATTTTCCAACAGAATATTGTACTTTTACAGGAAAATGTTTAGATTATTAAATTTGATCCAAAACTTTACTGTTACGAAAATAAAATGGAATCTTGTTTCTAAATATGTTATTCAAAAAAGCTTCCGAATTAACAAACTTGTTATTCGCATTAATGTTAAAAAAGTCTGGGGTAAAATAAAATAAAATTTTGGACATGTCGGCCAATTGGTATGGAATGGCCCATACAGAGATTATCGAAGGTTGCACACGTTCTTAATCGTCTCGTCTTCGTCGTCTTCGTGGTCTTTTGGTCGCGTGTGTTACACGATTCCATGCCATAACTATTGCCATTACCTCGACAAAGCCGAGACTATGCGTTTATTGAGTAACGCGTCCTTGGACGAGTGCCAAATACGAACGAAAGTGTTTTACAATCAAATTACGATTCTTGGACAGAGGCAACTGTACTTGTGTCCCTCACACCTGGACAAATATTTTTCTCGCCATAGCCGTTGCCAAATTTAAATTTTTAGTTTTCAGACATGAATTCATCAATTTGACGACAATTTTTTGTAGCCATAAACTCTGAGTGACGCAATTCTTCATTTAAATTATTCTTCAATTGTTATTTCGTATGTAGAATTTAGACGATTGTTTACAAATAGTTATACGAATACTGTTAAAATCACTGATATTGAGTTAAAAGAAAATTTCTCTATTTTCACGTATACGATGAAATCGAAAACATTTAATGGCCAGCACTTAACCAATCCCATGCCTAATTCGTATTAATGTTATACGATAATTCCGTGCATTGAAATTATAATCGATGTGCAAATAATAGGAGATATATTTACTTCACACTCGGAACGTCGTTTTAAAAACATCAAATGATTGCTACGAGGTCGAAATCGCGTGAACTTGAATCGGTTTTGTTAAATGAAACCTTGTCCTCTTTTACAGATAAAAATTTAGTTGAGGTCGTCCGAAATTTGGATTTTCAGAAACTCTCACTCGTCGGTAGTTCAATTAATCACTTTATTCGACGAATTTCGTTTGATTGATTAAAAAATCTCGACACGAAACAAAGTGCAGTTTTTCTCGTGGCACGAACGTGGGAGCTCTGATTTATTTATTATTTCATCGATCTTTTTTTTCTCCTTTCCAAACTCTGTGATTAAGTGAAGTCTGCGTTTGTAAAAGTCATTTTGGTATTTTTTTTTTTTTTTACACCATCCAAAAAATTCGTTTCGTGACACTACACAGTATATAAAAACTTTCTTGCTCGATAATATCAAGACTTTTCGCACTTGCACCAGTGAATTTTCACAAGTGAGGGAAACCCGTTCCCAGAATAAGCTCCGCAGAAATATCGTTTGGTTCACCAGTGGCCTTCGGCCTCTCTCGTGTCATTAATCATACCTATTCGTTCTCGTTTATCAGTCGCGCGAAAAATATGGAAATTTTTCTCGTTCCCCGTGCAAACTTAACTTACGAAGGATCGCGAAAAAAGAGAGCGAGAGAGAGAGAAAACAAGTCTACGTAGTCGCCACATCCGAGAAATTTTTCGTTCTTCCTTTGGTTTTTTTTCTCAACACCGACGTCAGTGCGATTCCGAACTCCACGGAGAACACATTCTTTCTAAAGTCTGGTACGACATTATTAGAGAAGAAAAAAAAACAGTAATTATCGGATTTTTGGTTCTGCATGGTCCCTGGGGCATTCTTAAATGTTTAAAAAATATGAGCAGTCGTTCTTTATTAATTGCACAAGTACTATGTTTCAAAAAATAGTCGGAAATCGTACTTTATCATGAAAAAAAATATTTTTTACTAAAAAAAAACTATGAACTCTGGAATCCCAATTAGTTCACAAACTCAATCCAATCCAAACGATTTGACATAATATTTTCCAAACTTTTTCGTACTGTAGTTTATGTTCGAAAAAATAGTAAAAGGATTAGTTGCAAATTGAGAAATTTCGAGTTGCCATTTGTATTACAAAAACCTCAAAAACTAAATTTCAAAAAAATTACACGTAAAAAAATGTATGCCTTAATAGATAAAATTTTTAATCTATTTCAAGATTTCAATGAACCAGATAATTTAAAAATTTACATTAAAAATCCGTAAACATTTTCTTTATTAACTCAATGCTTTTTTGTACAATCTCAACGTATTTTACTTTGTCTGTGTTTGTTTGGGTATTAAAAAAATGTCGTAAAATCGATAATGCGTAAGCCATGAATATAGTTGAAATCCTAACGAACAAGTATAGAGTACGTTGCATTAATGTCGAATTCTGAAAACGACGAAAAAGCTGAGAAAAAAGAAATGTCAAGAACAGGTAAAAAGAGTTCGAGTTGCGCATACGATATTGTTTGAAAGTTCTTTAGAAACTGTACGCATTAGTGACTTGAATTAGTACAATGGCAATGCATTTTTCCAGGTCTCGCTCTCAACGTGATACTCTCGGTTCGTTTTTCAAAGTTCCAAACAAATGCACTTCCATTTCGTTGCAAAAACTCTATAGACGTGGAATTTCTTTTTCTTCTTTTTTTCAGTTTCTTTTTTTTTAATACCCTCTACGTTACCGGATCTGTTCCCAGTGTCGTTTTCGTCTTTTACTTTTTTCTCGAACACTACTCGCTCACGCGAGCGAATGTTTTGTCTCAGGGTTCGACTCTGGCTGAGGGATGGATTCTTTGGGACGTGTCAAAGAGCACGTCATTACTTTTTTTTTCTATATCTATATGAAAGATGAATCCAGCAGATAAATATGTACGTATGCGACAACCCTTGAAATATGATTTAATGAATAAGCTCCTTTGAATAATTAATGCGAAAAACGTTAATTTCAAGTGCCTTTATGTTCGTATACACCGCAGCAAATAAGCGTATTCACTCATTGGTATATTTCTTCTTTAAGTACTCCATTCGTTGACTCTTATTAATGGAATCGTGCGAAAAAAATCTGTCGAGTCATGCGTTTGCTTAATTTTTTTACTATAATCAACCTGAAGATATATTCATGATGCAGCGAGGCTGAATTCTAATGGAAATTCAACTCTGATTTAAGTTTAGAAATTTATGCACAACTAGCTGTCTCCGTGATTATTCGCTCGTGGTGAGAAATATCGTTACATTTGTGCAACCGTGATATTATTTTGCTATTTTGACACCATTTTTCGATACAAAAAAAAATCAATTAGGAAATTTCCAATTTAAAAAAAATCAATTTACGAAAATAGCCTCTACTTTTTTTCTAATCATTTTTATGACTTCAGCCACCGCTCATTCTCATCGTTTTCGAATTTTCTACAAATTTATAATGGCTGTTTTTTATGTATCTACATTTTTTGAATACTTATTAACTTTGAAAGTTAAATATCGGATGAAAATTTTAATTTTTTCGTTCCGTTCTCTCAAAAAATCATTAAACGGGTTGCTATTCATTATTAGTGACAAAAATGTATTGACCGATTTTCGAAGGCACACTGTAGTTACATTTTTTATTACAGTGACCAAAAGAAATGAATTTCGTTGGATTTCAAAGATACAAGGTCCAACATTATTTAGACGATCTTTTTTTTGTTGACCTCAAATCAAAATTGTTTTTGACCTAATTATTTAATAGTTGAGCTAATTGCTCAAATGAGTAATTTCAAAAAAAAGTTAACAGAATGGTGAAATTTTATTCACCATTTTAGTCGACGCTGTCGAGATCACACCTGATGTGCAATTTCGATGTGCATATCAACCCGTGACAGTCAAGATATGTCTATATTTACATATGAGGCAAAGTTGAGGATATAACTTGGTCCGTCCGGTAATCCGATCGACCAGCAGTTTGGTTGGGCCGGTGATTCGATTTGTGAACCCTCGCCCTGGCGAGAGCCCGCCGGGCTTTTGGCTCGATCGTGTGTGGCATTGGGAAATGTTCGGAATCCTCGAATGACAGAGACAGAGACTGGTTCAAAAATCTTGACTATTCTTCGATAACCACCGGCATGTCATTCGAACTGCATGTTAATTCGGTGCTCTCATAGGGATTCCAGTGATTTTATTTTATTCTATTTTTAAATGCCACATTCCAACTGATGCCGGACTTTATGTCGAATAGGAACGTTTCCGCGGAAATCAAAATTCCATTTAGATGAGAGCAATTTTTAAAATTTTGGCCAACAATAGTCCGGATTGTAGGGTGGGAATAATTTGTTTTGAAATTTCATGTTGATAAATCGTGTTCTTTGGAATTTTTTGAAACATCTGTCCGCGGATTTTCCCGCGAAAAAAATATCATTGATAAAGCAAATGTGATATTAATACATCGTATTTCGCGAATGTCATGGCATTTTTTGAGTTCTCTTTTTAAATCATTCTGAAAAAAGGTGCATATTTGGATATAAAATGGAAAAAAATGATGTTTCGGTTGCCATCACTGTAACGAATAACTCATCGGAACGAAATACAGCCTCCGCATCCTATTTTGATTCATGAACTTCATTTCTGTGAAAAATCCATCATAATCGGTTTAGTGGTTTCCGCGTTGAAAGCGGCCAAAGATATTTTTGCAGTGAAGTTCGATGTATCAAGGGATTTTTTCATTTGAATGCAGTGCCTGTTAATACACAACAACAACGAAATGGCTAAAAACGCATTCCGACCTAAAAAATCAAGTTTGAGTAATTGAGTTGATTGCATAAATATAAATTGCTTTCAAACCGATTGAATGCAATTTGTTGCAAGGAAAGTGGGACCATTTTGCGTTCATTTAAAGTAGCAAATTTGTGTTAAAATGAAGACGACGTCTAACGGTGCTTTGCACTGTTTTAAAACTATTGAATGAAACCTCTGAAGCGAGGTCGCCGAGTATATTCATTCGACTGGGACGCGAAATGGGTGAAAAAAGGAAGAGAAAAGGGCAAAAAGAATCAAAAGCTCGGGGCGAAGGGTAAATAAAAAAAAATATAGAAGTGAGAGAAACGAACAAGAGTTATAAGTGAACTGGAACGAGGGCCACGGTAAACAGACTCCGAAATTGCAAAAGTTACGGTACTTGAGCCAGTTCTGCGACCACATTTTCTCTTTTTACATCTCTCTCACTTTATCTCTCGTTTTTCTAGCTCTCTCTCTTTCTCTCTCTCTCTCTCTCTCTCTTTTTTTCACTCATACTACGGCATGTCTTTTTATATATAGGATTATTGCTGTGCTTTTGAGGATCAGAGAACTTACTGCATGACTGCAAAGTTTAACTACGTACTCTGTAAGGAAATTTGTTTCAGGCTTTCGAGTCAAATTTAAGGACAAAGGATCGCGAAAGCACTTTAGTAATGCAAGTAATGTATATTATTAAATGGCTTTCATGTTCATTTATGAATTCATTTGATTTAAATACTCAATTTTCAATTTCACCTCCGAGTTCAAATACATCACGAATACTGGCATTTTTTTTCATTTCATTTTTTTTTCACGCTTCAACCGATATGGTAATTTTATAAAATTCAATATACTGATGGACAATTGATAATAATAAAAATGCTGCATTAATTAATATTAATTAAAATGACATTTTTTCATTCCATTTATTCGCGAGTACTCACTCCCATCACTGCGTATAGCGCAGAGCGTTGACACATTTATTACATACAATTCATTCATTAAACTTCATTTGCTTTGCATTAAACTTTGCTCGTTTAATTGAATTAACAATCGAAAAAACAGTTTTTACTTTGTTTCGAAAAATAAAAATCTATAAATACAATTTCTCGAGGTGAATTCAAATTTTATAAGGCCGTGAGAAGCCGAAATTTAGTTTTTTATGTAACCAGATTCTTGTTGAATTGAGAATTCTCGATCGATTGTTCGAAAAAGAAGGTGAAATTAATCTTCGGTAAAACAAAAGAGGTAAAAAATTCATGATGCTCTGTAGCTATCTACATTCCGAAAAATTCAGTGGATTTTCGATGAAAATATACTGTCTGACACAAAAGTGTTTCACCACGTACAATATCCGTACAGAGCATATCGAAATCGCATCCGTTTCAATTTTATTCCGGATATTGACGGGGGAGATTTATTTTCCATCGCATCATTCGGATATATCGAGTGTGTACGGCGAGGCAGGAAATCGAAAGTTTTGTGGAAAAGCGTAACGAATAAGAATGAAGTGGAAGAAAAATTCGAGAGAATCCACTGGGCGTGGCTGCTGAAAAACAGGATTTTTGTTTTGTTTGTTTTCTTTTTCTATTATTTTTATTATCTACTATTGGATTTTTGAGGCTTTCCAATCCTCGCAGTTACAGAGAAGCACTGTACCTTTTTTCGCTCTCTATTTCTCGGTTCCTTTTTTTTGCCTCTGTGAGCTCTCGACGCAATGCGTACTTTGGAACTGAGAGGCTGTGGCCCGGCTAGTAAGTAGCAGTAGACGAAACTCGAGACTATCGAGACTTCGTGGCATTTAGGGCTTGGCTGGCTGGGTCTTTTGGCGCCGCTTTTCTCCGTCGACGTCGTCGTCGTCTTTCGGCCCTCTGCCGTTTTCACTCTTCGTACGACGACCCTCTGCCTCTCTCCCTCTCTCTTTTTCTTTCTCACTCTCTCTTTCTAACGTTCTTTGACTCCGGACCTTTCTCTCTGTCTCTCTCTCTCTCTCTCTCTCTCTCTCTCTCTCTCTTTCTCGTGGTCTTCAAGAATAGAGACGAAAACGAAGAGACAGCAAAGGATGGCTATGTCTGTGTGGGTGTATCTGTGAAAGTAGAATGAGAGAAAAGTGAGAAGGCAAAAGATTGAGAGGCACCAGGAGGCTTCTTCTTCGTCGTCGACGGTTTCATTGAGGGAGAAAGCGTCGAGGCGCCCGGCCGTCAAAGGTCGCCACGGGGATATAAATACTCGCGTGGCGCCGCCATATCCTCGCCCTCGTTCAATCTCATTCTCTTTTTCTCTTTTTTCTTCTCCCTCTCTCTTTCTGTTCCCATCTAGTTTATACTAATCCCTCCACCTTAATATTAAATCGCGAAAGCTTTCTGAGACCTTTCGAAAATTCAAATTTTCACTTACCCATTTATGGCCATTGCGGTTTTATTCATTTGAAGAAATAAACTTCATTGGGGCACGATTGTCGTATTAATATCGTGAAAAATTTATAAATCCCGCAATCTTACCGCCTAAGCTTTTGGATTTGTCTGCAAATCTAAAAGTTTCAGTGGAATCGACCCGTGCGTGGGAAACTGTAAATCAGATCATCCTGGACATGCCCAGCATGGGTTGTAAATCGAACTTTTCTTTCAGAGCGATTTGAACAAATCGTTTCACCATTTTTTCGCCTAATCAAAGTTATTCTTTAGAAGTATAACGAAAAAGCTTGTCAATTATTTGATTCCGTTATCTTTCGGGGCTTAATTGATCAGAAACTTTTTTTTATAGTAAAGTTTAATTTCATGGGGAACCGGAAGTACAAAAATGTGTTGATCAATAAGTACGTTGGTTTGTTGGTAGTTTTTTAGCACGCACGTAGGTTATTTTACCATGCAGTGGAATATTTGCTTGAAGCGTGTTCTCTGTTCTCGTTAATTAAAAACTCATCGTCAGGTACGCATTTCATTTCGAGGCGCGCAAGAGAGAAAGCTTGCGAGGGAAAGGAAGAGAAAAATAGTGAATACGTGTAGTTCATGAGTAGTCCGCTGGCCGAGTAGCGGCCAGTCGAGCACGCTTTTGTGCGCACCTTTTGAATCGAGAAACTTCTGTGTTTTACTTTGGCCGGAGCTTTTTTTTCGAGCTTTTCAACATAAGTACGAGCAAAAAAAAAATGGCGGGGTCTCTCGTGTACGAGAAAGGTCCGGTGAAAGCATTAGCTCCTCTTTTTTTCCTTCTTCTCTCTCAACTGACCCAGAAATATACAAAGGGCCAGAGAAAAGCGTAGGCGCAGGACAGCTTCTTTCTCTTTCTCTCTTTTTTCTGAGTACCTCGAGATAGGGCAAGACGTTAACCAGCTACAGAGTGATATTCATCTCTCTCTTTCTCTTCCTCTTTTTCTCCCTCCCTCTCCCTCTCTCCCTGTCTCTCTCCACCTATCCTGCTCTTAGACTTGTATGAACTGCACTTGAAAAAAAATGTAAAAGCGAGGCAAAGAATAAAATAGAAATATTAATGGATTGCCCTCAGGAAGCTCAAATAATATAACCAAGAGATTTCGTACGAGTCTTTCTCGCAAATACGTAAAAATAAAATACATTATTTCTCCCTTTTTTCGTGTCTGGCATCCCACCATTTTGGATGTTCCATAGCTGCCTTTCTCCGCGTCAGGGGAATATTCGTTTTTGTTTTCCTGGTGAAGAGAACTCGCAGGATATCACTCTTAGCTTATTCCTAGCACGATCCTGAACGCTTCATTAGCTGTTATCCTTGCTTTTTTATTCCATACATGTCTCTTTGTTCAACCTACACACTCGTACAACATGATTTAATCCCCATCGAATCAAACGTAGAAACTTCTCGGTCTTTTATTTGGCTTGTTGCGACATACAAAGACCTTGAAACATCCAAGAGCACACAGTTAATGCAGCATAGAAACTTGCAGTTTGTTCGCAACCCCCCCCCCCCCCCCCCCCCCCCCCCCCCACCCCCCTCCCTTTTTTCCCCCCCCCCCCCCCCCCCCCTCCCTGCTTTTGTCTCGATCCGTGTCCATTACCCTCGGGAAAAACCACTGACTGCACGATTATTTTTATTGATTGCCCCCTGTCGAAAGTGCCCACATCGTATCATTTTACGTGACAAATCCTATCGGTTTTACTCTTTTGTTTGCTTGCACTCAATACACCTCGGAAGCTCAAATCCAGCAGCGACTTCGATCTGTACGATTCTGAACAATTGACACATCCCTCTTTTATATTTCAGAGCTGTCGATTTTTTCACGAGTAAATTTTACACTCGTAATTGACATCATGAAAAGAAAAAAAAAAGTTTTCTTTCTCTTCTAAATTTAAATGGGTTCCTTTGAAAGGCAACTCTTCAAATCAATAATTTTTAACTTCTAACCAGTCCTCCGCGTATTTAAACACAATATTCTTCGACTCAATTCAAATTTCCCAACCCGAAGCAATTTTTGACTCGTGGTTTAAAACAAACGACAATTTACATAAAACTTTTGACTTTCCTTGGAGCAGTTTTTATTCATTAACGTTTTCATCATTCACGTTGTTTTCTTAGTTCTGTAATGACTTTTTCCAGACTCTACATAAAGTTTTTTTGATCCACATTATTTAAACGATAAGGAGAAGCATTTAAAGGCGTTGAAGAAATCGAATTCCATATATTCATTGGAAAAAAGAAAAAAAAATTGGATTAACTATTTCTACTATATTTTTCGTCGTTTCATTGCTCACACACAAAACAAACAGGTCCCTTAAGTCGTCGATGTACGTACTTTACGGTGGTTTTCGTAGGCGGAGAATACGAATTTTTCCGGAAATCCAATTCGCTCGGTAGCGGAGAACATTCGAGAGACGAGATAGGGACGGACGGGATACATAATTGGTAAATCTAATGAGCACACACACGGACGGGCACACACGTACTTTACGTCTCGATGGTCAAAGGAAAATTGTTGAACGTGGCGTGAATAGAACGTCGAGAGACTTCCAACCCGTACCTATATCAACAAATTCCGGTGGTCATTGATTTCCGATACTGTAAAACTTCGATCCTATATACATTTTGATATAAAGGGCTGTGTGATATATGGAATATATAAATATATATATATTCGGACTGTAATCTTTTATTTTTTTATTTTTCTTTCCATTCTTTCCTTGCCGGTTATATAACATCGAATGTATATCAGAATAAAAACCGAAGGAAAGTTATTGTGCGCGGTAGTATAACCGGAAGTTAAGGAGAATTGTACATAGAAAGCTGCGGGATACGGATAAAAGGATTTGAAATGGTATGATCGTCGTTGTCGTCTTTTCTTTGCTGACCGATGTACTCTATTCCTTATACAATAAAGCTCGTGCCTCTGAATCGAGACTTTCAATATTCACTTCAGAGTCGAAAGTATTTTTATTGTTTTTTCTTCTTTATCTCGCCAAGGAAATAAATTCGTTTCACTTGAAACGTTCAATCGTTTGATCGGTTATATCAGATTCAGTAGACTTTATAGCTTAATTGAAAGACTTGATAACATTTTAATTACTTAATTTCGTAATTATAAATATTGTTTTTATAGAATAAAGCTCGTGCTCGCGAATTGAGACTTACTTTCAATGTTCATTTCAAAGTCGAAAGCATCTTCATTGTTTTTTCTTCTTTATTTCGCAAATAGAACAAATTTTTTTTGTTTTACTGGAAATATTCAGTTATTTCATCAGTTTTATCCGTTTTAGTTGATTTCAGAGGTGGATTGGAAGATTTGATAACGTTTGAATTATCGAAATTCGTAATTATTAATAATCGCTCATGCATGTGCTCGTTCAATTGGTAATTCGTTCTCACCGCTATAATGCCAAACTGACCTAAATATTCAATCTGAAAAGGGGTGAAATTGAACTCATTATTCGAGGTGTGAAATGTGGATTTACATGAATTTCCATCTTATTTAAATGCTTTTATTATAAACACTAAAAATATATCACGTTGGAATTCGCATGATTCGATCGTAAAGAAAAAAATTCATTTTCGTAGAGCCACAAATTGGGGTTTCGTTCCAACGATGCAAAATCCAATACCATCAAAAATCTACAATTAAGAAAATTTCATCTAAATTTCATTACCTTTGAAAGATCGCTGCTGGCGTTTTATTCAAATAATTTATTTGATAACTTCCATAATCCCAGGTTGGAAGTGGCTTTGGTTTTTTAATGATCATCCGTCGTCCTGCTCCTTCCAGTGCATTTGTTATTTCCAATTAATTATTCCCTGTGAGAATTTTGATGCATGCACTCCTCTTTCGCAAAAAATTCTAAGAGTAGAAGTCTTCGCTCGCAAAAGGTCCTTTGAAGATTGTAAATTCGTAAATTTGGTCGAGTGGATGCGAGTACCGTTTATCGATCGAAAGACGTGAAGACGACAATGTCGAGGGGAGAGGTTTTGTCCCATTTCTTGTGGTTCTCGACGCCCCGATTCTATTTCTATCTTTTTAGAGGAAATCGTGTCTCTTTATTTATTTGTTTTTCTATCTCATATTTACTTCTCCTGACCCACTAATATCATTTCTTTCTATTTTATTTTTTAGTACATAACAGATTTATAATCATAGTAATATATATATTTTTTTTTTCAAAGTTTAGGAAGTCTTTAAATATGATTTATTTATTCTGGATCCAATTTCCTCTTCGTCTTTCTACATTGTTTGTTATCTCTTCACCATCTTTTTAGAGTCGTTTTTTTTATTATCTTTTTCTTCTTTCTTTCAAATGGTTCTTTTGCCTCCTGTGTTTACTCTTTTCCCCACAGAATTTATGCTAGTATTCCATTGAAACTTTACAAACTTTACGATTGTTTTTTTTTTTCTACACGAATGTTTTTATGTCATAGTGATAAGAACGTTGACCATGAGTAGGGTTCAAATATTCTCTGTTTATTTATATCGTCCATTCTGTGTTCGAAAATTCTTAACTGTTCAAATATTTTCGCTATTTGTATAAACGGAGAAGGCAAATTGCGAAACTCGTTAAACTTTGCCTCGTTTTTCACGATAAATTGGAGATTCTGGAATGGAAAGATTCACGAGCGTTAGTATTTACCATCAAGGGGATGACGAAGGAATACGGTGGAACGATAAATTACGTTTTGGTCTGCCTCGTTTCCTTACCCCTCTGTGAAATGGTTGCTTAATTACTCTCTGATAGTAAAAAAATAGTAATTAGAACGTTAGACATTGTATTAATTTTAGTTTTGGTAGTTCTTTGAATTATAATTTTTACGTATAAAAACCCCGAATTAAAAAAAGGCTCACGATACAAATTATTCAGTACTTGTGATAAAAAAATGTAATTAATTTATTACCATTAATAGGAAGACGAAGATTTACGATATTTGAGTGCTTCCACATTGATTATTATCGTTTTTTTCGAAGTCTTCTGGTCGTCACAGCAGCCTTGAATCCAAAACTTGACTTTTCGCGTTCTCTTGTACGTTTTTAATTTCTTATTATTCCTGCGTACAAACCCTTGCAAGTTTTCACGAACCATTCCATCATCTGAACCCTACTTTACATTTGCTGCTGCTGATTCTGCAAGCTCCCCCAGAGTATTGCCCGTAGCCACCCTTTTCTAATGACTTTCTGTGTCACACGTGCACGTGGGCCAAGGGAACCTGATGTAGAAATCCGGCTGATCCGGGGGGCTATATTTTACTAATGAGTTTCAGTTGATTAGCATCATCAGAAACTCAAAAAACGGTCACCCCACCAAGCATTGACCTCGGCCGAGGCTGCTTACCTTGAAAAATTGCTGGAGCTACACTAAGTTTATTTCAAACATTTGACATAATTTAATGCAAAATTGAATGACGCCATTAATTTGCCGTATATTTTATTCTCCCTGAATTCAACGACTTGCAAAAGTTTCTTGTGCTTTATTTATAGTTCTGTTTACGGTGAATGCATTATTCATTTTTCTGTTCAGTGCAACTTGTCTTGCATTTATGATGAGTGGTCATTCGGTTTGTTTTATTAAACATTACATTGAATTGCATTATTTAGTTTTATGTGTGAAGCATCATTGCTAATGGGTTGTAGTTCGTGAAGGGTCTTTTCAGTTTAGTGTTGAAGTGAGATACGAGAATTGAACTGTTTTGTTCTCTGTCAAAGTTTTCATGACCTCATTTTCACAGATTTGTCTGACCTTCCTTTGACAAGTGATGAGCGGATATGTGGAAAAGAAAAAGGAAAATGAAGTCGAGACAGAGGGATAGCTAATGTATGTGCAATTCTAACTAAACTGAGGGGAGAATCGAGCTCGTATAATGGCGTAATCTCGTATTTTGCAGACTAGGGCAAATTATCTCTCTCTTAGCGTGGCGATAAAACGCGAACGGTAGAGAACCTCGCGCGCTCTTTAATACCACCGATAATTCATTCTAAATCCAGCAATGAAGCCTCCTGAGTTTCCCTGTGTATACCCAGTGTTCGGAAACGTCCGAGAGTGTATATAATGTGCTCTATAAAGCATTCTGAGAAACGATCTAGCGTGTAAATCTTCAAGGCATGAAAGATATAGGAAAGGAAAGTCTCTCAACGAAGAAAATATTGCAAGATTTTGAAGAAGACTTTTGACAGTTCGCTTGGAAAGTTTTCATTTGCTTTTTGACGCCCGCTTGTCTCGCTGGTGCCCTTCAAGACTGTTTTCAATTTCGTGTGTTTCATTCCTTCCGAACAAACAAACGCTGAAATCGCTTTTATTTGTTGAACGATTTTTTGAAAGTATTTATGTTCGTATTTGCTGACGTTGGAGTCTTATAAAAAAAAGTGTACAAATGGGAAAATCGCACACTTTTGTTTCACACGGTATAAAAGATATAGTGCTTCATCTTTTATTTTCTCTTTACTTATTTTTGAAAAATGAAAAGATTTAATCGAGGGTACGAAAGCAGAACCAACGCAACTCTCTGTTTCTACGCTCAGTTTCTTTTTTCTCAACCTCGTGAAAGCCAACGGAGAAGAGGACATACGAGTGTTCTGCATTCTAAGCGCATAATCGATTACGCACGCTCGAGAAAACGAGACGTGGGTGAGAGCTTGCATATCCAAACCTTGCCCGCGACTTCCTGGTCCTTTGATCCCCTGTCATAAAATATATATCACCTCCCCTTTCTCCCCCTTATTTCACTCCCCTTTTCGGATATACGTAACACAAGATAGCGTCGAAATAATCTCTCGCCTTGCCAGGATTTCTCGCCTTCGGTATGCTCCATAACTTTCACTCAGAGCCAAAAATTTTCACATTAATTGAATGCCTAGCTTAACCAATTTTTTTGATCGTTTTCTAAACATTTTATATTATCTTTTTAATAAACTTGATTCAAATTCAAAGAGATTGTTTATTCATTTGATTACTTTGAAATATAAAAAGTTACACTAGATAATAAAATTCGTTAAATAATCATTCAGTCTTTTCGAAAAGTCGAAACTTCACTGTTCATTTTCTACGTCATCAATTTGATCAAACTTTCTACCATCGCACTACGAATCATAATTTAATTATCTTCTATGAAATAATGAAATAATCTTGTCAAATGACTGGTTTCTTGCGAGATCTTCTTTTCATCCGTAAATCGCTACGAAGTAACAGATGAATGAAGTCACAATGAATAAAAGATAAAAGTGGAAGGAGTTAGAGTCAGCGAAAATTTTTCACTATTCAGCCTGAGTAATGTCGAGCACTCTCTCACTGTCATTTTCTTTGGTTCGTTCTGGATTCACGGAATGCTGGAAAAGAGAATTTCATCGAGTGATCGACCCAATTCTCGCTGGCACGCTCTTGCATCCAGTCAGCAGAATTTATTGATTACATAATGAATTATTTTTGCACAGTCATGAACTAGTAGCCTTTCAGCCAAATCTCACTATAATATATTTGAGTTTATCAAATAAAATATACTTTTAGCTGGACGTCGATTTTAGCTTCAACGCTTCAGCGACTCTGGATCAATAAGATTTTAATTACTGGCCTTTTTTTAATCGAGTTTACCGTCGAAGGATAACTTTGATGTCAATGAAAAGTAATTTATTTGCATATGATTTAATGAGAGTTCTTTTTTTCCACCTTGCAAAAAAATTCAATCAGCCTCCAAAATATTGTAAAAGCGTACGTATTTACATACAGCACGAAATAACGTTGAAAAAGTTAACACATTCGTTGATTTTTTCGTACACCCACGCATACATGCACATTCATTTGTTCGCCCCACGGCTAATTTTCGGCCGCGGGTTTTCGTCCAATTAGCAAAACTCGAAAATTAAAAAGAATACCTCATGCATTCTTTCACATCTTTATTTCTCGTGTGGTTTTTAACGCACACGATGAGAAGGCCTCGGTTAAGTGAATCGCAGGAAAAAAAGGATATTGAATATGATTTTTCAATTTGATTTCGAAAAAAGATCGTTGATAATTTGTATTATTATTATTATATCCAACGAAAGTCCGTTTGATCAAGAAAAAGAGAGAACGAACTGGTCGATAGATAAAAAGTATTAAAAAGTGTAATTTTTATGCACTTTTTTCAAAATCTTTGATCAATGTTTTCCTGCAATCCATGGACTATAAATTAAGACCTGTTTTTCGAAGACTCCGGACATAAATACAGATCATTGGATTATAGCTGTACGTCGGTTTATTTTAAAAATTTCTTCTCTTCATCACTGACGATAAATCGTATCAACCTCGTAGCTCCCTCGTTAACCAATTGATGATTGTACCTTGATAAGAAAGAGTGATTAAGGAGGTTCGAGAAAAATCGTTACTGCCACAGAGACATAACACGAGAAAGAAAGATATAAATAAAAAAAAGAAAGAGAGGAAAGTAACTGTTTTGGTGTTACGATATATTCGCCCCTCGTCTCCTATCTGCAGCTGCTATCCGATCCCTCTTCTCTTTTCTCTTCCTCTACAATGTGCTCTTCCTGTCTAGTTTACGACAGACGGGCGATACCAAACTCCCCATCAGCATCAACCAGGCCTCATGCTCGTGAATCTTCCCGAGGCTTAACGATATACTCCCCTCTTTCCTTTTTCTCTTTCACTGTTATGTCCTACCGTGAATTTCGAACTTTTCCAACGTCAAAGAGAATCGGAGATTGTATCATCCATTTGCAAAAATTGTCGAGAGCAGCAAAACATTTATCTGTCTTTGTTTACATTTTAAAATAAACTTTTTTTTCCCCTCGATCAATCTTTCGAATAAATTTGTCGTTTTTGACACTTTGTAAATACAATTTTTTGTTTTTATCTTTTATACTTCTATTTTGCAACTAGTTTCCAGTTCAAATTTTCTTCTTCATACTAACTTCGTGGGCTCAAAGATAAGACATCATAGACACAAACAAAAAAATATCCCAAGCAGGACAGCTCACGCGATCTAAGCTTTTGCAACACGCGAAAAGTGAGTTAACACACGAGAAGGGATTATCATTGGACAGAAAAAGCGAACGTTTCACGTGCATGACAACCTCATTGTTTCGAAATCTTCTTTTGTCGTTTATATGCGATGAGCTTTTGTTCTAGAATATTAATTAAGTACGTTATCAACGACGAGCTATGTCGAAACGTTTTTGAAAGGTTTCGATGCTTCATCGTCTCTTATCATCAATGACCGTAAGCTCTCATATTCATCGGTTTAGCAATCCATTCACCATTTTCTATGCACATGCACATTGACGCTTGAATAGGTAGTACGACAAAAGTGCATGGTAGACGAATGAATGGAACTCAATATACCATACATTTGTAGAACCTGTTCAATTCAATCTCTGCCTGGAATAAATAGACCGTATGGTTTTTTGCTCAAATTTTTATTTCTTCCAAAGTGCTTTTTCCGGTACAACCAATTGAGATACATCGGCAATAAAATCAGCGTCCAAGTCTGCCGAAATCCTTTGCCAGAGTCTCTTTTGAGTTTCACGAATTCAATTTTGCTATAACCAGCTGCGTGCGTGCTCTGTCAAAATATCGGGATGTAAAGCTTTGGGAAACCATGACCAAAAGGGGCTGGAAAGTCGACCACCTTTTTTTTCAGATTTTCAATGTTATAAATTCTTCGTTAATTAACTACTTCGCCGTGACTGAATCATATTGCGCGGGAAAAAGTCATGTCTTCAGTTCGTATAACGCAATACATATGCGCAATAGACAAAAAAAAAAATTACTTTCTTTCGGAATCCATGAAACTTTGATCTCCTGAGGCTGGTGGGGTCGTCCAATCCTAATATGCCATCAGATTTTCGAATTTTGAAACAGCAAATCCAACAGCCGTTCAAAATATGGACATTTTTTTCAAATTTTATTCAATTATAAGGCGATTTTATTTGTATCACGCACTCGTGGCACGAAAAGCTAAATTTCGCCTTGTCATGGCGAAGAAGGCACGTTATTTTTTCGATTCACAATCAGTTTTTCATAAAACTTTCGTACAATGCAGGATGACAAGAAAAAACCGATGAACCAAAGTGAATGCGGAAGCATGAAGCAACAAAAAAAAATGTCTGTTAATTCTTTTTTCAAGGACCCCAATCTCAAGAGCTTCCGCTAACTTAAATTTGTTTTTTCATTCGTCAAATCAGATATAAAGTGAATCGAATTGTAATATGTTCGTTCTCATTATGAAAATGGCGAAAATGAATTGAGAATCTCGCGAATGAAAAGGACGTTGGAAATATTCATCGTGTGTCCAATTGCGACGGAAAAACCGCGTGATCCCTCCAGGGAGTGTGTCGAATTTCGATACGAAAAAAAAAAGAAAATGTCGTTGAAGGCGCTGGCGAGAGAGAACGTGGCAGCTTTTGGCGAGAGAATATGAGGTTTGTGGTGAAAGTGGTGCGGTATGGTAGGACGACAGGATGCCACTTTGCAGTATTTTTTTTTATTTTTATTTTCACTGTTTCGTGCATGACGACGTCGTTACGTTTTCATGAGTCTTTATCCCTGGTATGTTTTGGAGCCGCGGTAAGCCTTCCGTACAGGTGTGAAGCTAACGATATTCTCTTTCGTAATCCTCTCCTTCTTCTCTCCGACATTTTCTACACATTCCACTTTTTTCTCCTGATTTTTTTCTACGGTCACTTTGCACCGGATCTCTATTATAAATAGAAAACGTGAGAATTCCTCGTTGGACACGAAAATGTAGCAATTTCTTCGACAACAAAAGAGAATATTAAATAAAAAATGAAGCCGGAAGGATCGGAGAAAATGAAAGGGAGAGGGAGAGAGAGAGAGAGAGAGAGAGAGAGAGAGAGAGAGAGAGAGAGAGCGCGAGAGAGAGAAAGAGCAGCAAAGCTTTTTCCATCAACCTTCCTTCCACGCTCCTGCTAGGAAAGAGGAAAGAGAACGGCTCTCTGTATAGCGTAACAGTTGCAACGAGAAGATTCTACTCGCCTATTCGATTCCGATCGCTACGAATTTGCATTTCAAATTAAAGGGAATCGAGTCGTCTCGGAAGAGTCTCGAGTGTGCGACATTCTTTTTTCTTTTTTTTTTCAATTCTCCCCTATTTTCCATTTACCTCTTTCTCCTTTTCTTCATCCTCGTATTTCGTCTCTCTGTCTTTTTTTGCTGACATAGTTCTTCTCACTTTCGTACATCTCCAGAGGCTTTTGATATTCCTTCGTCGTGCGATGCAACGTTTTATAGATTTCATCCCCTTTCTCGAGCCCGGGCTGTGTGTACCTTTTTTTCTCGAACTCTTCGATTTTCACTTTGTCCTTTTCTTTATTTATCCTCCACTCTCGGGAGCGTATGGTTTCTTCTATGAAAATGTTTCACTGGGGAGTCAAAAAAGGGGAATCAGAAAGAAAGAGACAGAGGAAGTGAGATATATTGAAGTGAGAAAATAGAAAACGAGTTCGAACGGATCGACATCGTTGTCGTAGATACCCGCGTATTCATTATTCTTCCTATTGACTGACTATATGTTTCCGTATTCCCGTTTACACCTTCTCGTTATGGGGAATTCTCCACCGATTGAGATTAATTTGGAATAAGAAGAATTTTCTTATTCCGTTTTTCTCGCGATTGTTAATTACATATTTTAATAAATAAACGTATACTTTTTCAAGTTTCATATGGATTCGTAATTAATATTAATATTTCACTGGTTCAAGTTTAAATCGAACAATCGTCCATGCTGCAGGTACTTGTGAATTACAAGTAGGCATTTCAACGAATTTCTATAGACACGTACTTTACGTAAACGTATTCAAATATTAACAAAGAGATATTCATTTTACGTGGAAGTTAAATGAGAGGAATGTACAAAAAAGATAAGAATAAATACATGTTGGAGCTGCAAAAAGCTTGTGAGGTTCGAACGAAGAGGGAAAAGAAGAGAAAGAAAGTAAAGCGAATCGAAAGAAGAGCGGATTCCGAACAGTTTATCCGGCTACTCTGAATGTTTCTTCCTCTTTCTCTCTCCCTCTCGCTCTTCTCGTACCAACTACGAATAATCTCCTTCAAAGGCTCCCAAAGGGTCGCGAATGAGAAAAGCTCGAGCTGCTTCGGCTTTTCGTTTATCTATATCTATATCTGCTTCCTTAGATATATAAACTCCATGGCTCATTCCTTTCGTGTTCTTTTCTTACCCTCTTTCGCTTCCTATATCTCATGGGTTGGATCTTTTATTTTTATCGACCATTCGATATCTCTAGGGGTAAGCTGCGGGCTTTATCCCCTTCCTTTCTTTTCTCTCCTGCTGTACTGCGAGAGGAATGATAGGTGGGTGTTTCCTCCTGCTACTTGTCCATTTCTGAAGAGCAGTCCGATCTGACTCGACATGGAAGGAAAAGGCGTAACCACTCTTCGCACAGTACGTCCCGACGATTCAAACCAAACGACACATATTTCACCCTCTCTTTATGCTCAGGGACCTAACCTAACGGACCTAACGGACTTCCGCATCGACTGACCACTTCGAACACAGAACGAATAACAAGATTAATGTTCTACGAGATGGATTGCAATGTAATAAATCATAGAAAATTGATTACCGTGAGACATCAGATTAAATTAGAAGTCAATCATGAATTTATTTGAAAAATTACGAAGAAAAAACACATTTGTCGTGCTAAAATAAAAGTATAGAGTTTGACTTCAGTTGCCACGAATTATCATAACGTTTTATTGATTTTTTATTCACGTATTTTATCATCACTGGAATATTTATTTACTTAATCATCATATTAATCGGTCAACTAGTATTTTCTCCACTCCTGATTCGTGATAATAATTCTCTTATCTTAGCCATGACGTCGTTTTAGCTGTCTGACCAGTCACTGACATTTCTACTCGAGTATATTGTTCGAGGGATATCTTAAACCTGTTATCGCGTGTTTTCGACGACGCACCTTTACGAGTGAGACCAATCTCTTTGGCGATAATGCCATAATCGATCGTAAACTGACTTTTTTTCGCATTTATCGCGCGCACACACACACACATGTAGATACGGGAACACAAATTAGCGTTTTACGCGCATTCTCGCAGAATTCCGGAAAAGGAATCGAGAAAGACGATTGAAAAAAACAGTCACGCGATCAGAGCGTTATTCATATTTATTCATACCAGTCTTTATTTATTCGTTCCTTCGTAGTAATGTTTTTACATACAATATATTTATATGCACCAATACAACGTTAACATTTTATATGTTCCTACTTTTTTTCTTCTCCTTTTTTTTGATCTGACATTCCAATCGGTACAATGACTCGGCCATCGTGCGTTTTCATCGTCATTCATGCACTCACGTCAATCGATCTGGACATGCACCAAAAATTCCTTTTCCCTCTCAAGCCTCCCTTTAATGCTTCACAATCTACAAAGCCATCAACAATTATCGCACACGTTTATACGCACTATAAAGTCGGGATTTTCCCTAGGAAGTATAACCATCTTCGCTCAATTCATCCTTGGCAGACGTTTCCTTTGAGAATAATTTACACACAGTTTTGGAATGATCATTTATAATGAGATTTTCTTTCTAATCGTCATCTGTTTTATGGAATTAAAGGCTTGACAAATATCACAAATTCACTTGATCGTTTTTACATGAAATTTTAGCAAAAAATATTGTACATTTTTTGTAAAATACCTAAAAATGTTCCATATTCTTTCAACCGTGAAAGGAGCCACCAGGGAAAATCAATGAAACGAATAAATAATAAGAGATGCTCGTCTGTGTTTCATTTTTTTTAGATATCCACGCCTTTTGGTAAATAAAACGCCATGTATTTCACGATATTGCAGGCCACGCATTCATCTTCATTAAAATGGAATTTTCTCGAATAATTCCTTTTTACAAATTGTTGTTTTTATTTGTGAAATATCGATGTATGCATTGTGATGGAAAAAAGAATCCGGCATTGTTATGATGAGAGTGAGGCACGGAAAGGGGCAGAGTAAAGCCGCTATATAAGTGCGATATTGAGACGAGGAAAAGGGGGAAGAGTGCATATCCCGTAGATAAAAGAAATTTACATTTTAATAGCTTGTCGTGCTACAAGCTAGAGAGTTCAACGAGAGAGTATTCTCTGGGTGTACAACGCTCGGGGATTCGAGAGTTTCCAGTTTTTTTTTGTTCCTTTTTAATACATGTCTATAGATATAAAATTAACTATTCAGCATCGTACACAGAAAATTCTTCTCAATAACTCTTCATACTAGCCCCTCGATGTTATGTCCATATATACATATTTATTTATTTATATTATAGATATAAATATGAATGCAAGATTTTTTATCCTATATTTAGATCTTTTTTTTTCTTTTTTTTCCGTTCGGTAAATATTTGCACGAGGTACATATATTTCAATCTTTTCTGCTACGCGGTGATCGTCGTGATCGGGAGACAAATTGGGATTAAAATATCCTCGGATATTTCTCCTCGTAGCATCAATGTGGTTTTTTTTTCTCTTGAGCGAAACGTAGTTACGCAGGTATTAAATTATACCCAATTAGAAATTTTTTGTGGAAATAATTATTGGTAATTATTCAAATGGAGCCTCAAACATCAAGTCTCTCACTTGAGCTATGTTTATTTTTTATTATTAAAAGACATGGTACCGAGAGCAACGGGTGCGTGGCCTGGGAATGGCGCCGCAGTAATCTTCCAAGTTAAGCAGCCTCGGGCGATGCCAATACTTGGTTGGGTGACCGCTCGATCATGCAAACTGGCCCGCGTATCGATCGCTCTGCGTCAGATTCAGTTTTTCTGAGCTTCTCATGGCGCTGACCAACTAAAACTCAACAAAACTCCAGCCGCCTGTATCGGCTGGGTTTCCTACAGTTTCTCTCGGTCCTCGTGCAACAACGACGCAGTAGTGCATTAGGAAAAAGTCGCTGTGGGAAATACTTTTAGGAAGTGTCAGAGAAACATGGCAGTCAGTAAAGTGTGGAGGAAATATGGGGTTGCAACGATGGAATGGGCTCCTAAAAACCGAAAAGGGTATACGTTGAAACCGTAAGAATAAAAAATAAGGTTTAACTTGAAGGCTGCACCTCAAGTACATATAAAAAAGCATTAATCTTTGTGGAACATTTTTCGAAAGTAAAAATCATCACTGTTCCACGTGAAATTGGTCATAGAAGCCTTTGACTTTTGCACTGAGTAGTTCTCGCGATTGTAATCTATAAAAAGAAAAAGTTCGTGCACAATGAAAAGATGGAAGCTGTGGAGAAATGCGAAGATATCTAGCGCCCCTGTGACAAGATGTGTCTTTTATTGTTATTTTCTTTCTCATTTTTTCGGTGCTTACTAAAACTCACACTAGTTCCATACGAGCTTCGTTCTGCCATAAGAGAATGAATATTTCATATATTCTTTCGAGAAAGAAAAATAGCCAGGAGTGTAGAAAAAGAGGAGGAAACTCTGAACCTTTACGACCCTATGGCGCCTTTGTTTTATCTTTGCTCTCACCCTCTGTCGCACTTTCCGCTTTATTTTTCCTCACCCATCTGGATAAGTGCGAGATTTGGCGATCGTTGTTTCCCCCGCACAAAATCCTTCATTTTTCTATCCCCATTTTTTTCCAAGCTAATTTTCCTCAAGGAACTTCGTCCTTCCTTCCATGTCTACCTTCACCATTAACCAAGTACGCATACACGAATTGTACATGCAATAAATAACGAGAGTCAAGCATACGAGTAAACGAAGCTTTGCAATGAGCTTCGCCAATCTCTATCCTCGAGATTATTAATTATCGTG
This sequence comes from Campoletis sonorensis, assembly GCA_013761285.1. Classification (NCBI taxonomy): domain Eukaryota; kingdom Metazoa; phylum Arthropoda; class Insecta; order Hymenoptera; family Ichneumonidae; genus Campoletis; species Campoletis sonorensis. The sequence goes on along the minus strand of JACEOJ010005877.1, from coordinate 215,098 downwards.
ACGTATGCACGCCTCGGGTAATTAATTACCGTTCACGTGGTCCCGTATACCGTGTTCTCGTATCACATCTCGTTGAGACTAAATCTAAATCGTACAGACTGTGGGGCTCACAAGTGGAAATCCGAAATCGTAATGTGACTTGGAGACACCGTTTCAAAGAGACCATTGAAACATTTCGCTACGTGCTATATAGTTATGTAGACACGCGAGAGGACGAGACACACAAACGTGCGATGAGTTCCTGCATTTCCGCCACGTGCTTCACCCCGAAGTAACAGAACGACGTTTCCGCGTCGAGCTTCAAATCCCTCCGTTAAATTTACATCCCGTTATTGCATCTCCGCTTCATATATATTATACCTCTCTGTCAGGATACAATATTATATATATGTCTATATATATACAGAAGTAAAAGAAAAAAGAGAGAGCAGTGACCGAAATGCATCGCGTTCGAGCTCAGGAATCACATATGGATACGATAATTAAAGGGTGAATTACGAGCCTGGCTTAAGCTTAAGACTGTTCCCAAAGCGCTTCAGCTTCCATCTTCTCGTCCAAACGCCGTCTTAACGTCCGTGTGCTATTTTATTGAGAGAACCAGACGTTAACGACTTGCCGACATTCCCAAGATCTTCACTCCTTCGAGTAAGGACTTGACTCAAGTTTCTTTCGTTTAATTATAATACTTGAATGAATAAAAGTCTACTAGAATATTAAAAGAACGTGATTTATTTCGTAGCAAATGCGTTTACCGAATTCACTTCTCATTATAGGTTCTTTCTTATTTTTATTTTCGATATTACTTTCGTCCGAAAGTTTTAGTTTCGTTTAGAAAATCCCATTTACACTCTGCTTATCCCAGTTCAGCAAAAAGCAGACTCGGCCATGGATACATGAAGCGGTTTTTCGTCGATACCTTTGCATAATTATACTCACTTTAACTAATTCGCTTTCTCAGAACTAAACTTCAAATGTAGTTGCTACTTCGTCCGTTCACAAACTTACCACAATTCCTCTCCAATTTCTTCTCTACATTTCTGACTAAGTCTGCTGTACTATCTCTTCTGGTTTTGGCTAATTAACCAGCACTACTTTAGCTGGGATAATTAGAGCCTGGTACATTTGGCCATAACGTCACCTTCAGTTTCCACTTTTGCTATGCTTTTGAACTTCGCTTGTGGTGGTGTTGATGGAGATTTGGAGATTCGCTGCTGGGTCTATCTTTCTCAAGTACTCTTGAATTTCCTAACTTCTGGCGTTCTGGAAACTCACTGATCCAGGATCTTGTTGTGGGATCATTAGCAACAGTAATCCAATATCCATCCAAGATTGTTTCTTGTCAAGATACTATCGCCATGTTTTGCAAAGTGTTCCATGTGGAATGTCCGTTGGTCATAAGTTCCCTCTGATTCCATCGCGTCCAAGCCAACGTCCTGCATTGAGTGGTAGTAACGAATGAAAATTAAATCAAGTTTGCAATCTCTCTCTGTCTTGTGTGTTGTCAGTAAACACTCCAGGTTTGTCAGGTGATGCGGAGAGCTTGAGACACGGTCCAGATCCTGGATGTGTTCGGGTTCATGGTTGGCAGTCATGCTGGACTCTATAGACATACGGAACGACATAGCAGTACGTTTAAGGGGTCTTGAAACATGGCAGAATAAGCGTGTAGGGGAGGAGTGCCAGGTGGCTACTTGGCCGAAAGTAAACACGAAGGTCCATGTGTCCCACCGATCAATGTTTGCAACCAAAGTCATTTCCTGATCAAACAGCATGACGTCCGAATGAACAGGAAACATCACTGCACTCTTGTAAATCCAGCATCAACAATGTTTCCTGAACTTTGTAAATTCCACAAAGAGAATGAGACAATAGGACTTGTCAAATTCTTTCAGAGGCGTCGGAGCCATGGTGGGAGTCTGGAAATGGTTAGACGGAACAAGAGAAAGATAAACATAGGACACTGCGCTATAAGGCAAAAACCATAGGATAGTGGTCGAGAAAACTCGACGGTAAGGTACTCGTATGAAAGTTGAAAGCTTTTTTCTTGGAGAAGATCTTCTTGGAAGAAACGTGGTTCGATTTACAGCTTTCGAGCGCCGGAAATGACTTCTTTTCATCGTTTTTCCTCTTTTTCTCGTTTCGTAAAGGCCCGATGTTATCTCCGAACGACAATGCCATCATCAGATGACCCAGGTGAGAAGAAGAGGTTTTAAACTCGAAGCATGGTGGACATATTCACGTTCGAAGGATAGTTCCGCCAACCTATTTAATCGTAGACTTTTACCCTCTTGGCTCTTCGCACTCTGGCCTTTTTTTAAAAAAGAGCAATCGCGGTCTACAAATCCATATAAATTACAGTCCACAATGTAGCACACGGTCCACGCTGCGTCATATTGAAATTTATAAATCAAGATTGATGCCAACATCAATTGTTATTTGATGAAAAGGTCTATAAAATTTATCGGAGTTATCCAACTTTTGCCTTCATCGGGAATCCTTTCTCCTCCATTGTCACCGTTCGTCTTTGTCCGCGCTTCTTCATATTTTATGGTGAATTTACGAGTATACGGGTGAGCTTAGGTGTCGCCTCGTATTTCATCGCTGAAGCCCGGATTCCAACCATACTCGAGATCGAGGTGAAAAGCTCAATCGAATAGATATTCATCAAAGACCAGATTACAAGCGTATTGCCGGAAGAGGATCTGTAATTTATGTCTGTACTTTAGCTCTCAGGTCATGAACTTATAAACTGAGCAAACTTTGACAGTGACGACTCATTTTTCATTCTCAAAAGGAATCCAGACTTATGATGGAATCTTTGTTATCCTTACATTTATAAAGTCACTATATTTTCCTCTGAAAAATTCAACTTTTTGTTTACTCTCAAGAGAATTCAAAAGGATTCCAACGTTATTACGTATTCTGCTTTATCGTCAACAGCGAAATTGTTATTAATATGCAAGCCAAGCATGGAGGACCCCGGAGACGACCTTCCGAGACTTTTACTATATATGGAGTCGATGTGCACGTAGACACACACGAAAACTGTCCCCCTGTTTAATGACATCTTCATTTTCATAACACGGGAGTATGTGTATTGTCGTTTTAATTTCACCCTTTGAATTTCCATCTCCATTTTCGTCGACCTGTACACTTGTGTCTCATGATAGCCATTTCTAACATCGTTGAAAACTTCGCGAATCCAACAATAGTAGAATCCTCATATAGGTGGTGATAGCAAGCACTCTGGGACTTACGGAAATGGTTAAATTATTGCACCAATTTCCACGTGTGTGAATTCCCCACGGAGTCTGCGAAGCGTCGGCACGTGGCCAAATAATCTTCATTGCTCTTCTTCGCTATTTCATTCCCTCGAGGCTCTCCTGATCTTCTGGTTTTTCGAGAATGCTATCAATTTCAGGAGAACTTCATTCCTCCTTGCAAGATTTTTCACTGCTTTTTTTTTTTTTTCCAAGGCGTAATAGTAATAATTTACAACGTACTTTCCGTCTACCGATACTATTCAGTGGAGCTTCTTGTTAACAATCTCTTCAGAATTTTCAAACGTTTCGATTAACTCACCATTGCCTCATCCTTTAATGAAAAACTTACAAAGTAACAAATAAGGAAATTTAGGAAAGGACCAAACCTTTCATGTAATCCACGAATTGAAAGTAAAAGAAACAACAAAATTTAGCAATATTAAACAGGGTTTTTTTTCTTCTCAAAAGTTATCCACGAGTCGTGGATGGTGTAAAAGAAGCAAAGTAGAGGAATCTTGACGTCAACACCAGAGGGTGTACGCTCCGTCGGACGTAAATCATTCTCTGGTCTCGCTGTAACTGTCGTCACGTGAAAGCAAAACGTCCGCCTGGCGATCTCACGTGAGGAACGAGGATATATACTCTAACGTTGTATAGACGAGATCTCTACGATGGTACTACATCAATTTCACTATCGTCCGAGCGTACATCCCTCTCCTCTTAGGATATAATACTGCTGCGCGTCATGTTTGCGTATAAGCTACATTCATACGAGGATTTTGATTAATAGTTCATAACGCAAGTACACCCATATTTTCACATGCATAAACATTCTAAATTGTTATATATACACGCATATTCACATAAAGAGAGGATGCAAATTTCATGAATTTCTGAATTTATTAACATCCTCTAGTGCTGCCAAAAATCTTGGGAATTAACAGGATGCGATAAGTGAGTAGAACTGTAAATAAAATCAACTTTAATCTCCTCTGCAGGCCCTGGAATTTGATTTTTCATTCAAAATTTTCATGTCAAAGTTGCCTCGCACTAATATTTCATATCGAAAAAAATAGGAACGTGATATAAAACTTCGCTGGTTGGTTTAGCGTATTTTTAAAAGCTCATTCGAACTATATTCGTTGGAAAGCCGTGGAACATATTTTTTTAAATTATGCTTTGTTTATTTGTAACACCAGACTTCATGGGGTTAATGAAAACCAGGTGCAGTATCTATTAACAAGTCCTTTGGAATCTTGGATTTAATGATATATTCATTGAGATATAGAGAGAAAAAGGGAATGAGACAGAGATTTAAAGTGAAGATCATATGTGAGCGAACCTTACGAATGAGGAACGCAAACGCTTGCACTATCCTCTCGTTAAGCCTTGCTGATGCTCGCTGCATGCTTGTGCATACCTCGACTTGGCATCTATATAGCACCGCGGGCTAATTGCACTTAGCCCATAATCTATTAGAGCCGCGCGCGTGCCGAGAGCCAGAGTTGAAGGAGAAGAAGAGGGACAGTGTGAGCGGGAGAGAAAAGGGAAAGTAAGTAGGGGAAGTTTGGGTATCTGACTGTGAAAAGCACGACAGGGGGGCTAGTGCAGGGAGCCTCTTAATCGCACGTCGTAATTAAGAGGACGTGTGGCGTGCGTGCCTTCCACCCTGGTGCTACTCTCGGCAACCTTCGTACTCGCAACTTCTTCAACGCTTTCGCACTTGATCGGTATTTCTGGATTAAGCAATTTGTAACGCCATGTCTGCCGAGTTTTGCCTGGTATTCACCATGTGACCGCAACCAGATGAAAAACCGAGACTTTCCATTCCAACATTTGTACTTCTCGTAAGTTACAGATATATTTATTTCATTTTATTTTCTTTTTCAAAACCTTCGCCAACCCATTCAGAAACTTCTATTTTCACCATTCGAAAGAATTCCCTTCCGCATGGAATCTTCATTCTCTTATATTTAGACTTTGCAATTAAATTCAATGAATTTTATGTAATTCTACTGTCACGGTAATTATTTGTCAATATTTTAATATGTTTCTCAGTCATTTTTTGTATTTTCTGTGATGAAATGCCATAATTGCCGAAAGACAATGATGCACGTCATAGAACTAAGACCTAACGGTTGTATGCCTATAACTTTAGAACAATTAAGACGAAATATCGACTGATAATGAGAAAAGGGTAAATTAAGGTAGTTTAAGTATGAAGCCAGATAATAGAGCGATTTGAGTAATGAGGAAAGCTGTGCGAACTGTCAGGCGGACTCGCTCATTTTCCTCCGACGTGGTGCATTCATTTTCGGCCAATTAGCGACATTCTACTCCCGCGAAGTAAGAAAAGCGACTCAAGCTCACACGATGAAAACTCACTGCGGGGCACTTCAGAGTCATCGTCGTTGAAAAGACATCTATATGATTGCATAACGTCGGCTGCTGAGACAGAATATTGAAACAGAGAGAAATGCGTGGAGAGAGAAATGCAACGAAAACAGCGAACAACGTTAGGCACATGGGACACATCGCTCTCGGAAAATAATCTCAAGCTTCGCCACCTAAATCCTCCTCCAGAGCTGAGCCAATAAAAACAATTGTTTAGGTTGAATAACTCAAAGTCTAACCCTCATATATTTGAAGCTTCGTTATCTTTCCAAACTGTAAACTATTCCGTCCAATTAAGCAGAAATTAACGGGCACGCAAAATATAAAATTAATCTTAATCGATTTCCAGGATTTCTACGATTCGTATAATTAATTACTTTTTTGCTAATAAACTATAACTTTGCTGAAATATCTCAAAACTTTCCACCTTTATACTGATGTTGAAACAATAATAATAAGTCACTGGCAAAAGCAATTGTTCGAAATGAGATGTTTTTTATATTTTTTTCATCAACTCAATTTAAATAATATTCACGCTTATTGTAGCTCATAAGAAAAAATGGTATGAATGCGAATGTCTCCATTGGCGAGGATTATACTCGAGCTCGAGACTCGATAAATTTGAATTGCACCGGCACCGCCAGGACGTATCTGACTTTCTTTCTGTTTTCTTCTTTCACACTGTCTTACTCCTTCGTTTTTCCACTCTCGCTCATTTCCTCTCAGACGACCCGGAATGACATGGTGCCTTTTATAAATAGAGTCGAAGAACCCGTCACTGCTCTCTATCTCACAACGCTTCTGACATCGTCTCTTATTTTAAATATAAATATATATGCACACAGTGTGTATGCTGTTTCTAAAGCGACGGTAAGTGAGGCATATATAAGAGGAAAAGAACGAGACGTCCGTGACATTTTCGGAATTCACCAAATAACGGACACCAATCTCGACGTCCCAGACTTGCTAAAATACGATGTCGAAAACGCAGACTGACTGAAAAGGCATAAGCGATGGCAGAATCATTAGAAAGGAGTATCAAAACCTTTTACAACTGTTACATAGACGTTGAACATTTCATTTGTTATCAGTCACTCGTCACCACTGATATTCGATGTGACAAAATGATCGTATACTTAATCTTCTCCTGTAACATGGATTTTTCTACAAAATTAATTGACTCACATTTCTTTTGAACGAAAAGAAAAACAAAACACATTTACGCTTTAATTTTCAAATTGTTTCGAAAATCGCCCGAGGGTTTTTTTTATTATTTTTTATTGGAAGGTCATCACAAAAACGTTGTGTAATAGGCAACCTCTGTCCGGAACTGCCGATCCGCGAAAATATGCATATGATTGGCCGACTTTTTGCTGGACTCGACAGAAACTCACGTCCGCCAGATGCTTCGGGCCAAAAGTCGAACTTTTGTTTTCCACTTGTCTTCTGTCTTATACATTTCACCTCTGTCGCGTAAGTCGAATCTCTGTTTTCTTCTCTTCCTTTCATTCGATTTTTCACCAAAAGACCTTTTTCCTTTCTATTCGGAGCACGCTCGTTCTTTCCTCTTTGCATTCTGCTTAAGATCGCATTTCGTAAGCTTTTCTTTCGTTCATACCTTTCGGGCACAAGTGTGTCTGATCGTAGTATGGATTTTCCACTTTGGACACTCGCTAACTTCGGCCGATCCCTGACGCGGCTATGTAGAAAGGTATTCCAGGCATTTTTCCTCTACACATGAACTTCCGGTTCCATTTTAACCTCCATTCATCTGTAGAACAACTTTTCCTATATGTTCATGTACAGAAGGTGTCTCAAAATTGATACTCAAGTTTTCAGTAATTGTTCGTTTTCGGAATTCTCTAGAAAAATGATAGTCATCACTATTATTTAGCATCAGTGGAACTCACATTGTCTCACCGATTTTTTTAAATTATTAGACGACTTTTTCAACTACAAAAACAAATACAAATAGGATTGTAAAAAAGATACGAACCGTCATTACTTGTTAATTAGCTAAAAACCACATATCGACGACAAATCGACGAACTTCGTACTTTTTCGTGAAAATAATCATTTTTTATTGAACAACTATGAAGATCAGAACGGCATTTTTTTCTTAAATTTAATGTCCTCCAAAGAATTTGATAGAATGGTTTAAAAAATGTTCGTACGATGGCTTTAATTCAATAAAATAAAGAAATGATTCATTTTTTTAGTTCGAAGTTTTGAGTCCAGATTCGTGATCAGCGACTCGAAAAACCCCCGATGTATGTATAAATAAAATGTTTGATTGAATGCTATATTCAAGTGACAAGTGAATGATATCTTTTCCCAAATTTCTTTGAAATTCACTCAGGCCCTTAATGTAGAGTACTTTCGGGATGCAAGACACCCTGTAGATGATTCGAGCACTCATGAGAGTCAAACGATATTATATACATTTATATATAAAGATATATACATATATGCTTATGTATATAAATGTACAAAAAGGTTTCTCTCTCATGAACGCTCGAATTCTCGAGTCGGCCGTGCTCCCGTGGGACACCTGTCGTCTTGAGCGCCATACTCGCGAGAACTTTTAACAAATTGCCACTCTTCCCCAGTCGTTTGACGACGTACTGCTACTGCTCTTCTCATTCGCCCTCTCCCTCTCTCTCTCTTTCTCTCGCTCTTTACTCTCGGCGAGTCTCGTCGTCCCAGGAACGAGTTAACGTTGACGAATCGTTGCGATTTGCGAAATTCCCGTCGCAGTTGGTCCTAGAGGCTGCAACGGTCACAACGAGTTGACGAATCGTCGCGAATTCGTATCGAATCTCTTTCCACATACAGATCTATGTATGCATGAACATTTACCGAGCAGCGAATTCGTCGACGTCGAGCTCAGCGTCTCCAACTACTTTGCACCGAATTAATAATCGACGTAACGCACTTATATATGCAGCAAAGATAGAACATACACACTAACGTCACTAATTGGCGAGACGTTGAACGCGAAAATATTCATCGTGTACCTTACCCTTCTTTTTTCTCCATTTGTCACTCAAAATCTGTGGCAATCACTACTTGTATCTTACGCTTAATTGGTTAACAAACTGTACAAGTAGAAAAGAGGGAATTTGTCCAGTGTTTCTATCAAATATATTGTCATTTGAAATTACAACGTTGTTCCAATTATTATGCTTGTCATTATTAGACAAAAATATGACATTCTTCATAGTTCTACGAGTTTTGTTCGTCAGGTTAGTTCCATTGAAATTTTATTTTCATACGAATAAGATTTTACCTCAGCAGTAATAGCATAGGTAATTTTATTCGGTGTTCTTTTATTTACATTCATTTACAGCTTGCCTTCGGTTCTTTTTCTATCAAACCTATGTGCTGAGATCCTCGGTGATAAACGCTTGTTTGTCTTTCGACTATGTTTGGAATTGTTCGTTTAATTTATTGTTTATGGCTTCATTTGCGCGGTTATTTGGGGAAATTTTACCTCAAATTCCATATTTTTCTCGAAGAATCTTTTCAAAATTGATTATACTTTTGTTTTTACTCGACTCTTCAAAATATGGATCAAAATCTCGGTCGACCATGTGGAATCATGCGTATGAACACTATTATGATTCCCATTCAGCGTTACGAGAGTCTTAAAATGTAATTAGTCACTCTGCAAATATGTTATTGACGGTCCGTTATTACGTCAATCATAAATTTTCATTTCCTCGAACGTGGTCGAAAGCCTCGATATTAATCGAAGGGCCTCGACGAATAATTACGAAGATTTAGGTTAAGGGATAAGCTCGTTGTTTTCGACCGCATAGTTCGTTCGTCAGATATTGTTAATTGCAAAATAGAAGTAACGATAAAAAGAAAATAAATAATTATAATGATCGAGAATTGGCATTTTGAACGAAGTCGACGAGCACGCAACGACGTTGGTTTATGACGGGGACAAGCGTCACGTTGCGAATGTTCCAATCTGACGTTTTAACGCCAATTACCGAGATGATTTATTCACGGGTGAAACGACAGATGTGACCCTTTTGCTTGGAGCCTCCTCCATCATCGTTGGTCTTCACGTCACTCAAAATTCTCGTCTCGGTTCGTTTGAATTTATTCATGCTGAATTTTTTTTCCCTTCCTATATATTCATACATTTTTTCATCAGCTCAATAATTCTCTGATGATGAATTCGATTGACACCCGAATTGGGAAATTTAATAACATTGATGGTGTAATTTCTTGTTCGTTAAAAACATCTTCGTCTCTGCTCCGAAACATAAACTTCAAATATTTACGTTCTTTGTGATTATAAATGATATAATTGACGTCCATGTCATCGACTTTAGTGTTTATTTCATTTTTTTAAGCAAGGATCTACTCACATTCAAATATATTCTCGGCACAAACAAAATAGCTGTCAAAATATAAAAATAAATATTGAGCAATATTGAGGAGCACTCAGCGAGCTGAGTGCTCCGAATGAACGGAGCTGCTATCATCGATTGTGACGAACCCTTTGACCATCACAGCAAAATCGCCCTCCTCTTCCCGGGGAAGAAATAGCGGCCTAATTCAATTTCTCTTGACCCATTCGCACCTTGAAATCAAATTCCAGACTACGTCAATCGTGCACACTATCGATACACCTGGAAGATGAAAATTAAAGGCCAGTTCATTAATAGCGAACTGCATATTGTTCATTTTCCGTTACGCCAAGTACTAGATTTGAAAACAACTCTTTTCTTGCCATTTAACATAAATTGGTGTATGACTTTAACAATTACCAAAGTTAAGCAACCTCGGGCGAGATCAATACTTGGTTGGGTGACCGCTTTTCAATTTCGAATCCGTACAATATAGAGCCGCCTGAATCGGCCAGGGCCTCCCACAGTTCCCTCGTGCATATATGATCAGGAACAAAAACACTAAAGTGAGGTGGAAGTGATGAGATAAGCTCGTGAAAATCTGCAAGATTATATGCAAAAATATTTAAAAAATATGAAAAAACTGATGAATTAATGGGAAAATTTGTTTGGAGATTGTTTATTAAAATAATATTGTTTATTATGGAACTCTGGTTAATTATTTTTGGTTATCAAAATATTGATGATTATGCTGTTCCACCAGGACTTTGGAAATCGGTAGAACCAGTGAATAAAGAAATTAACAGAATATATGAGAACAATAAACAGTAGATTAAATGAAAAATATAAGAAAATAACTTTTTCGAGAACTTCGCGTTGGCTATTTTCAAAGTCAGCTGAGCGTCTTCAATGGAAGATTAAAAGTTTTCGTATCCGAACATTTTTCTTTTTTCTCCTTATTGCTGTAGCAGCTCTTTCCCGGATTTTCTTTACGAAGATATACCTCTTTCTCCAGCATCGTTTCATTTCACTCTCGCAAAACTTGCTCGTGTAAATCTTTTCGAGATTTACTAAAGCTACGTAACCGTACGGATGTTCGTGACACACGGCTACGAAAATAATTGGAGAACACACACAAATCGGAGAATTAAGGAAAGGGGAATCCTTGGAGCACCAGCAGTATCGCGGAATTTCGATTAAATTTTTTTCCTCCCCATCCCGAAGAAACAAGGAATTAAACTTTTTAAATGCTTTTTGGAACACCATTCCTACCTCTTTCATTGTTTATCAAGAGCATTTGTCTTTTTACACAAATGCAATAATTGTTGTCATTTTACCATTGAATCCGTTTGGATAAATCTTTAAAATAAATATTTCATTCTTTCTGTTTACAGATTCGTTCCGTTGTACTACAATCCGTAAATTGAGCAATCGACAAAAATGGCAAACAGTTTATGGTGAGTATTGGTTGTCACATGATTTTGATTTCGATCTCTAAAATTCTCAATAAAATCATTTATACTCAGACCCATCTCTTTGAGTAGTCATTTTCGGGAGAAAAAAAAATTCAACAAGTGGAAAATTTATTTTATACATCCAGAGAAATAAGAAGGAGAATGTGAAGAATAAAAAGGGGAAAAATGTCTCGAGGTAAGCAAAGGAATATAAGGAGACGGAGGGGGAGACAAGTCTGTCTGACAGAACAACTTAAATCACATGTGATGTCACCGTAACGCCATCAGCATTTTAGAGCCCGTCGAGCGACTCTAATGTTACTGCTCTTCATTTTTTTTTCTCTCTGGGACGTCGTGAGATGCGCCAGAGAACCAGACGATGAACGTTTTCGCTTTTGCGAATACATGAAACTCACGAGGGTGGTTGCAATTCTTGTACGCCCACACACTTTCTCGCCCCTTCTCCCTCTCTCTCTCTCTCTCTCTCCCTCTCCCGTTACGTTTCTCTTACTTCGTTTATTTTTATGCACTTTCTGTCTCCTCGTATACATCTCTCTTTTTCTCTTTCCCTCAGCTTGCGTCCATCTTCGTGAATCTACCACTCGCACTTCATTTTTTTTCTCCTTTTTCCTACTCGACGAGAAACCTCTATATCCCTCGCCGTATTCTTCCTCTCGTATCTCTTGAACTGGCCGTTTCCACGTGCATCCAACCCTCTTTTCTTCGTCTGGCTCTTTGAGGAGAAGCGTAAGCGCGAGACGACGACCATCATCAATCTTTCTTTCTACTTCCTGTTTTCTCAGGAAGTCCCGCTTTGACGATATACCTAGGCGCTTATTTGTATTATTTACCGCCATTTTCTCCAATATTAAAATCTATTCAAAATATATTCATTTCCATTTTTGCTTAGATACCGTTTCGATAATAATCCATAATTTGCGAGGGAAGATAAATTTTACAAATTTTCGTTTTAACGTCGAAACAGAAGCGTCATTTTCAAGCTTTCACTTAAACTCGAAAGAATTAAATTTCGTTAACGTAAATTGAACTTCCGTGCAACTTTGGTCGAATCTGTGTTACATTTTCGGGGCTGAAATTAATTTCTCAATGCAGACGACATTGCGTAATGTACGTCGTCGTGATCGTCGTCGTAACGTCAGGTATTCGGGTACTTGAGCAAATATATAACGAGCGAAACGACAAACGAGAACGAAAAAGGTGGTTGGCCCGCGTGAATAGGAAAAAAAACGAAAAACGAGGAATGAGAATAAGAAGAAACGTCGCGGAGGCAAGTTGTCTGCACGACGACTATAAATAATCGGGGGAATCCCAAGGTGGTGCCAGCCAAAGAGCCGCTGGCTCCTTTCCCTCGATCTCTGCTCCACCTTTTCGCAAATCTTCTCGCGCCACACGTGAATCTCTGCATTCCTCTACAACTATATATCACGTAACAGCCGAGGAATAATAAAAAAATAAAAAAAATTGACAAAAAAAAAACTAGACACATATACAAATTTTTACCCTGGATATCCGGCACTGTCACGACGTATACGTGCCAAAATATCGCATAATCCGCTTGCGCATGATAACGAAAAAATTCGTTCGTAACGTTCCGCGCTACGAAATCAATGCGAGACGGTCTGTCGCCAGACAACATTTCGTATTCGATTCCCGGGCTTTCGACTGCACCCTCCCGTCACCTCACCACTGATGCGTTCCACCTACGGTCAGTTTCTCTATTTAAATTCACAATGTATCACATGGTATCACGTATTCAAGCGGCTAAAACTTGAGAACTATAATATGGAGTATTTGATTCAAGTTCTTCAGAAAAAACTCTTCGAGTGTCATATATTTTTCCTTGCGTGCATAATAACTTGAAATTTAGTATTGAACAGTTTTTGAAATCGCTATAATTACGAAACGGAACGCGAAATTTCGAATTTCCGATTTAATTGCTTGTTTATGTTTTCACATAAAAACTACTGTACGAACATTTTTGAAACAATTTTGTAACCATCCTTTGAGTGCATTGAAATTGCGAAAAAGCTACCACATTTCGATGTGTATAGTAGTTGAGTCGAAAATGAATATTTTCACGAAAAAGTATCAAGTTCGACGATTTACTCGTATGTCGTATTTATGATCGTCACAGAGACCACGTAGAACCAAGATATTCGATATTTGTTGTTGAAATAGTAGATCAATAGTTTTAGGAACTGCAAAAAATACGGGAGCCAATCTGAGACCCAGCTCAATCCCAGCTGAGAAGATCGATCTTCGGGTCTGAAAGACCCCGGGAGAGCGATTAGGTTAATGAAGTTTATTCAGAGGTTTGAGTAATTAGGATTAATAAAGAAAATTTGACGCTAACATAAGTGGTTCGTATAAAAGTAACACCAAACAAAAAGATCCGTTCCACGTTTTCATACAAATTTCAGTTGAGTCCAAATTTCAGTATCTAAGCAACCTTTTTCTTTAAATAATCGATCCCCACCGTAATATCAATAGAATCCACTGGAATGATTATCGAGCATTTTCAATGCTGTCGCAAAAAAAAGATGAAGATTGTAGTAGAGAAACAAAAATGTCTGCTGACGATAGAGAGAATGTTGAAATTAGAAAGAAAAAAAAGAAAGCACTTAAATGACACAAAGAACCGTGAATTGTGTCGATCTGACAATTCGGTATCCGTTGTTCGAAGGCTGAAAACAACCTTCGAGGACATTCACCCTATCGATCCGGAGTTGTTCTCTGCATGTGAAGTCCAAAAGCAGAAAGAGATGGCGAGACTTTTCTCTCAAACGTTGGTATTCTTCGCTTCGTTCTCGAATAGATCGTGCGAGTAGTGCGAAAAAAGGGAACAAGGAAGAGAGCTAACCGAGTGAATAGAGTTTGATATAAAGGATGTCATGAAATTTCCTCGGAATGTGCAGTGAAGCGCAGTAAGAACGTGGAATTCTGAAGAGAAAAGACTTGTGCTATTTTTCTCTAGGAAAAGCTGTTCTCGATGTATAACTTAATTGGAGTCAGCCAATCCGAGGCTTCGTATGAAGAGTCAAGAGTAAGGAGTATCAAGCGTACAGGGGAAACTTTCTTAAAGGCTATTTTTAATCAATTAATATCTAATAAATCGTAAATTGGATAAAAATATCGATAAACACTTTTGTCTTGAAATGTTCGCGATCTTTTTGCCCTCTCAAGCTTAGAACTGCGAGTTCTGAGACACTCGGTGTACAAAGTTCATGATATAGGTATATGAATGCATAAAAGTATATATATATGTATACGAACGTTGCCTGACCTAGATTGCCTCGAGCAACCATCCCCTCCGTTGAACCCCCTTTCGTTGTAGTTACCTTTAACGATTTACAGCTGCTCCACCCGACCCGTACCTCGGTCGACTTGGTAGTTGAGTAACTGAGCAAGCGAGCGAGCGAGCGAACGTGTACTCCAGGCAGGCCCTGCTCCTCTGCTTATCGAAACTCTAGCTTTGAAACTCAAACACCTTATGTCATATGTAGCTACAAACATATACATTTTACCAGGAACAGCTAACAAACATAAAGGTCGTATACCCTCTACAAATTAACATCTCGAATCCTCGAAGGGTCACGTCTTTTCTCTAGCGACTAGTCGTTATAAAGATGAAACTTTTATTAGATCAACGACACTGTATATGTATAGGATTTCTTGATTTTCGCCACGAGCTCAAATAGCATCTTTGAAAAATTCATTAAACTACTCTAGTGTACGAACCATCGCATTTATTTTTCTTTCCACTTCGACGAACGAGGAATGAATGAAATGTTGAAGAAAATGAGCAACATATTTATTCCTTTTTTCTTCAGGAATATATAATTCAGCTGTTTTCCTATAGTACGCGGAAGTATATAAATATTGAGTTTGACGTTTTTCGTATACATTTTGCTGTTGAATATGAAATGTATATTCGCGATGGCATGCTATTGAGATCGTTCAATGATAGCGAGGCCCGTTAATGTTAATGTCTCTATCATTTATGTGGAAATGCACCCTCAGGACATATCAAGAGTCCTAACATACAATGAAACACCATAAAAGCGTGTGTACACCTATTCGCCACTAATCGATGAATACTCTTCTCGATAATTGCAATAAATGTCTGATTTTGTCTCCGTCACTGGTACACACAAAACCAACTGTACATATACCGTGTATTTAACGGTGAAAACGATGGTAGTGATGTTTATAGCACAAAGTATAGAAACATAATTACCATTCGCCCCTCCAGGCCCATTAAACCATAGAGCACGTATCGCCAGATTCTCCTCTTCACAGCTACTCTCGATCCATTTGCAACGATCTAGAGTGACGCTCGAATTTCCATAAAGAGAACCTCTCACCCCCTGCTCCTTCATATATGTTTATATTTACATAAAATATATATATTGAGTGGGTTTGTTTGAGATCTATTGAATTCTCATTGAATTGCATTAAACGGGAATGTGGTGTGCGTCAACTATCGAATCACGTTGACGTTCATTTGGCAATGCCCAGAGGCTAGAGAGTCCAGTAATCAAGAGCGACAGACCGAAAGGATTTAATTGTCCCTAAGATCACTCATTGGCTTTGAACTCTCCAATTATGTTTTTTTTTCATTGGCAATTTAATTAATTTTTGTTATTCCTAATGATTAGCAATGATTCAAATGCTGTAATCTGTGATATTTTTATAAATAAAAATTTTGTACGTATACGAGAAATTTTATTTTATTTTTATTACAATTTACATATTCCTGCTAAAAATTGTCGAAACTTCAAGTTCATTCCTTGTTTTTGTTTCCTAATGACGATTTTACGGTTTTTATTCTCAAAAAATAAAATGTAAATACTGGTGGAAAACTTTCATCATGTGGTTTACAGTATAACGAATGAAATCCGTTATTACGGAACGGATTACATGGTGTTATGAGTTTTTTATGTCTATTTCCTACGCTAATCCGCTTTGGCAGGATTAAACTGCGGAGCTGTAACTTTCCAATATCTCGTTCGCAACTTGACAATTTTTTTCATACGCAGAGTTAATATTTATATGAAAATCTAGGATAATTTTTGTTGTTGTTATTATAATCGTAAAATGATACTTGTCCAGTTGAATCATATGAATCATAATATTCAAAGAAACGTGTGATTTTTGTTTTTGTTACAGACGAATCTGATTGTTAGACCAAATAAATAAGGTCTCGTGAGTGAAAGTTCACGAGAGACTTGAACTTCGTCGAGAGAACGAAAAATATATACATATTCATATATTTTCGTTCGTAATCATCGTTGTTTTTCACGAAAAAAAACAACAATAACAACAAACACGCTCTCATCAAAGTGGCTAAGAGCGTAAGTCCTCGTCGAGTGCACCAGGAGTGCTCCGGTGTCGAGATACAGGTGAAGGAGAGGCGAGATTCACCGAGGCGCATGCCTTATCTGTGGCCTGACATGACAACCCGGCTATTCGCCATGTTTTACACGGTCGAGGTCGGAGACACCAAGTTCACTATTCTCAAGCGTTACCAGAATCTCAAGCCGATTGGCTCGGGGGCGCAGGGCATCGTCTGGTAAGCCTTTTGTTTATAGAAATTTTAATAAAAAACAATTTCACGCTTAAAATCATGTTAAATATCATTTGATCTTGGAAACAAGAGCATTAATTATCGAAACTCGTGATAAAAAGTAAAGCCGACTATAGTGTCAGTTGGTTTGGAGATTGACTGAAAATTTGCGAATAATTTGAAATCGATTGACGTAAAGATTTTTGGGCTGGGACAAGGGAGTTTTAATCATGAATGGAATTATTCTGTTTTTGGAGTCAATTCAATACCGTTTTTTGGAAATTGTCTTACGATAGATTATTTATACGAATTGAATCATTGAATCATATTGAAGCAAAGTTGTTTCTTGTTAGCGGAAATTTTGTATCTTTTCTTAGCTCCTTTCATATGAACAGAATTTTGCAATAATTTTCCGAAGCCGTACATTTATTTCAATGGTCAAAAAATTGTGGTTGATATTGCGACAAGTTTTATGAAAATTGATTTGCTTTTAAAAATGTCTCGTGTTCAAAAATGGAGATGAAAAATGTTTTTCATTCAAAGTCAAATTACGTTTTATTCGGACATGATCCTTTTGCAATATCCACGACGATGTTTTATTCAATTTATAAAATTTGTGAAATAAATTCCCCAAAATGTTTCATCTGAAATTTCAGCGCTGCATACGACACCGTAACGGCACAAAATGTTGCAATTAAGAAGCTCTCGAGACCTTTTCAAAACGTTACACATGCCAAGAGAGCTTATCGAGAATTCAAGCTGATGAAGCTTGTCAATCACAAGAATGTGAGCATATTTTTATCACTGAATTTGTTTATTCTTGTAACATAAATACGAAAAGAAAAAAACTTGAATTTCTTTTTAATTATAAGTAAACAAATCAGTTGAAATTTGAGGAACAATTTCAACAGAAATCAATTAATTCTTATACCGAACGAATGAAATTGCAATTTCGACGAAAAAGCATCGTATATTTTTAAAAACATTTTTATTACCACAGATAATCGGTCTTTTGAATGCGTTCACTCCACAACGCTCGCTAGACGAGTTTCAAGATGTCTATTTGGTTATGGAGTTGATGGACGCCAATCTGTGCCAAGTTATCCAGATGGATCTCGATCACGAACGCATGTCTTATCTCCTTTATCAGATGCTCTGCGGTATCAAGCATTTACACTCGGCTGGAATAATCCACAGGGTTCGTAATATTTAAATCTCATTTAAATTCTCATAATAATGAACTTATAAAAAATCAATTATGAATTCGATTAGAATTCAATGGCATCTAAAAAAGAAACAAAAAAAATTCGTTCACTCTTCGAGTTTCTTATCGAATATTAAATGAAAATTACATCCTTCATTCTCTTCTCTATCAATATTTTCTTACTGAAAATTCAAATGAACCTCAAACATTACAAAACAGACATAAGAACTTTGAAAAATCGTGGTCAGGCCATCTCTGATTGAGAATGCGAATTCCTTAAAATTGGAAAAATCACAGAAAATCGATGTGAAAAATAAAAAGAAAAAAATTTCACTTGTAAGACGAAAGTTTTCTGCTACAATAGTCGGGGTCGCCATAATAATTTTTGTTTAATTTACATGAAACAGTGTATACTTGTCAAAGGTTGAGAAAAAAAGAAAACAAAAACAAGTGTCCTGTAGAATGGATGAAGAAAAATAACAATTAATGGATAAAATATTGTTCGAAGTTACATTGTGAATAAAAAATGGAGCAAATTTCGTGTTTACTCGATAGAATGGTTGTCAGAATAACATAAAAATTTGTGACTACAAAAATGAGAAGATAAAAGAACAAAAAAAAAATTTGAATAGTTTTCTTCAATAAAGGTTAAAATGAAAGTAATTTTTACAAAATGATGTCTTTATCAAATAAACTCATTGAAAAATGTGTTTTTATACAGGATTTAAAACCGAGCAACATTGTCGTCAAGTCTGACTGTACCCTCAAGATTTTGGATTTCGGTCTGGCGAGAACCGCGGGAACGACATTTATGATGACACCGTATGTCGTGACGCGATATTATCGAGCGCCAGAAGTAATTCTGGGCATGGGATACAAGGAAAACGTTGATATATGGTCGGTCGGCTGTATAATGGGAGAAATGATAAGAGGCGGTGTTCTATTTCCCGGCACTGATCATATCGATCAGTGGAACAAAATAATCGAGCAGCTTGGCACACCCGCGCAAGAATTTATGCAACGACTTCAACCGACAGTGAGAAATTACGTTGAGAATAGGCCACGATATCCTGGCTATCCGTTCGAAAGGCTATTTCCCGATATATTATTTCCCACGGATTCCTCGGAACACAATAGACTGAAAGGTGACTTTAAATTTATCCACCCACACACGTTGTGTACATTATTTCGATTTTTTTAAATCCTTTTTCAAATTTAAGAAATATTTTCTGTTGGAAAAATTAAAATTATCTTAAAAAATTCCATGAGCCATTCATTACTTTGACTGAATTTTCAAAAATCATATTTTTTTCCATTCTCTGCAGTACTCCAAAAGTTTAATCAAGTTGTTTGATTTTATACAATAGTTTGTTTTTTAAAAGGACGAAAAAAAATGTAAAGGAGTTTGTAAACAGTGTTTGAGTTATATTTCCTTGAAATAATAATAATAATAATTCCGTTTTACATAATAAAGCGAGCCAAGCCAGAGATTTGCTGTCGCGAATGCTCGTTATCGATCCGGAACGGCGTATTTCCGTGGACGACGCTTTACTGCACAATTACATAAATGTCTGGTACGACGAGGGAGAGGTCAATGCTGTAAGGATACAATTATACACATTTAAAGATACAGTCAAATCTCGTTGACACGTTGGACCATTATCAAAATATTTAAAAAGTTATTTTTCATGTTTAAATAAATATATTAATTATATTTTTCTGACATTTATCAGCGATTTATTTTCACATGATTTGAACGATTCAGCAAATATGGAATAACGTTATAAAAATGTTGACGTTTGATAAAAAAATTGATTGGAATTGATCGGAACAGAGAAACGAATAAATCGAGCCAAAGAAAATTTCCATTTTTTTAGAATAATTACTAATTTTTATTACATTTCTGATGAATATCTTTACCAAAGTTTGAAAATTAAAACTTCGAAGACTTTCGTACGAAATTTTATAAAATTTGGATACGAGAGAAAAATAAATTGGCTGTAAATAAAAATGTAATTTCTCATGTTGAACAGCCGGCACCGGGTCCCTACGATCACAGTGTAGACGAGAGAGAACACACGGTTGATCAATGGAAGGAATTGATCTACCAGGAAGTAATGGAGTACGAGACAAGTCACAATCCAGCGACCTCGGCTCAACCCTCGGAAAGTGCAGGTTCACGGTAGACGGAAGGAAATTCGTGTTTACTCGCTGACACGTCGTCGAACGCGAACAACTCACCGGAGCGATGAGAATAATTCGCTAAAACGAGTTTCGAGATCGTCGAAATATCGTACGATAAATAAACCAATTTAAATGAGACGAAAGAAAGAATATCCGGTAGAGATAATTTGCCGATTTTTGGCGCCTCGAGTTGTATCGTGGCGTTAGTACGACGAGGAAAAAACAAAAACAAAAGGGAAGAAAATACGGAAAAGGTATGAAGTTGAGTGCGCGCCGATCCTCTTCTCCATTTCTTGTCCGATTGGTGGAATTTTTTCGGAGGCAATTATACAAACGAAAAAAAAACCACACCCACACACACACGTAAACACTTCGATAAGAAAAAAATATTGAAAAAAACACAGCGCCACATGTGGAAAAAGAAATTCAGATCGAATACGAGAGCATATGATTTTCGCGATCACACAAAGAGACAGAAATAAATCCATGCGGGATACTATCGTCTAGGCTAATCATTCAGAGTGTACCAATGCGAGGTATACGATATTTTGATAATAGATTCTAATTCCTTCTCTGAAGGAATGACAATAGCAACGTAACTTACGATCTTTGATATGGCAGAAAGAGAGCCTCAAAAAAACAAAAAATCAAGCATTAAGATTCCGAACCCGACATTCAATTTATCGAAACAAACAATGAAAAACAATATCGCACGGTCATGATTTGATTTAAGAAACAAAAGGCCCTTGCGTTGAAAAAAAAAAAAAAAATACGAGTCACCTTAAAAAAGGAACCGAACTTTCGTCAAGGAAAAGTAACAAATCAGGCTCGAGTTCCAGAGTGCGAAAGAAATGAAATTGAACAGAGTAAAAAAAAGCAAGGAGAATACAAAAGAGCCGTGAATCGACAACGTTATAAAGACATCTCACAATTTTTAGAACTCGTGCAAAACTCATGAGACACAAGAGGGCGAATAAATATGTGTGAATGGGGCGTTTCAGATGATCCTGAAGATCATGCAATAGACGGCTCGTGTTTTCGTGTGCGTCCTTACGCCGCCATTTGTAGTTGTACAATTTTTTACTCTTTACTTGGGGATGAAACGTGAAGAAAAAACAAACACATTACACATTGAATTAATGAATTAATGAATAGCGATGATCCGCCGAAACGACGAATATCACATTCCCACGGGCGTTGACATGTAAAATGTGAATCGGTGAACTTCGATGGAATTTTTTTTGTTTTTATTATTATTTTTATCATTATTATTATATTATTGCTATAATTAGTATCTTTATTATGATTATTATTATTATTAATACATATATTTTATTCGAATTACCCTCCCGCCTCAAGAAAGAATTTTCCTATGAACACGGTGCATGTGAATTAGAGAGTGTGTGCGTGTGTGAGCGAGTGAAAATCACAAAGCTACACGTAAACACAACAAATAATTACTGTCCTCATTAAAAGCGTGAAAATTCTTCATTTTTTTACATTCAAAAATAATGAGACGGAGGTAGAGAGAGAGAGAGAGAGGGGAAAACCCGCACGGATTAAACACCCGAGTACGAGGAATGGGGAGAAATTACAAAAAACGATTTTCTCAAGCTCTCAGATTGTGAGATGATGAATTAGGTGAGAATTATTGGATCCGGTAAACGGATGAAAAATATGAATTATTGTATTTATTACGAACTACTGGAGGAGAGAAAAAGAGCGAGGGGGGAAAAAAGAAATCACCAAATAAATCTACGAAATGGTAATTCGCGGTGAGCGGAGGGATAAGAAAAATCCAATAATTGTTGGAATATGAACGTGGAGTGATTTGTAATTGTAAACGTTGAATTTTTATTTTCCACGATGAATAGTTATGTGAATATATTGCTACAGTCCGATCCAAATAATCAAGCTTTTGTAACACTAATTATAATAAATAAATAAAAATAATTGTAACGATAATTGCTAATATTACGTAATCGTATTGCGCACGATATTTATAATTAGGGTATGGGACAAGGAGCCGAAACAGTTGCTAATCGAGTTGCCGGTGAGAATGAAACGATGCGAGAGTGCTAGAATTAAGATTGCGAGGAGGTATGATGATTTGCGTGTGTTTTTTTTTTACGTTTTTTGTTTTGTTTTGGTTTTTTGGGTTTTTTCAACATGTTTAGTCAAAGCGGATACGGGTTTGACCAAAAATCTTTGAGAATACTTTTCACGAAGTGGATCATTCGTTTTTTCAAAGCGACAAACCAAAAAGTACTTAATAGGGCAAGTGAGAATCCATTGAAATATTTTGCTACTAAAATCTACGATTAAAGTAGCATTTTGCATAAAATTTTTTATCGAAATTTGTTTTTTTTTTCTCAATTCATCCATTAGCCAGTCCAGCATCCTAGGAATTTTTAATAATATTTGAAAAATGGTTATTACTTTCGAAAAAAAGATGAACATCCGTCTTTCAGCGCTTGTTCCAAAATGACAGGCTTTTTTTTGTACCCTTAATGTTTCGATGGAATCTCGTACCCGAATACCCTGAACCCTTGCACCAAGTCAAAAACCAGATAATTTTTTAAACACTCTTATCGCCCAGCCTAAAAAAGAAATCGCAAGTCAAAAGTCAATTATCGCTAATTACTAAATAATTCATTTCGACTCTACCTTACAGGGTATAAACGATCGTTGACGTTTTTAAAACGCGTTCAATAACGAAATTTTTCCACGTTTTGACGCGGCGATTAAACACAAATCTCAGAAGTTCGTCCAACTTTTTGCTAACCATAATATTCTTTAAGGGGCGGAGGGGTCTCCTAAGGACATTTCGAACTTGCAGGAAAAATATGTAAGAGTTAATGAACTCATTGAATGGATGCTCGGAACTCTTATTACAATCGTGTAAAAAAAAAAAAATCATAAATAAATTGTCAGAGTGGCTTTTTTTTTGTAGATCAAGCAAATTTTCTCCAATAATACAATCCCCCGGAATTTTTGTGTACGAAAATCTTCAACTTTGTCGACATAAATGAAAAAAAAACTCGCGACGAAACTCACCATTAAAATTCTTAGACTTTCGTTACGTTCTCATTTTCCCAAGCGATTGCTGCGTAAAGAAACGCGTTTGTTTTTATGTTTTTATTCATTTTTCTCGGAGTCACTCCCCCCTGAATCGTCGAGCTTTACCAAAATCCAATAATTTGTAATGAAATATTGAAAAGAATTTAAAAAACAAAACAATTCCGTGAGTCTCGTAAAATGGAGAAGAAAACTAGAAAAGCATTTTTTCGTACAAAGGACGGATCTCCGGATACAAACCACATCGCGGTTTCCCAAAGATTTTTGGGCTCCGTGCTTGGCGCACTTGACAGAGAAGGGGAGGGGGGTGAAGTGATATATCCGAGTAAAATAACAATGCATAAATAATAAATATATATATGTATAAATCGACGGTAACACGATAGAGAGAAGAAAAAAAACCAACAAACGAAACAACACACCGAGATAAATAATGTAATGAGAGAGAAAGAGAAAGAAAGAAGGAAAACGCTCTAGCTGTATGGTTAATGAACTATAAATTAATTGGTTAACGAGAGAAAAGAAAGAAGATTTGAAGAAAAAAAAAAAACGCGTGAAAATAAACAAATTGATTAACGATAATTCTCTTATTAGGGCGTTTAGAGGGCAAATGCAAAACAAAAAAAAAGTAATATTGTAAAGAAGTGAGTTTACATGTGCTGCGAAATAAAAACGTTATGTCAAAATGATGAAAATAATGAAGAAAAGAGAAAAAAATAAAATAAAACCGAAATCAGTGAAAATAAATGAAACGTCGTAGTCGGTGAAAACGAAGAAAACAAAAAAACAAAATAATAATGTCCATGTTGCTAATTTAGTGGTGAGGTAGTTTCGCGCGTAGTGATGACGTTTTTATTAGTGACTTACAGTTAGAGATGAGTCGAGACCCGATTAGTCGAGGACAAATTCGAGAAAGAATAAAAAATAATTAAAAAAACATTTAATGAAAGGTGACAACAGATTTAATAAATTAATACAATACGACAAACAACAAAAACATCAACTACAACAAGAGTTTGGAAATAAAAAGAAAACACGTGTAGCTTTTAGAATAACTTAGGCTAGATATTTATAGATCATCATTGCGAGAGCCCGTTCCTTCTCGTTAGAATGTCTCTAGCACCGTCTGACGAAAATTAATTTAAAAAATCCATTAAGTTTCATGGTACGGAAGTGAGCACCGTTAACTGGAATGAAATCTTTCATAATTGGCAGAAAACACTACGATTTTTTCCACCAAATTTTTCTAATTCTCAAAATATTTTATTTGCATAGAATCAAATGGAAATGATTTCTTCAATCATTCGCATCGCGATCAAGAAAAATATTGCAATCAACTAGTAATTATTATAAAAACAAACAAACAACATCGTTTGAAGAATAATGCAATTCGAATTGATATTTTATCGAATTTTTTGGATTTAAAAAAAAACAATCAATCCATCTCGTTAATCTTTTTTCGAAATATGAGCATAGCGAATTGCAAAATGAACCTCCGACAGTAAATCAACGATGTCTCACTTCAACGGTTGCCTTGAAGTTGAAGGATTTCTTACAAAGAGTCATTTCTTTTTAATTCTCTTGTCATTTTAGTTGATTTCGTTTTGGTCACGATGTTGAAATCGCAGTGTAATTAATTACCTCGATCGATGCTCGTGCGAGCCTTTAATTGTACAGTTTTTTCCCACTGTTCGAAGTCGCCGTTCGACCATGAAAGATCGAAGAAGGGCTCCAGTCTCAAAAAAGCAAACAAAAGTCTTGATCTTTTGATTAATCATTGCCAATTCATGAGAATAATTCCTGGGGAAAATGCTGTAAACAGTTATTCGGTTGAAGTGAAGAAACAAAAAAAAACAAAAAACAAACCAATGTTCAATACTCTGTAGATAAAAAAAAAATTGGCAGAGAAGTGCCATTTTTTGAAACATTTTCTCTGAAATAAACGCACCTCCTACCATTCTTCAAGCTTTCATCTAAAAATATTTGTCCGAAAATGGAATGATTTCTTTTCAAAAAGGAATGTGGGGCCCTCCTTCCTTTAATTCTTATTTTTAATACGTTTCAACGTCTGTATCAATATTTCCTTCTCCTCTCTGTCTCTCTTCATGGCATTTTCTCGTTGAGAAAAGAAGCGAGAGAAGTAAAAGTTCTCCAGTTGACGAAATGATTTAAAATAGACGAAGATTTAAAGAGACACAAAGTTTGTCACTTCTGGTAGAGAAGGAGAACGAAAAAAAACGAAAAATATAAAAAAAATTAATAATAATAATAATAATAATAATAATAATAACAATAAGTAACAAAAAAGAAGCGCAGTGTAATCCTAATTTATTATAAATATTACAACTTTAATATTAACTGATATATACCTCTTCTGTAAATACGTTTATCAAATAATCATGATGATTATACTCCTTAATGATAAAAATAATGAAAAAAAAGAAGAAAAACAAAAACTGAAAGATTAACGAGAAACACAACAAGAATCTAAAGATTGAAATGGTATCAATAATTGCGACAACGGTTTAACAAAAGTAAAAAAAAAGAAGCAAAAAGAGATAAGGGAAGCAGAGAAAAAATGCTGATGATTAATTTGTGAATACGGTGGGCGGCGATGTGGGAATACAATTTGGAATACTGATGAGTCTTTATGAGCGACTCGACGATATTCCTTTGTCGTTGTATTTTCCAAAATGGTATAAATATTATACATAATTTTTATTATACATAAAAAAAAAAACAAAGAAACAAAAGAAAAGATGAAAAAAAGAAAATAATTGACCACGGCTACAGATGAAAACGAGAACGCTAATCTTAAATATCGATCCTGACGATCGAGAGCTCCCTCATCTCTGAAAGTACACGACGAGAATCACAAGTAAGCGCGCGAGTAGAACGAACTGAACGAATGAAAACGAATGAAGAAAAGATTAATCGAATAAATATTATTGATGACGATGATCATCGCTACTGTATTATTATTAAATATTATAACAAATATCATGGACACGAGGTGTGTTTAATTATCATTTTGCAAAGTACGTTCAACCCGATGAATGTAAGAAAATGATAAATAATGTGTGAACCCAAGAAACAAAGTTAAACGCTACGTGTGTCATTCGTGTACTTTGATGAGAGAGAAACGAGCAAGTTTCAATGGCTTAGCGTTCAGTAATAACGAAGATGGTGACGTTAGGACAGATACTTTAGAGGTAGAGTGACTAAAGGGGTTCCTAAAATTCAAGATGAAGAAAAAAATAAATGCTTACCGTTGTATCGTGGCGAACGAGACGATATTGTTTTTCTGCTATTGTGCAATTTATCTCACTTATTAACTTTCTAAATGAAAGAGCAACTCTTTTCTTTTTCTCATAGTTACATTATCCCATGAACTTGGTGCACTCGATCCAATCATTCGTATCTTTCTCGTGCCATGATACGTCGGTTACGAGGGAGGCAAAAATAATAAAAACAAATGTGAAAAACGAAGGACGCTCGGATTTCCGTCTACCAGTATCCCTTTCCGATACAATTAGATAAACAAAAAAATGAAATAAGAAAACACAAAAATGAAACTGATGAAACTATCGTAATTGTATAATCATTTATCGAGAGTTGGGCACAGGTTTCAACCACACACCGCTAGCGATAAAAAAAAAAAAAAAAAAAACAACAACAACAAAAAAGATCATTATTTATTGGCAACTGAACCAATGCTCAATGACGCTGTTGGTTTAAATTAATAAAGAAAAAGCTGATAACTTTTCTCTTCCTTTCATCAATTCCGTTTATTCCACATACCTCATTTTTTTTTATATCTCGTTCTCTAATTACACTTCGGCATTTGCTCGGACACGCTTAATATTGAGAAAAAAAAAAAAAACAAGTTTTACCTTATTCTGTCACTAAAAGAGAACAATTTCAATTTTTATCGAAAACTTGACTGTTTCGGAGAAAAATAAACAGTAGGATTTTTACTGACTGAAAAACTGAAGGAACGACTTCAGGGGATCAATTAAAAATTTCTCGCAATCATTTGAAACTTATCCGCAAATTTTATTGTAGAAAATTGTCAAGTATGTCGATTTTTTGACGCTTTTTTAATTGACTTTATCAGTATTTCAATTCCCATAAGATTCAGTAGCCACGATTTTCATCATGACTTTAACGAAATCTTAAATGCTTTCCAATTTTTAGTTTTGAATGACTCGTTACTTGTCATTGCCTAACTAACAAAAATCAGTGTGCGCACTATCGATCTTCGAGATTTTCATTGTTTTCGTTTTATTCGTGTACTGGTTGGCCGCTAATGCGGCCGATGCTGTCGTCATTCTGGGCACAGCTATTTGATCACATGCACAGAATGATGACAGGATAGCATATCATCTGACAGATATTTGACTGATATGATAGGAGAACTGAAAAGCTTTTCTGAAGCGCGCGCCTGAGCTAGTATTTCAAAAAATCTATTACAGTCTATTCCAGTAGAATAAGAAATCGATGAAAAACTTGATAAAAACAAGAGAAGGTTGCTGACTAACCCAAACTGTTTCGGACGACAAAATCCATTCGGTTTTCAACGTTTTATTCAAATCCAAACATCAAGTTTCACTCATGGCTTTGTTATTTGATAAAAATAGTAAACCAAGAAAACTAAGATGTTCACGAAACATCATATAATTTCGTACAATTGAGGAGATTCGTTGATATTTCTTGGCTATTGCTCGTGCTGTCAATACGGCGTTTGATTGACAACGTGACAGAAATTCAAATAATATCGGAGATCAAAAAATGTATGAGGAGGAAGAAGAAGATTACAACTGCTTTTTCGAAGACGAGGAATATGAATGTCCGCCAGTTGATTGCATCGGAGGAGAAGGTAAAAACGAGATTCATATTAATTTGAACAAATTGAATGAACCGTCCGTCATATGCGCTATGAGCGAAATTTTGATTTTTCATTCTCATCGCCATTAATAATCGAGTGATCAAGGCGAATAATCAATTCCTGGAATTTTCATAGAAATTTTCATGGACTCAAAACAATTTCACTCACAGCGGGACAAAAACGGTTTTAAATAATTGATTATTCCATTTTTTTTGGAATATTAAAGAAGCGGAGTCGGGCGATGAATCAAAAATTTGTAGAGTATTTGTCGACGGGAATGAAGCCGATTATCGTATTTGTGAAGACGAAGATTGTCTCCTAGAACGAGTTGGTTGAAAAGAAAATTAAATATGGATCTTTCAGCATTGATTTATTGGGAAAAAATATTTTACAGGTTTGGTGGATGAGTAAGCCACCAAAAATACCTAAAAGAACGTGTGTCGTATCGGCTCGAAGAGTTCAGGTCAAAAACTTTAAAGAAACATTTAATTTTTAATTTTTTGAATGATTCCAATCCCAAATTATTGAATTTCATGAAATTTCCACGTTTTTCATGGTTTTAGGTTATGAAAGAATGTCTCTCCTCGACGATAAATGCTAAGCGCACTTTATGCGAAATTATGCGTGATAAAGGAGCCAAAAATGCTAAAAGAAAACTCACCGGAGGTGGAACACAATATGTAAAAGTTCATTCTTTCAATGGACAGTCAAAAGCATCTTGTCAAGAGGAATCGCATAATATTATTCCAGAGTGTGCACAAACGCTCGAGGAAATACTTAAAAAATAAATCCAATCATGCTAAAGACAAAAACTTCACAAATTGAAAACTTGAATCACGCATTTCGTGTGTGCTGCTCCACAGAGTTTGGTTCAACCTACGAAATTGACTCATTATTTATTTTTCACTATAAATTGAAATTTATATAATCAAATCTGAATTTTACATCCTACAGAATAAGAAATGATGCTAATCGTACAAAAAGGCGAATTTAATGACATTTTCTGAATTGAAATGAAAAGGTTTCGATTGAAATTTGTTGTCGTGATTTTCAAGATTTTTATTAAATTTATGTATAACCTTTCATTACGCTAAATTTTTATAATCACACGTTAAACAGCCTGAAATAACTTAATGATAATGCACGTCTATGGATATTTATGGAGTTACGAAACTCCAACTTTCAGGATTTTTTTTATTATACATGATTTTCTCGGTAAATGCGATCGGCTTTTTCTTCTTCAATGCGTTGCAATGTTTCTGTTGTCATTTGAGCCCCGATGTTGTTTCACTTTTTCCATTTTCGTCGTCACTTTGGTCCCGAATGTAATAATCCATTCGTTCCTATGTATTTTAATTAAAAAAATATGAAGCGGTGCTTCGACGTAGTACTGGCCAGACGATCAGAGAATGACACACGTTTTCGACTGAAAAAATGTGCAAATGTTTTAAAAATAACCCTCAACAAATATTCAACAATTCAAGTTAAATTATTTTTTTGTACATACTTTTGCTTTCGGATCTACCGTACTATTTGCTTTCGTACCATTTTCCACTTCTTGTTTTTTAGATTTGAATAGTTTTGCCATTTTTCCTAAAGATTAAAAAGACAGGGACTTAGAACTTGAAAATTTATTTTCCAGAAACCTGTTCATTATTTATATCGATGAAGTTAAAAAGAATAATTAAAAATCATATTGAGTTTGATACTTCGTCGACATTTTTCAATTCGGTCTCTGTATTGACACAATGGGTTAACTTGACCCAGAGCGTACATCGCCGGTTCTCATCAGAAACTCTTTGGTTGTTTTTATAGAAAAAAATTACCCACTTTAGAGATACGAAAAAATCAAATTTTATCGCTGAAAAAATTCAATGAAAACTTTCATTTTTGGAACGATGAGTATTTGACTGAGAAAAATCAAATTGTTTTCAGTTTCCAATATTTTCCAGTCCAACAATTAAAAATGCACGTACGAGAAATGCTATTATTCGAAAAAAGTTAGTACTGTGACGAGATTTGACAAAAATCTCGGAGAAACCTCACCTGGGTCAAAATGACCCCAGTATGTCAATGGAGGGTTAATAAAAAATGCTGTAATTTTCACCTGTTCTCGTAATAGGTGAGTGCACGACATCCGCATCGTCGAGAACGACTTTGGTGGTTTCTTCAACAATAGGATTTTCTTCGACGTCGTCGAGTATATGTTGTCCATCAGCTTCAGCAGTTTCATCAGTGCCTGCTCTCGATTTAGCTGACCTACTTTTTTCGCTACTTGCCGATTTTTTCGTCGAACCTCCCTCACTTTTAGTCTCTTTTTCTTCCTCATGTTCCTTCGTTTCGTCTTGTTGTATCGGAAGTTCAGGATTCGTTGTTTCCATGGGCTTAACTTCTATGTCTTTGTCACCACTTCCGGTTGAACCCATTCTCGAGGAGGAAGATCCTTGTCGACTGGATTGTGAGTGTTCCGCGCTGCCGATCTTTTGACGAGGAGGCTTCGGTGGTGGAACCGGAAGTGGCGGTGAATCAGGTTTTTCTACAGTTTCTGTTTCGGCGTTGTCAATGACAGATTTTTCTGGTGTTTCTGGCTTTTCTGAATGTTCAGCTCCTTCGACAACAGTCGTTTCTTCTTCCAAGGTGGAAGACTTTGGACTCATTGTTCTTTCGACTTCGTCGGCTTCGTCAGTCGCATTATTTTCTACATCGACGTTCTTCGGCGTTTCTTCCTCATTGTTGTTTTCTGAATTTTCAATTGCTTCATCGTTTTTCTCGTGCGATTCAGGCGATTCTTTGCAATTTGATTCTTCGTAATCCGAAAGTTTTTTCGGGCTTTCCGGTTTTTCGATGATATTATCAATCATCTCCGTTGTGCCATTTGACGTTATGCTTTCTTCTGTTTTTTCGGATGCCCCCATCACTTCTTCTTGTTCCTTCATATTGTTCTCCATGTTCGTTTGAACCTGGTCTGGTTTTTCTACAGTCGTATTCGCACTTGGAATTCTCGAGACGGGAAGCTTCAAGGGAGGCAACGATTTCTTTTGCACTCCGGTCTGGTCTTCGTTCACAGATTCATCTTTGTCCGGCTCACGTCTTCGACCCACTAAAATTGTGTGACAACCTCCGCATGCAACGTCCGAAATGATGAGCTCTTGGTACTTAGAAGCCAATGTCAACTCGTGCACGTTATTCTCGTTTTCCTCTAAACCGAGCTTACCGTGTCTTCCATCGCCGCAGGTAAATAATTTACCGGACTCTGCAACGGAGCATTTATATTCAACGCTCATAAAATCGATTCTATTTTTCTTCTATTTATTCAGTCAATGAAATATGAAAATACTCTTTTTCAAATATTTGTTTCCTGAGCAAAAAATTGTAATTACCTGTAACGATTGCGACGTGACTTTCCCCACATCCGATTTTCTTTACAGTTTCGCCCTCGAGAATCCCAGGTGGTAACATTTTTGGAGTTGGTATTTCTGTAACGTTCGAGCCCATACCTAACTGCCCGCTCGAATTGCTTCCGGTGCAATAAATATTTCCATCCTCTGAATGAAACAAAATTTGTTAAAACATCAAATCAACCAAAAAAAATGATTATCAGACAGATTACCACAATTTTCATTGCTTTTGATCATCGATTAAAAAATCATTGTCAATATTGACTTTTATGTAAAGAAAAAAAAAACGTTACCGCCAAATATGAGAGTGTGATGTCCACCACAAGCAACAACTGCTGCAGGACCAGGCAATTGCATTTGCTTTGGTGCAGCCTGAGAACTAAAGTCTAATGCAATTCCTAATTTCCCACTCTCGGCTTCGCCACAGACGTAAACGTTGCCACTCTCTGAAATTTTCAATTTGAATAAAAAATTAATTTATAGTAAAGTAGTTCTTCAGTTTTTGTCACGTATAAAATGGTTTGCGGGAATAAGTTAGTAAACAAAAGTTGTTGTAAATTGAGTAAAGTACAACATACTCCAAAGTCAAGGTAATCCAAGGCAATATGTACTTGCTGTGAAATTACGAATATTGCGAACAGTTTTTTTCTTCAGATTTTTTTGAATAACCAAATGTAGCTTCTTTGATGTTGCATAAAAACCTTCTAAAATTTATTGCCCACGTGCGTATGACATTGAAAAAGATTTTCTCAAAAATTCAAAAAAATCTTAAGAAAACAATACAACGATTGAACTACCTTAAAAAAAGAAAAAAAACATGAATTTTAACAATTATACGATAACGAATAAAAATTGACTTCGAACTAATGGTATCTCAAAAGATAATTCTGTTAAATCCGCGATCGCTTGACTGAACATTTACAAGGACAATCCCCAAAAAATAAATAATGAGAAAAAAAACTACAAATAGCCTCGACTGGCAAGCTCGCTTGGGATCGGATCGAAGACGTTTAATAATGTATTGAATATTTCTAGAATGATATTATGGTAGATCGATCAATCGATCGGTTAATTAAATATCCTCACCGGTTAAAAAAGCCGAATGATAATATCCGGCACTGATTTGCTTGACCGGTTCGGGCATGTGAACCTTGGTCGGTTTGTTGACGAGACCGGAAGTGCCAGGAAGACCCAATTGTCCCTCGAGATTGCTGCCCCACGCCAGAACTGTACCATCTGCCATAAGTGCGAGTGAATGATGTGAACCAGCAGCGATTTGGATGACTTTTGGTCCAGGGATGCCACAATCGTAGACCATAATTGGAGAGCTCGAGCTGTCACCAACTGCTTGACTTCCTCGGCCGAGTTGAGATTCTTGATCGCTGCCGCAAGCAAAAATCTTTTGTTCGCCGGTGCAGATGAGGGTGTGAGCTCGCCCACATGCGACATGTGTCACTTTTTCTGGTTTCAGAACTGCCCGTATGCAAACACGATCGAGAATTTGAAAAAAAAAACATGTTACATTGAAGCCACGGTTTTCAAACACATTGAAAACGAGGTGAAAATTAAAACAAAAAAATTAAAATGAACGAAACATAAAATAAAATGAGAAAAAAATGATGGTTAAATTGCGTGCCCGATTGGTCGCGCACGATTACCTACTCTTAACGCACGAAGGCTTGCTAACGTGATTCTTGTGGCCGAGACCCAGCTGACCCCAATCGTTGCTCCCGAAGACGAAGAGCCTTCCGCTTTCTTCATTACCGTCAGCAAAGTAGAAACGTCACGAAAACGAGAATGAAAAAAATTATCGAATTGTCGTAAACGAGGTGGAAAATATGTGGTTCAACTATTATTTCGCACTTTTGTATGTCGCGTGCTTTATGTAGCCTAGTAACACTTCTCTTACATCATTTTTTTTAGAAAATTTAGCCTCACTGTGAGAAATGTAGTTGCACACGATTGACCTTAGTGTTTTAGTCACACCTTTTGTTCTTAGGAAAAATATCCACTGAGTCATGGGCTCGACAATATTTTTCTCTTGAAAAAAATAAGTGAACAATTGTAAAATACGTCTAACAACTGGGTAAAAGTAAAAAGGAAAAAAAACGACTATACAATCTATTTGTAAACAGTATTTTAAGCGTCATTTTTCGAATCAGCACGAAATCCCTCTAAAAATCGAAATCCTTTCACTCTATTTTTTCTCATCAAAGCTGTCTGATTGTACATTTGTTTATTTATAATGCAAGAGCAATCGCAACCAAGATACACTGTGACTTCAGCTATTCAACTTCAGCGAATTCAATGTTTTATCGAAAACTCTGATTTTCTTCGAAAAATACCGATGCAACTTTTTGAGGCATGTTTCTGACAAAAACTATTGGATAATATATACTCACTAATACTGAAGAAAGCATATATATACACAAATATGATTAAAGGGTTCAAAACCAATCGACACGGAGAAAGAAATGAGAGATCTTTCTTCCCTTTGACAACGTTATTCTTTTATCTTTGTTGACACATATTTATTTTCTTTAGTCTAGTTGAGATATTTAAGTAATACAGACGGTCCCTCCTTATGAACAAATAAAGGATTAATTTGAAAAGATAAATTAATCGTATTTTAATTTATTTATAATACCATTTCCATTGAAATCTTTCCTCAGTTCTCGAAACTCACCACTTTTCATAGTTCTCTCAAAGTTCACTACGAAATGAATTTACCTAAACTTCAGGCATTTTAATTCATCAAAACTGAATTCATTTCTGAAAAAAACTACCACAATGGCCAAAATTGCACGAGTGGAGGAAAAAAAAATTTGGTGGTTACACGAGTAATGATTGTTACTGAGATCGCAGCTCACTTTGTTATTGATTGAATCATATTTTTAATTAATTTTCAGAAAATAACGAATTATTCACCAAATATACTGAAGCACGTTATAATTATGCAATTATTTAAAAAATCCGCATCAAACTACTTATCCTAATCAAACGCTATGAAATGCTGTTATAAAATTTTCGCTCTTGCTACTGTGATACGATATTTTCTATGATATTTTGTCCGGAAGTTGTTGATACTTTTTGAACGATTATAAACCCGGTAAAGCAAATGAGGAAATCGCATGGGGCTTTTAATGTATATTATCATGGATGCGCTTGTGGCGTGTATGCGTATCGATTGGTTGGACAGTGGCTATTCCCAGGTGTATGTTCTACTCCAGCAATATTGCATGGTTGGTATAGAATCCAAGAATACAAAGTTTTCGAGCTTCTCTCCATTAGTTATATACAATGAAGTACAATAAATCATTACAACTTCGATCTTTGTCCTCCATGACAGTTATTTTTGCCCAGATACATATATCTCTCGTTATATTTATATTTTAGATGAATTTTTTATTCATATGAATATAGTGATCGATTAATGTTGCATTATATGCTTTTACGACGCAGTCGTGACATGCAAAAATAACCAATTCGTCATCCCGCGAAGGCTTATGCAGTCGTTTTTTATTTTCTACAATTTCTATCACAAAAAACATCCTGTAATCGTGAAAAACTATAGAATTTCTTTGTACATTTAACCGGATCCACAATTTTTCCGAAATTATCGCGGAATAAAGCGAGAATGGTAAAAATAGGAAAATCACCCACTAAATAAGAGAATTATTTGTAAAAAATATGTCCAATATTCTATCCCTTGGAAGATTGGAGAAGAAAAAAACGTTTAAGAATGAAATAATTTAATCCAAAGAAATGGAAAAACATATTGCATGTTGGCATTCTGCCAGTATTGTCTCTAACAATCCGATACGGTGGGGACAATGATAAACACGAAAGCACGTGCTCGTGAAAGTATATAATAGTAACAGCAGCGAGGATAGTTCATCAGGAAGTCGTTCACATATTGATTTTCGCATAAATCATTCATGGTTCTTTTGTGATGTTAGGATCGATATGTATATAGATAAATATGTGCATTCCACACAGACACACATGAATTCAAAGGAGACACACATGAGTGCTCATCGATTTGCTCCCTAATCTTTTATCTCTTGTTAACCCTTTCGATAAATCGGTCTGCATTCGTGGACTAAAATTTGTAAAATCGACAATAAATATCGTGAAACTAAAATTTTTCCGAAATCAATCATTCCTCGTCCTGAATTTCCAGAAGTAAACAACGCACGAAGAAAAATTGCAAAAATGGGCAAAGACTTTTTTTAAATTCTGTTCGGACTAACGGTGTACAATTTTTTATTTGTTATGACACTTGGCTTTGAAAATAAAACCCAACTGTTTTGGCCTCAATCTCCCATAAAAACCATTCACAAATGAATCGAATCACTTTATCATAAGAAAACCATCCCAGTGATCGATATTAGTTTTATACTTTGACGCCACTAATATATTATTAACGACAGGACATAAGAAAAATACATTTTTCATCACAACTCATGCTCAAGTGTCAATGATATGTTTAGTTTAAGAAATAAAAGTGTTTTAGTATAAGACTAAAAACAAATCAACCTTGAACCAATTTTCAATTCCAGTTCAAGACAAAAATCTTGCATTAGTTTATAAATAAACTATTCAAATGTATTAATATGTATACCGTTGATAATTCCATATTTCATTTTTCATTCCAATAAGAAAAAACAATGCTAATGAAAGGTCTATAAATATAACAACGCTGATAATTAATTGTCGTACCGATTATCTGCTAAAATGAGGGGCGATAGATCTAGAAAGTATACAGTGAAATTATATTGAGATATATATGTAGATTGAAATGGTATAAAAAGATAAACTTTTTGAATGAGGGGTGAACGTGATAACCCGTGAATGTAGCACGCATTAGTCGCAGGGCAGGTGTGACGTCAAAATCATAATGAGAGGGAGAGAGAGAGAGCGAAATACAGAGTCATGGTAGTTTAGAGGGTTGAGCCACCGATTCGATCGATTTACTGCACGCAAAAGGTGATGGAGAAAGGTAGAAAGAGGTTGAAGGCTTACGGCAGACAACGGCTGAATGTTCGTCACCGCAGGTCACACTGACCACTGGATCTTTTCGTATGAAGAAATGTGAAGCTATGTTTTCTGCAAACCTGCTACGTCCTATCGTAAAAACTGCACCGGTATCTGAAATCAAAGAAATTAAAAAAAAACACAATTAGTTTGACAGGTGGATTATTTTATAGTTTCGATGATTTTAATTTTATTTATCTGTCTTCTCGAGCCATCAAAAATCCAGGATTTGTTTTATCTTGATTTTTTTCTGGACTGTGTTATTTCGACCGATTTTCATTTTTGTACATTGGTTACTGTTTTCAATAACCAACCGTTTTTTGCTTTTTTTTTTAAATACTCCAACCTCAAGCAACAATCAAATACTTATCCTATCATTGATATTATATGCATTTTAGTAGTGAATGTAAATCATTCTCGATTTTTCCAATTTTTTGAGAATTTTGTACTTTTTTTGGGTTGTTTTTTCCTGTGAAAACAAATGGAAACGGGGGTCAACAAATGTACTTGTCCAAGGTTTTTTGCCCGGAGAGGGGATTTTTTTGCTTTATCCGTCTTCTCGAGCTATTAAAAATGTTTTCCCACAGAAGACAGTAGTTTTTTGAAACATTTTTCCAGGATTACTTTTTACCCTGTTCCATTATATCTGCATAAAAGATCCGTCTATAATAACGAAACACGAAAATGATTAATTATTTCGGTGCATTGGCTCATTTATTGTTCCCCTCGATAGTTCGAGCAGGAAAACAAGTTCAAGATCGAAGGCTCAATTTGCTCTTAGTAAACATGAACGTATGTTTGCAAAGCCATTAACAATGGACACTGAACGAAGCTTTTTTCAAATATTGATTAAAGAGTACGACTTTACTAGTACGAGTGGCCACTACAGAACCAGTGGCCACTACAATTGAGTCCTAGCCGGTTATTATGAAAACGTCATTAAGTATAATTGACAGTTATTTTGCTTCTCTGTGAAATATTATAAGAAAGATCGTGACCATATTGAAAAGTAATGAAGTCAATGACCGAATAATCGTCAATTATACTATTGCATATATAAAAATGAATGGTTCAAAGAACTATAACCTGGAGGGCAGGCAATAGATTCGATTGGACTTCGTATATGGATATTGGCATGAGAGTGAACTTTTTTTTTTAAACCTCCTCCCTAGTATTAAAGAATTACAGTTATTATTTCCTGTGGTCAAGTAAGAATCGATCTGGAAAACAAACGGTTCTACTTATTATTAATTTAAGGAAATAATTACTGTGCTATGA
Source organism: Campoletis sonorensis (assembly GCA_013761285.1). NCBI lineage: Eukaryota > Metazoa > Arthropoda > Insecta > Hymenoptera > Ichneumonidae > Campoletis > Campoletis sonorensis. The sequence continues at coordinate 176,966 of JACEOJ010005877.1, read as the reverse complement.
GTAACTCGGTCGAGAAATTAGTTTCTTTTAACGAAGTGGTTAGTTTTGCGAAAAAACGACGATAATTTTGACATTTAACGGTGAATTTATCAATAAATAAGAACGTTTTTGTTTTTGAAAGTAAATTGAATGCATAAATGCGGGGAAGGATTAAAAAGTTTGTTCAGATTTCATTTCATAAATTTTAATTTATTATTAAATCAGATAATAAGCACTGTGCAAAACATGTACACAATCAGAAAATGTCGCCTTTGGAGAATTTTTCGCGAGGTATGAATAATTGATGAATTTATTTATGGCAAATTAATTCGAGGGCGAAAAAGCGAAACTGTTGTAACGAAAGTGTAGATTTAGAACTGTTCTCCGTGTACACAAGAATACGTCGTAAAGTATATAGATTTTTTCCATGATTGCCCGCGTGGCTAGACGTGACCTTCGAGATGATGACGTCCACTCGCATCGATGTTACGGTCTCGGACGAAAAATTTCACGAGTTCTTGCAAACCTGCTCGTATATCGGTAATATCACCAACCGGGATCAGCTTTTATTTTAACGTGACGTTTTGATGCTCGAGACTCCACGAGGAAAGAGAAAAAGAAAGGGTTTTACACGAAAGTTCGCTAGAACCTGTTTAAGATTTTATTTCTCAACAGGAGCGAAACGGTTGGTAACATTTTTTCCTTCTTTTTTTTTTATCGTCCGAAGTAATCTCTATTTCGAACAAACACGAAAAAGGAATATAGATTTTCATTCTAAGCTCATTATTCTCGCGGTCAACGAAATAAAAAGTCTAAAGAAAGGGAGAGAGTTAGAGAGAGAGAGAGAGAAAATTGTCGATTAAAAAAAAATAGTTCGCAGACGATCATGTGGGCGGCGGCCGGGGTGTATTAATGAGTACAGCGTGAACGATTATTCTATAGAACCTTGTGTATATTTGATAAAGCAAGAATAATGTATACCGTGCTTTTTAGTCTTGAGCTCGTGCGATCAATTTGCAGACGGTTGCTGTATTCCTCAGGTTGTTGGTCGAGAAACACGCGAATTTTTGCATAGTAATCGCGAATTGTTTATGAAACTATATCTTCTTCGCAAATTACTTTTGATAGCATTTCGAGTTCACGTTAAACGTAATCAAAAAGCGCCTCCCCGGACGTTTGTAAATAACTATTTTTTTTTTTCAACTCAATGACACTCGAAATTCTCAGATTTGCAATACATGTAGATATTTTATATCTTGAATAAAACGATTGAATTCAAAAGTTTATTCGGTTTCAAAACGACCTCGAATTTTACTGGAAAAATTTCAACTCAAGTTTCTGAACTTTTAGTACAGAAATGTCACTTTGGAAATCGTTTAATTCGTACGATACTCCATAGAGATTACCTGCAGTGCATATTTTAATAAAAAAACATAATGGATAACAAAATTTTAGATTTTTTGTATAAACGATTCTAACTATCAATACCGCGAGTCACCGAATGTTAAACAAAAGTGTTTACGATAAACTTGGAAAATTGTAACTAGCAGACGATATTTTGGAACCGTGATTTTCAAAAGGTTTCAATAGAGAAAGGGAAAAACTCAGGGAGAGATATTTTTTTTATCGTTTACAACTCAGTCTACATTGTTACCACAGTTACTCTGCATTTTATGAGTATTTTCATTCGCGTTTCAATGTTCTTATTTTGAAAAACAATTATTGCAGTGTTTCCCCTTAATAGTTAATGACAAATCAGTTGTGGACTTTGCAACTCATCAAATGATATCAAAGAATATTGAAAATTCTTTGAATTCTTATGCACCAAAAAAAAGAGTGAATCATTCGATAATTATAACCTAATTTCTTTAGGCACAAAAGTACAACGATTGGCACTTTGTGGATATTTTTTTGAGTTAAAAAATTCAAAACCTTTAATTTGTTTGTCTAATAAACATTGAAAGATATATTATCGTTAAGTCATTGTGTATTTGAAACTACAAAAATGAAACACGTGTTCATATTCAAATAACATTTTAAAATATGCATCGTGGGAAGTAAATTGCCATTCTTGAACATATCACGTGATTTTATTTCTGCATTTATCGCGTTATTTACGTTCTCTCAGAAGGTAATAAATAATTTTATTTGTTGAATCAAGAATTTGATTTTCACGCAGTAACGAGCGCAAGATTTTTTCAGTTAATGAAACGAACTAGGGATTAATTAGTATTTTTTTTCCTCTTCGTGCTTTTTCCCTTTGAGACTTGTCGCTATTTCTGTATTTTGCCCCTTAAACACCGGTTGAGGACAGCAATGCAAATTTCGACCGTTCAACGTCGTTTGACGATCATGAATCAAGCTGGTATTTTGAGTTTCGTTGCTTCAACACGCGTATATATATATACGAATCGTGTAATAGAATGCACATATACACTAAGGTCAGTGCAATGAAATTCTTGGTGGGTGCAAGTCTTAGGGCAGAATTTACGCCTTCAGCCACTCTGGCTTATCAAAAGTTCAAATGTCCCTTTGCATAATTCATCGCACATTCATCCATCGAGTCAACGCGAGAAAACGCACTGCATATATACATATAAATATCTATACTTATTTCCCACGTGGATGGAAATATTTCTGTACTTATGTTTCCTGAGATCCTCTCGAAAATCCGTAAAAAATGTAAAAATACGTTTACTTTTCAATTTTGCAATGAACAGAACGAAAGCTTGAAAATTATTGAACTTTTTTCAAAATGGTAAGCACTACTTAAATTAATGTGAAAAGGTACAAATTAATTCGTCCTCTATTGACGATTAATTGCTGCACCGCTTTAAAAATCGTTTTCCATAATAAAATTATGAAAATATCAAACAAAAAACTTTTAAAAATATCAAGTCTCTAATGTTACTTTTTTTTGTTTTGATAAAACTTCCAAGATTATCTAATCCCAGATTTTTTAAGCAAGTGTTTGAAACCAAATGTTTTGAAAAATGGTGCTTGATCCCAAATTCGCATAAACTAATTTGTCATTTTTCTTTTTTTTTGTTTTGATAAAATTTTTAATGTTATTTCGTTTTGATAAAACTTCAAAGATTATTTTTTCCAAGATTTTTCAAGCAAGTGTTTGAAACCGAATGTTTCGAAAAATGGTGCTTGATCCTGAATTCGTATGAACTAATTTGTCATTTTTGATGAATGATGTCGTTCCAATCATGCAAAACTACGAGAAAAAGTGCTGTTTTTTTTTTTTTTTTCAAAAATTTGCATGTTTTTTTAAAAACCTAAATATGTAAATTTGTCTTTCATTCTATCCAAAAAATCGCCTATTAAAATGGCATTCTCGACTTTAAGGTCATTTTCTTTATTGGCATTAGGATAGAGATCTTTAACCTTTTTCTGTTGAAGAAAATGATAAATATTTCTCGAACAATTCATAGCCAAAAGTGTAATAAGTTTTGATTGGTAAAATTGATACCCTTTTTTTTAGACGGCGCGTGTCAGGAGAATGTGCGGCAAGGTATAGGGTTTATTTTTCGTACCGTAATCTCTTCTCACTCAATTATTATTTTCACGAAACTTTTACAGTTGTATTGAAGAACACAAACAAAAGTTGTATTACACTTAAGGCCGTCGACCTGACGGCGTATTGCCGATCGATACTTAATGGCGCTTTACTTCGGAAGTAATGAAAAAAGAAAAATAAAATAAATTGGTCAGCCCGTTGGTCAGCCCGTGGCTATCGAGGTCACGAAAGAATAACACGTTGAGAGGTAGAGCCTGAAGAACACGCATTTCCGAGTATCGATATTGTTGGTGCAACATAAATATCTCTTAGGTGAATCGAGAAAAAAAAGAAGTATATTGCAATCGTGACTATTTTTGAATTCAGTTGAATGATAAATAGTTAACAACGAATTTTAACGCAGTTAAATTTAGTCTTTTTTACAATCGGTAAGATGAACTTTACGATTTTTTAACTCAGTGTTCAACACACACAGGGACAATCGTGCGAAAGGTGACGTCGAGTGCACCGGTGAAAAGTTTCATTTGTTGCCTGCACTGCTAAAAAAAGTACATGTATAAATATGTAATTTGACAAGTACGAGTGCTGTGTATAATTGAATTTTTTTATTTTTTACTCGGCAATTACACTAAGAATTATGGATGGTGCTTTATTGTGCATTTAAAATATTTGTTGTTTGTTTATCAAGTGTTTACCAGGTATGTTGTCAATGTCGGGGAGTCCCATGTTTACACCTTGCACCGCGAAACGAGCAGACTAACTGCCGGCTTGAAACACGGCATAGCGTGGTGGCAACTCGAACTTTCAGGTTGCTTGGCAACTAGAAATCAATTCTGAACAGTACTTTATCGTTCCCTACGTGAGAAATTCAACAGGGGGAAAGGGATAGGTGTGGATTTTTCCCACAACAAAAAACGTAAACAAATTTTTTGTTTTCGAGATTTTCATCCAAGTTTCAAAGAACTATTATTTTCTCGAATAAATCACGTATGAAGTATAACGTTTATTTCGTTCGATTTACTTTGAAACATTGTCAAATTTGAAAGCAATAGATTTATGTTCAACAATTTATGAAAACTTTGAAATTTCAATTCCTTTTATTCTTCAAAATTTTTTCAAATTTCAATTGCTTTCAATTTTTATTAATTTTATTTATTTATACTAAACTTAAAATTTTGTACTCATTATCCTATTGTTTAAATACTAAAAATAATTTTATACGATTTAAAAATAATAGACGTTCCATTGGCAACCATAAATAGGTAATTGCATGATTCTGAGTTACAAACGGCAACATTAGTGGGTCGTCGATCAAATTTAACACTAATGCACTAATGATAAAAAGATTTCTAAACCATTCGTTCCGAGACGTCAAATAATGTTAATTATTAATTCGACTAAATTTTAATCATAATTTTTGGAACGACTTTCAGATATTTTTGTTGTCAATTTATTTTAAATTGCTCTTATAAATAAATAGATTTGATGAGTTTAATAATTAATTATTGATCAATTTTACCACAATTTAATTTTTTTTAATAATTAATTTTACCTAATGGATATTCATGGAAGATTCAGTATTTGATGGATTTATAGCAGGTGAAATATTTGAACATCAAGCAAAAAAACGTTGGCTTTAGTTGGATGAAACTTTTTTTCCATTACGACAAAATATACGGTGTGGAAATAAAAATAACATTTATTGAGAATTTTGTAACCATTTTTTGGTACCAACTACTGAACGTAATCACATGACAAGAGTGAATAAAATTTTGAAAGATTTCCGAAATAGTAGAATTCAATTTCGAAATTACGGCAAAGTTAGTTCACGGCTTATCGTGAGTGGCGCTGAAAGCTGATAACGGAAACCTCGCGAGAGCAGTAAAATCGGAACTTTGAGCATTCTGTCAACATAGTGAATAACTGGAGTGAATGTATCAATAAATGTAAATGCAACAACGACTTTGCATCACCGAGTGAATAAAAGATAATCAGAACAGTGCATGAGTTTTAATTTTGTTGATTGTAAAGCATTGTCTTTGCTAAATTTCAAACGTAATACAAACAATTTTCTCACATAACCTCAAATCGAATTTGTTTACTTTCCAACTCGTTACGAGTTTCTCCAAAAACATGAGTAATAAAGATGAGAATAAAAAACCTGAGGTGGTAGAAAATGAGGAAGAAGAAGAGGAAGAGGAGGATGAGGAGGAAAATGAAAATAAGAGTGAACAAACGTCGGCAAAAACAGAAGACCCCATGGCAAATTATGAGTTTGACGGAGAGACCTACATTTACACCGACAAAACTTCGAATATTACGTACAGATTCGACAGAGCAAAAAACGATTGGGTCGTAAAAGATGGAAATGGGGTTTCCGCAGACACGGAGTCAAAAAATCCTGCAACTGCCGTAGCCGAACCTATTTACGGTTTTGAAAACGATACTCACACTTACACAGATCCTAGCGACGGCAGTGTTTACATGTGGGACAAGGAAAAGAATGCTTGGTTTCCTAAGGTAACATTTCATTATCTAACCATTTAAAAACGCAGAAAACAAACTTGGAGAATGGAATGAATGGCTAAAATTCACAAATAAAATTGCTCTACAACGAATTTTGCCAGAATGTACCAAATGTTTTCTGCGATAATTCTTTTGGACATTTGACTAAAAAATTGACAGCATTTGAACATATTTTATATGGAATTGAATATTTGTAACTACAGAAACAACAAAATTGTTGATATAGAAATGAATCGAAACGAAATTTGGTATGAAACAAATATTTGCAACACTCCGTTGTTGAATCGCAGGTGGACGATGATTTTATGGCACGGTATCAAATGAACTACGGCTTTGTTGATCCGAACCAAGGGGCTGAGTCGAAGAAAGCTCCGGAACCTACAAAAGTACCTGAGAAAATGGACAAGGAGCAAAAGAAGGCAGAAGCAAAGAGAAAAGCTGCGGAGCCGCCGACCTGGTTCGAGATTGACGAGGCTCACAATACCGCTGTTTACATATCAGGCTTACCGCTGGACATAACCATGGATGAGCTTACGGAATTAGTGACTAAGTGCGGCCTCCTTGCAAGGGATGAGAAGAACAAGAATAAAATCAAATTGTACAGGGATGCGAACGGTGAACCGAAAGGAGACGCGCTTTGCACTTACATAAAAGTGAGTACAATTACTTTTTTTTTTTTTCATCATGAATTTCAATTCAACGCTTGTATGCCATGAAATTTTTTTACAGCTTTTGTATAATGCTTTTTATTCTTTTTATCATGTTCATAATTTTTTGATAACGACAACATTTTTGTCATCCAGTTCTCGAAAGCGTCTCAAAAAATGATTATTCACTTTTTCGTGGATTTAATGTTGACCATTTTTAAAACTAAGAACCTGATGAATCGATAGGTTTTTTGTTTCGTGCTAACGATGCAAATTTTAGGGGATTTTTTTTGCATTGAAGAGTTTTTCGATATTTTTATACTTTGCGAACTAATCATTTACGAAATTTGAATCATTATGGACTTGAATTCGTTGTATATTGTTTCTTTCAGCAAAGAATGAACTTCGTTATCGTCGAAATTTAAAGACAAAATAAATCCTTGTTGATATAGGAACAGGAAATATTTCTGACGACAGAAAAAGAGGTGCAGCTGACGCTCCATTTTGTCACGTTTCTTTTCTTCAGTTCAGGCTGTTTTTACATGTCAACTGCTTCACCCTCTTGTTCATTTCATTTCCTACGCGATACTTACGTTTGACAGCGACGTCGAAAGTGGGTACGAAGGAGAAGTTGACATAACGGAATGGGTTCAGTTCAGTGGACTTGACAAACGGGAGCGTTATTCAATTTTTGACATTTACTCCAGAAATTCTGCTTAGGAATTATTTTTCGCATCGATCGGTAAAAAAGAGCAGATGCGTTATCTCCTCGATTTCTTAGCCAAGTGTCATTACAACTGAGCCACCATGAAAATATTCCACACCGTTCGGTTGAGCGGAATAAAAAAAAGTCACAGCCAGTTTTTGCCATTTTTCTTCATGGGCCAAAACTTTTTGGGCTGTGCAATCATTTCGTGTAAAAAATATTGACCATTCATTGATTATTCTTCATTTTAACCGAAAGTTAGCAGAAAAAAACATCACATTTCAAAAATTCTCAATCACACGAAGACTGGAAGTTTTCAAAATTGTTTTCGAGACCAATTTCATTGTAAATTATCATTCGATTCAGATTCCCGGGCAAACTAATGAAAAAATCAATTATTAAGACGATCTCTCAGTCTCGTTGCCTTTAAAAATCCTGCTGCACATTTTTTTGGAGTCATTGCATACTTAAAAACATAAAAAAGTTCACCTGTCATCAGAGAAAAGCGTTAAACATTCATTTTTCTCCAAATATGAATAATTTTCGAGAAACTCGTGAATCTGCTTCCAAGCTTTTTTTTCCACTCATATAGGCAACGTGACTCCTTAATAAATCGCCTCAAACATAAAACAAACATTCGAACGGATTTCAGGATTGGTATTTGGTGATTAAACGCGGGGATTGGATATAAAGGCGAGAAAAACAAACAATAAGTTAAAAAAACTGAATACATTGGCGCTTTTTTACAGTAATCGTACATTCGAGTGTTAAATTTTCACAGTCACTGAAACATCAATGCAAGATTAATGTCACGGACAAGTTTATTCATATCGTACATTATTTGTCGAACTAATTAAAACTCGAAGGAAAATGAAAATCAACTATACACATCGATTTTACACAGAATCGTAAAATATAAGGAATAATTCATTTTTCTGGAAATTTTCCGACACAAATATCAATAACTTTGGTGTAATTAAATTATTGATTAGTATCGAATTCGAAAATGATAAAGTTCGACTAACATTTGAGGAATTTTCTCAGTGTACAACCTAAAAAATGTAGACATTCTTAAACATTCTGTTTATTTTTTGAGGTCGTCACAGACTTTCTTAAAAAAAAAGGTTTCGACCTGCTGCGGAGACCCTCGCGAAACGTCAAATCCGTTTCTCTCGATACGTCGCTTTCCAAAACAATGGACCATTTTCATCGAACAGGGTCCAAACTGTACATTTCAAATTTTGCCACAACGTTTTTTGAAACATTTCTGAAAGAGTTATGGCAGCTTTTTCTTCAATTTTGAAAGTCTTCAAATTTCTTTGAACGATGAACTGTCGTGAATAATCCAAATTTGACATTTCACTTCGAAATGGTTTCCACTTTGTTCATTTTTATCGAAAAATAAATAAAAAGTTCTCCATAACTGCCAATGGTTTTTCAAACTGATTGATAATCTTCAAGGAATTTCCACTTCAGACTTAATCGAAAAATTCTTCATGTTTTACATTACTCATTTGAATAAAATAAATGAATAAACTCGGTCTGCTTATCGGATTTCATGAATTGAGAAAAAAAGTCATGAAAATTGTCAATTTTTATGCTTGTTACACTGAGAAGCTTCCTTGGAGCCAAAATAATTGTAGACGTTGTTAAAAATAAGAATTCATTCAGAATTTTAACGATCCACGTTACAGTATAGTTGTTGTTTTTTCAAAATTTTGTTTCTAAAATATAAAAAGAATAAATATTGAATAATGTCCGATGACAGGATGAATCTTCCCTAAGCTAAAAATTACAAGTTAGAGAGAAAGAGAGAAAGAGAGAAAAAGAGAGAGAGAGAGAGAGAGAGAGAGAGAGAGAAGAGAGAAAGAGAGGAATCAACGTGGGCGATTCGACTAGATCGATCGCTGGCATGAATTTTTTCTTTTTTTTTCCATCTACATAAGTTATGAAACGACGACATAGTAATTAAAATTAATGCAAGCGTCTCAGGCAGACAGTTGAAAAGTGGGCTGTCTTATGATCGAGATCATATCGCTCATTTGTTGCTAAAGTTTAGCGATATGTTGTGTCGAATAATAGAAAACAAAACAAACAAAAAATAAACATGGAAACAAATGACATGGCACGAGAATAAGTCACTGGTCTTAAATTAAAAAAATAAATGTTTTAAACCGAGGATTCTGCGTCTGCGGATCTCGTCGATTTTTCTACAAAAAAATTCCACAATTTTTCCCTATTTCTTTGCGCTTTTCTGTGTGTGTTTTTTTTTTAACCTAAATTACATGACGAACGTTCGACTTTCAAATAAATTATATTCAGTCGGTAAAGAGACAGAGAGTTCTTACGGAACCGATTATTAACGGTTTTATACTTTTCACGTTTTTAATAATATCTCCTCGAGTGAAAGATCATTGATTTTTGCATGAAATTGATTAATCGCCGCATTGTCATCGGAAAGTGCTTGGTGCTGCGTCCTTGCTGGACCATCGCCCAAAAACGAACCATACTCTTGGCCCTGCGGCTTTATTTGCGTTATCGTCGGTATTTTTTTTCCAGGGTAAGGTCTCATCATCGTACGATGTCTTTTTCGATTTATTCTTCTCGTTCCATTCACCACTCTCATGCTGTTTAAATGAAAAATTATATGAAAATCACGTAGTTTTTGAAGTTTCTTCAAAATAATGCATTTTTTTAACATTTATTATAAACTTTGAGACTGTCCATTTACCCAGAGACCAAAAATCGATTTTCGAACAAAAAATTTCATGCTATAATGGTCACCCTTTGTAAATTTGAATAAAAATAATTTTTAGCTGTTGTAAAATTATGATTATTAAAAATTCTTTCTTGATTCAAGTTTAAAAAAGAGAAAAATGACGATTTCATTTTACTGTCTTTCGTTAAACGTTGAATTCGAGTAAAAAAATAAAAAGAACTAGCTTTTTTTATTTTCGAAATCTGAAGGCATGTGTTTAACGTACTTGGCTGGTGGTCGTGATCCCAATTTGACACCATTCGCCCATTGTTCACTCCTGTTAAGCATATCTCGATCTCCCTTCCATTCGTTCCGCACACGATTTCTTCTGCGAATTTTTCTCTCAGCATTCGTGTATTTTTTTCCCTTTCTTGGCTTCATTCGTTGATTCTGAGGGGCAAGATGCGGATCGAAACCGTATCTGCGTCTGCGTTCTGTAAAAAAGTTGAAACAATATCGTATTAACATGGAAAAGCGAGAGAAAGTTCATAGTTCCACAGAATAAACAATAATTTTCTTTTTAATTAAACATTTTCTTCGTTTTACCTATTCGTCCTGCTGGAACTTCGCATATGTAATGTTTTCTTTCCACGCAGCTCGTTGGCCTCCATTTGTATTCGATTCTTGGATCCATAACAATGCAGTGCCATGCATAACGCTTGGGATCCCCATGCTCCAGTTTATCGAAATTATCAAATAAAATTTTTTCACCCGATACTCCCCATTTCCAAGCCATTCCGTACCAATCGTAAATTCCACCAATCCATCGTTCCAATTTAGCTGTACACAGGTTTCGAACAATTAAATTTTCTACAGACTACTCCGAGTATCGTAACAACATTTTATTCAAAAGATTTTATTACATTTCATACATTTTAACAGATTTATTCAGATTTCTCTATGAAAAAACTTCAGAATTCGATTTTTTTTTTTTCATGACAAGGAAAAGTGAAATTTACTCACCGAACTGTTCGCCCATCAGGTATTTCCTGAGTTTCCTGTCCTTTCCTTTCTTGTCTGGGGCTGCGAGTGTCGAATTTCTATCCTTGCAATGAAAATGGGCCTGTTGCCAGTTCGCAGTACCCGCACTCAAATAGTAACATTTTCTGTTGAGCCGAAAAAAACCCACAGGACAAGCGAACCTGAGGATCGTTGTTCCAGGGCTTCTTTCACGGTTGCTCGATGGCGGATTGATGCTGATGCTTTGTGGCTCGATGATAGTGCTGGATATTCCTGAGGAACAAAATATAATTTTACTTTGTCAGTCAGAAAATGACTATCACTCGAATTAATCGTTTATTTCACATCGCAGCTTCGACCCTAGAAGGTCTTGGCTGCAATTATTTTAAACCCTAGACGAATATCGAAAAATTGAGGATCCTTTCATTTTTCTAAATGCTTCAGTTTTTATATAAGTTTTTCGTCAACTTAACTTTCGTTTAAACGATCTTACGGCTGAGTGAATTGTGAGGTCGATAACGACTGCGCCATGGGTCGAAAGTTAAAAAAATGAGGCACAAGGTAACTTCCGAATTTCTAAATTCTATTCACAATGATACTGAACTTCGTGTCGTTGGAAAATGTAAAAAAAATCGTAAATTTATTCACCAATTTATTGATTTTTAGTTTTTCGATCAGTTTAATTTTTTATGATCTATGGTCCTAATAAACTTCGTGAAAAAACATAAGAAATTCCGTTGTAATTCATCGCTGCAAATTCCAAAGACGTGAGACTCATAGTCTAGTCCATTTAGCCTCGTCAGTTATCGAAGACTGTAGAATGTGCTGTAATTTTTTTTTACTGTCTTCATTTTTCGAAACGATTGCCCTCTGAGTCTTCGTTATATATATCTATGTATTTTTTGAATCTTGCTTCTTCTACACATCTCCAAAAGATAAAATCATCAAATTAATCTTATTTTAAAAGGCATCTGTCAGAAGAATAAATTGGTCGAATGAATCTTGTGTCTTCTATTTCTGTCTAGTATGAGATCACGATTTTATCGAATATAGTGTATATATGATGAGTTTTATGATAATTGATGAGGTGTCAAAACTTAAGAAACCAGTGATTTTGATATTTCTATTATATTTTCATTGAATTCTGCAAGCATTCTTGCGTAATTCTTGAAACTTTTAACGAGTGCATGTTGTTGAATAACATTTACCTACGAAAATAAATTTGATACTGGATCAAAGTATCAAGAGTTGCGAGCACGAGCCAGCAGTTCAAATCTTCACGACCGAATGTGCTTTCGTTTGACGGCCTTGAGCGGAATTCGAAGTGCATTATGCAACGATATTAAGATGACTTCACCGCATGCGAATAGATCGGGTGTCCCATGGGTGTGTTTGTTTTGACGCGAAATTCAAATACAATGAAATGTTTTGATGACCACTTATTTCACCTCAGAGAACGTGTTTTCAAGTGACGTTGAGTTTGAGTTTAAAAGTGAGCAAGAAACGCTCATTTTCGAAAATGTAGTAGTGGGTCGTTTGGTTTTTGCTATTGTTTAGTTTTCCAATGGCGTTGAGACAATGTGCGGCGTAATTCTCTTGTAATTATGTTCTTATGCAAACGTACTTTGTCGTAGAGTTTCAATGAGGCGACGATGAATAATTGTATCCAGAATTCGATGTTTTTGTTTTGTTTCTTACTTCGTAAAAAATGGTTCTTGCTGACACGTGTGTGAATTTTTAGCACTTTTGGATTGTTTTTTTTTGTTCAGAACTCTTGACACGACTTTGGCCTAAAAATAGAAGAGCTCCAACTGTGTTTATGTTCAGTAATTCGAAAAGATCCTTCTTTGATCCTTTTGGAATTCAGAATATCGCTGAGGACTCGTACGAACGATGACGCTCTACCAGCGTGTGAGTAATGACAGAACGTGAGCCCTGTTTGTCATTCGATCTCTCTGGGACCCGATAAATTTATTTCTTTTCGAGACTCAAGGTCCCCCTCTTTCGTTTTCTCTGCTCTTTTATTATTGATATTCTTTGAATCCTCCCACGTTTATCCTCCTCGCTCTCGTCTCGTCACGATTTAACAATGAACTTCTAACGTCCATGTGCCTTTTTTTTGTTTTACTTCTTAACATCGTTCGAGGACAACAAAAATGGAACAGAGCGCAGATGTTTTTTTTCTACTTTGTCGAATAACTGTTTCGCGATGTATTTTCTTGAACCGTCTACTATTTTTATTACCTTGGGAATCCCGTTGACTTGAAGTTTGTCCGAAGTTTTAATTTTCTTGAAAAAACTCAAAAACTAGTTCAGCAACTTTCGATTTTGTTTGATTCAATGATTTTGTTAACTATAAAGACATTTTGATGGGAAAGCATCGTAAACGATAAGTTTATTAGGCTTCGTGGAAACTTTGTACTATTTTATGAAAGAAACTAGATTTTCTAGTTTTCCTTACGACGTTGTGTTTCAAATTTCTTAATCATGTGTTCTGCACCTGGCGCGGTAAATCGTACATTTTATCTCGTTATGTTTTTTTTTCTCGTTTGTTCGATCTAACGCACGTACCACGAGCGTCCATCAGTTAACTTGATGGGTTATGGGCACACGAGGCTCTGGAGGAAAACGAGACAAGATGATAGGAAAAATAAATGGTTTTAGAATTGCGGAAACAGGAGTGAGAGTATACTTGTGTCAAGTGGAAGTTGATCGTGAGCTTTATGTTTATATACATGATGTACGTGTTCGTTAGATTGCCAAGAGTATTCTTGAGAGAAGAACTAAAGCGACGCCGCTCGTGTCTAGGGTTAATGGTCTCTGGTATTTATCAGTTGCATTAGTACCGAGATTCTCTTCTCTTTAAAACTTAAACATTAATTTATGGCTCACGCGATTGGGCCGCTATCTGTAGAGCGTGCTACTTTATATTTATTTGTCGCAGCTGGTCTACTGCCAGGCAGAAGTCGTAATAGTTTTAATCCTCTTGGATAATCAAGCAGGGACAACATATTTCCATTCATTTCTGAATTTAAAAAAAACCCTTAAATCCAATCTCATAAAATCTCAATGAAATTCTTTCAATTTGTTCCTCGTGATTGTTATCGTTTCAAATTTCTAAACACAACTCGAAAATCCATGACAAGATTCCCGAATAATCGAAACAATATTGATATGAAAATTTGAAGTTCATTCGTGAAAAACGTTCGAACGTTTTTTCTAATTATTTATCTAGAAATATTGACTCGTCTATGATTTTTATATCATTATCTTTTCGATTCTTACACAGAGTTTCACGTTGCATCTCGATGTTATTGTGGCTTCTGACATTCAGGAAATGAATGTGTAACATATTTACACTTATTTACATTTATATGGATGTATTGCCTTAAGCGGTTTATCGTATTAGACCTCCCCCAATCAACATCAGATGTGCGGAACAAGAATCACAGTGAGGTCTTCATCACGTTCGTCTAAGCTTCTCGTAAATACATCTGTGCTTAGATATACGTAGGAGCGTTAATATGTATTGATATATATATGAATTGTCGATCTGTTAAGCACTTGGAGAATCTTTTTTTTTGTTTTTAAACTTCGTTATCTACATGGTGGATGGTTTGTGCACTGGACTGCTCTACTTCTATGATTAATTATGGCCAATTACGACTACAGTAGGCTGCGCAGTATAACAGAAGGAACCGAGGCCCCGGCGTTCTTTGCTTTTACGTAAATTCACAAGTGCAGATTTGTACAGGAAATGAGAAATTTCTTTACTCTCTAAAAATGAAAAGATCGATTCTTACCCAAAATTGAATCGAAACTAAGTTTTTTTGTGTAAAAATTGTTGTTAGCAGAGTTTTCACAATGACTGTGAGTCCGTTACGAATTTTTTATTGCCCAGAACGTGGAAAAGTAACTTTATAGAAAGAAAAAAAATGGAAATTCTTATGGCTTTCTGGTCGCTTGTTACTTTTTATGTTTTTTTTTTTTTTTTTTTTAATATTATGGGCTTTTGTGATGGCTCTGAAAATTATAATGCGCACAAAAGAAAACTGGGACACGTGTGAGACGCACGAGAATGACGAAAATACATAAATAAAAAAAATTGACAGGAAATGAATATGAAAAAGACGAGATTACACGTACGGCGTTATTTATTCCGTTTGGTTGGGAACCGCCAAAGGTTTTTATCGCCGGTAAATGTTCGTTCATATAGACTCCCGATATATATTTGCATCTGACACAGTATCACTCTCTGGGCTTGAAACTTGCAATCGCTATTGCTATGTCGGACACTGTCCATATGGGTATTCAATGCAAATTTCATTAGTCCATAGTGAGGACATTAAGGAACATGACCAGAAACGTGACAATGTCGAACATATATATTTATTCGTATAGATGAGAGTCGTTGGTGGATGAAACCTCATTTGAAAGAATTTCAGTCAAACTGTACACGTAATTCCAGATTATTCCTAAATATTCATGCAATTTTCTTTCACTTTGCAATTCAAAGAATTCTGCAGATATAAATATTGTGTTTAAACAATAAAAATAACTGTCAGGCAACTTTGAATAATAATTAATACTTTAATGATTTTATAATTCAATGACTTTTCATTCATTTTTCTTCAGTCTAAACAATCCATTATTATTATGATGGCGATGCCTGTTTCGTTAGACAGCAACGAAATTTGTTGTTATCAAATCCCACAATCATATAAAATGTGTTCGTCACGATAATTAAAATTTTTGTTTTTTCTTCGATTCAAAAATTGAATCTACCAGAAAAATTGCAACGATTCTAAAATTTCGTTACATTCCAACCAATATAATTTCTTTTTAAATGATTTTTGTTTGGTTGAAAAGAAAAAAAAATGTTTATTTCGTGGATATTTTATATTTATAAGCTTTTTGAAATGAGACAACTCTCCGAACAGCAGTTTTGGAGTAAACTTTAGTTTACATCGAGATTTGTTCTTTCAGTTGTGCCAATTTCACGTTTATATTCGACTTTTTAATAATATAAAGTCGAGGATTGATGTGATGTATTCATGAATTGACATTTCGCGAATTAATTAGCTCCACCGTTGCCTTTTATATGTGACACATTATCTCGTGCCAGTCTCGAAGTTGTAATCCTACACATGCACCGGAAAATGATCGATCTGCACCGAGATCTTACGAGAAAGCTTTCATTCATACGGCTACAAGGCTAACGATTTTTAAAAAATTCTTTCGTTTTATTATTAAACGTATTGAGGCAACGATCTGAACCAGTGGAAGAGCGCGGGCGGAATTTTATTGAAAATACACGATCAGTATAGATCGCGCCTCCTACGCACATTCGACACTCGATTCGAGCGTGATGATGAATCCACAACGTTACAAAAATTCAACACGAGATTATACTGACGAGCATGTACATATTTTTATTTGATCCGTTACCATTTAACTCATTTCATGATATTCAAGGATTTCGATAAGCAATTGATCTCCGGAAAACTAATCACTACACTCGTTCCATGGGAATGCAAAAAAATGTAACTTTTCATTCTAAATCAGTCGGTTCGATAAATTCAGGCCGGAAACCCGAGCATATTTTCTCGCGCATGTAACGAAGTTGAAATAATACATTTATTTTGTTTTATTTATGAATTGAGTTCGTGATGAAAATTCTTAACACTTTTATTCACAGATAAAAAATTTCGATAAAACGATTTTTCAAGGAAAATTACATCATTCCGAATTTAAGAGTGTGACATTAACGTTAAAAAAATATTTTAACGTTTACAATATTCCATGGATGATGTACTTTATTGACGACATTTAATATTTTTGTCAGGGGCATTCGAGAGTGTTGAAAAAAAAACTTTTAGTAAATTACGATCCTTTCAGGTGACAGATTTTACTACTGATTTTAAATTAAAGTTGAAGGTCGTCCACCGACTAGTTTTGCAGATGTACAACATTCTGAAGGAATTCGCAACTATTTTTCATATACTTTTCTCCTGTTTTTTTTATTGACAACTCCATTTATAAGTGAAGACATTAATTTCGTTACCGAATAGCACTTTCAAAATGAAAACAAATCTAAGAATCTTTTTCAAGTGATACCAAACTGGGAATACATTTTTTATTACATTTCATTTCAGTGAATAAATATGATTTTGTGTTGTTCAGTTTTCTTGGTTTCCGTCAATTGCTCTTTGATTGAAGGTTCAAAAGATGTCAGAAATAAAAATGTGTACAGTGACTCTCAGAACAAGCTAAACAAAGTGATGTTCTTGTACCGCTCTGGAAAATGAGACTTGACGCATAAAAAAACTCAAACCTTCAAATTTTTTAAGCAGTTCATACAAATTATCATTTTTTGTTTATTTTGTACGTCACTGTGTGTAAACCCAGGATGATTTAACACTTTGTTGACACACTGGGTCATTTTGACCCGTAAAAAATTTAGACATCAATTATCCCAATATCAGAAACATTTAGAATTAAATATTTTATCAAAATGCCATTTTTCCAGTACATCACCGTTCCTTAATCTCGAAATGATAAAAAGTGTTTTAAAAAACCATGAAATTTATCGTAAAATGTTGACTTTTCGTAAAGTCAAGGTTTACAGTAATCCATTTTATCAATGAAATTAGATGTTTTCCGAATTTTTATGGGTTCCTGTTTCTTTTCCATAAAAACCCTGGCTATAGGCTGCTAATAATATTTCGATTGACTACACCCGGGGTCAAATTGACCCAGAGTGTTAATGTAGTCACCAAGCGTCCCAACGAAGGGTTTAAAAAAACGACTTTGTGTAAGGATTCTGAATAAATTGTCACGTTTGAAATAATATGGCAATAAAAAATAGTTCGACACAAGGTCACTGTATAAAATAAGGATGCATGTGTACGTCCGATTGGAGAATGCAGTTGCCGCAAAGAAATTTAAATTCGATCGAAGGGTATGCTAATAGTTCGGAAGGTTTGAATGAAAGATTCGGGAATCCGATAAAGCTTTCAGACGGGCGATTACGTGGGGAGAATTTATCGCGGCTACCTGACACTTTTAGAACGCCAATACTCGAACCAGTATTTTCTCTACCTACATCTTCTAACCCAGAGCGCCGGTAAGGCTAAAATATAACTATACATGTGTTTCGGTAGCTCGATTAGCGTGGCTCCAAAATAGATTTCTTTCTCCTTCTTCTTCCTCTATCCTTTCGTCTGTTATACTTGTAAACTGATGTCTTCTTCTCTCACTTTCTCTTCCTCCCCCCCTTTCTTTCTCTCTTTATCTCACGGGTGGTCCTTGTCACGTACCGTCGATTCATCGAATTATTTCGCCGACGAAGGTGAATTAATTAACTTGCCCCCTTTCCCTTCTTTTACCAAATAGGGATTTCGCGTGTAAGGCAAATATCAATTTTTCTTTTTACCTGTTGCACACAGTATGAGAATCCAACATTGCCACATTATTCGTATTTTCACGATACACGTTGTCATCTTTTTTGGCTCCGGTTGTTATTTATTTTTTATTTCGATTTTCTTTTCACTCACTCACGAGAATCATCGAATCGATCTTTACAGACACTCATTGATTGATATTTTTTTTATCCGAATAAAAAAAAAAAACAATGAATGAATAAAACAAAACAAGTTATTAATCCTTGGCCCTGAGAAATTTTCACTAGCTCAACACTACGATTCACCAATTTTTGAATTATTGTTCTCCCTAATGTTTTTACAACTCAAGGCTCGATGATTTGTTGCCGATCTCGTGAAACCTGATGACGACTCGAATACAGTGATATTATGCAAGGAACTTGCTACGGTGCAGGCTCGCGGTAGACTGAAGCTGCCTTCGCTCCGCTTTACCGTGTTATGCCCAGAGAGCTTTGAATCTCGCCACCGGCTGCAGCAGAATACGCACTTCCCCTTTTCTTTCTCTCTCTCTCTCTCTCTCTCTCTCTCTCACCAACATATATACACGTCTCTGTATATTATATCGTTTCTCTTAAACGAATTGCCACAATCTTCCTCCTTGGGATTTTCCGAACCATTCACCAGTCCTTCTGCAATCTCTGGAAATCCTCCCTTGAGTTCATTCACAGAAATTGAAACGTTTCGAGTTTTTTTCTCTTCAAGAACTTCCAACTCGAATGGAAAATGCATCGTAAGACTAGAGAGAACTTGTAAAAAAAAAAAACCGTTACGTGCACCT
The DNA here is from genome assembly GCA_013761285.1 of Campoletis sonorensis. Taxonomy (NCBI): domain Eukaryota; kingdom Metazoa; phylum Arthropoda; class Insecta; order Hymenoptera; family Ichneumonidae; genus Campoletis; species Campoletis sonorensis. Next base: position 157,644 of record JACEOJ010005877.1, on the reverse strand, counting down.
TCTAAAGTGAACTTTTTTGCCCTCCAGCAGTTTAGTTACGTAGGATTATTGGCAAGTTGTACGAAAAACTTCGATTTAAATACATTCTTCTCAAATTTCAGGTGAATTTTTATTTATTTTCCGACTGAATCTCACTCGTGTTTTTTCTACACTATCCGAAGAATTTTTTTTTCAATTCAAATATTATCTTTCAACTCGTAGAGCTCTGCGTGCTTAATTCAACCGTTTAGGTGATGATATAAAAAACGACTGCGTGAACACTGCCTCGAGATAAAAATTCGGTATGGATTACTATAGAGCAAACTATATACTCATCGAGATAAAAAAAAAGTAAAAAGAATTTCACATTCTGGTATAATGTGATGATTACTTACTTAGAAGTCTGATTCAGGCTCGATCTTTTTTTTTTCATTCCCCTCGCAAAATATATGATCATCGTATGTATCGGTACACGTATTTTGTCGATTATTAGATTTCTTATAATAGAAGTACCAGGTTATCTATCAGATAAGACTTTCCTAGTATGATAAACACATACATTGTGTATATTCTTAAATATAATATTCATATGAAACGTATGCATCCATTTATACATATGTGTGTAAATAAGGAATCGATTCGCAGTTGCTAGTGCTGCCCACGTCGATGCATCATCCTGCGGGAGCGGCGAGGTCGCCCGTTATACCATCTCTGCCAGGAACTTTGTGAATATCGATGTACAGAGCGTCCCAAAAGTCCTTCTCAGCATTTACAGGCTCTGTAGGTCGTGAAATTCCATTGCCAAGAACATACTTTTATTCTTATTACTTCAAAAGACACTGTTTGGAAGTTATCAGTTGATTAGTGACAGCCAATCTGATGACTTTTTTTTCTTGGTAGCCTTCTCGTTCGACTGACTCCGATTAAGTATGATCAGGAGGTACAATCGTTGCCGAAATTGCCCAGAATTCTTGTTTCACTGACATTACGGTTTTAAATGTATTTTCCAGCAAAAAAAAAATGATGCCGGAGGTAGTTCTATCGTTCAATTGTTTTTATGGCTATTTTTTTTAATTACTCCACAATCGAAACGGTAAATTGGTTCGGGGTGGAATTTTTGTGAATTCCACAGTAAAACACAACGATTTCATTTTCATTATTATTCAATAAGAAAACAATTAGATCACCAACTCGAATTGTAACATCACTTGTATCGAACTTTATTTATTAACTCTTCAATAATTGAGTAAATATCAAGTATTTTATTGTGGATTGTTTTAACCACATTTAGTCTATATTCGTACAAATTTGCAAATAATTGGTAATATTTTTTACCAGCCGCGTGACAGTTGTACAAATAAATTGTAAAAATTTTATTAGATTTGGTAGAATTTTAAACACATGCTTCACAAATCCTTAGATAATTTCGTTTTTTTTTCATAAACCCCGAAGAAAACCCATACAGGCATTTGTTTCGACTATTTACTGTTCTGACTATTCTACGAGACTGAGATACAACCTTCGAGACAGCCCGTATTCGAGTCATATTACGCTCCGTTACTGGTACAACGTAACTATTAATATTCCATGGGCTTTGAAGAAAAGGGCGTAAATTTGACACCCATCGACAACAAATAAGTCTTTTTGACTCCAATTCATCGATTCACATAAAACTTCATGGATTTACCGCGTACATATTCCGCGTATCACCCATAATAGGTATTTATACCTGGCGTGTTCAAACTCCATGTTCAACTTGGTCGTAAATATTCGTAACACGCACTATAAACTGTGTTTATATATGTTAATATTGGTTTTCGAGCCTCAACGGTGAATCGATTACTTATATGATAAAAAGAAATAATAATAATAATAATAATAATAATAAAAGCTCGTTTCGTTCTCCATTTGACACTATAAAATTACAACGATATTCATTATTTATTGCCAACTCTTCGATCCGCGTGTACACAGCTGATTATTTCCAGTATTACTTCATCGACCTTAATAATATGTGAAATGACGTCCTAAGCCATTGGAGACGATGATATATGGAGTAGTATCTCGTACGGGTTTCTCAAATTTCGAGCATTTCCATGATGATATTTTATTTGTGTGTCCTGATGATAATGATTGAATAAAAATTGATGTAAAATTTCAACATTTATTCCTATTTTCAAAATATCGCTTTAAAAAAAAAATAATAATACTATTGTTAGTTAAAACGAAACTATTTTGTGTGAAACGAGAATTCCTTTCGTTCAATTCCACCAGCTATTTGCAAGCACAGCCTATAGAAAAAGAATTCTGAACCGAGTGGATGTCGGAAAAAAAATAAAAAATTTACATCGAACGAATTTAGAGACTTTCAACTAGCATGACGATTTCAAGCAGTTTTTTTAAATATATTTTTTTCATTCCATTGAAGTTAAACGTGCTCTGAAAGCATTTTTAAGGCTCCGCACTCGATATACTGTCCGTTCTAGCGAGCACTCAAATTGCTATTTTCGTAGACGGTTTATCCAACGCGAGGAATCACGTCGAACACACCACCTATTCTTGAATGATTAAATAATCCAAGTCAAGTCCAACGGAATTACATTTCATTTTTTTTCTCCAATGAAAAATTGCTTCGAGTTATTGGAAACAACCCAGTTCCATCAAACACTCTTTTAAAATAGAAATTAGTGCAATTTTTTCTTCTTCGTTCGACCGAATGATTATAAAGTTTTTTTTGAAATTATATTTCTTACAAAAACTGTCAATTATTGCGTCCACGAAATGATGCAAAATGAATGTCATTCGTAGTTGAAAAACGAAGTGAACCGGGCCATGTTTACCATTCCATAACTGGTGGTAAACAAATCGAGAAAATTGTGGATAAATATGCCTCGAGTTTCGTTGACATTTCAATTTAGCCTGCTTGCATTTCGTTCGAGAATTTCTAGGCTCTAAAAGTTTTGAGAAGCTTATACCTCGCGAAATAGTACGATGTACATGTGACGTTGAACTTTTCAGTGGTTTGTTATAATACCTTAAAACGCAATAGTTTGACAAATATTAGTCAGAGAGTTAGACAACTCGAGGCTGCACGTGAATTCCTCCGGAGTTTCAGCTTCGAGGCGTTATCCGAGAGACGAGATACTTATCCATGCAGAATGGATCGACGTTGATACATCCAATTGGCACTCAGCCACTCACCACTTTTCTCGTCTCACTCATCTGCTTGTTTTCTTATGCACGTCGTCAATAAACATTACGATATTGTATTTACACTATGATACAGAATCCAAATTTATGGATCCACACGTTTCAAGGACGTTTCACACGAAATCTTATGTACAGCGAATTAATTTTAATAAAATGTAATTTAATAATCCTTCGGATGTCGGTGCTTCAAGGAAATGGCTTCAAAAATGTCCGAGTCTGAGAACAAACGGTTTTCTGACTCTTCATCGACATACTGGGTCTTTCCGACCCAGATTCATTTTTCAGAGTTGATGATCCGTTCCCTAGAAATATTTTCGAGGACTGCCAGCTCCTTTCTCCTAGAATTAACAATTGTTTCATTTACCAAATCAGCAAAGTTTGATTGTTCGAAAAAATACTTTTTTTCCCGGAAAAATCGTCGAAGTATCGTTTTTTTTTCTTTAAAAAATATCATTTATTTTCCTTACATCCCCGCAGTTATGAATCCGGGAAATATTGATTTGATAAACAATTAAATTTGATAGTTTCCGAATTAGCTGAAGAGCTGCAGATGAGAAGTGACTGAAGAATGCTTCGGGTCAAACTGACCCAGTATGTCATCTTTTTGGCTAAATTGAAGTGTGTCAACTTAAGGATTAACTGTCACTATTTTCTTCAAATGTTTCGTGAAGAACATTTCTGAATCGGGCAAAAAATATTATAATTGTCTCGATGATCAACGTTTCAAAGTTTCGAAAGAAAATTTTTCAAGATATTCGTCAAACAGCTGAACGGAAATTCCGATGTAATTAAAGTTCTGGCTGGGAACGTATGTGGTGAATCATCTAGAATAAAACATTCCGCCCCTGATCATGTGGAAGTGGTGATTGATGAAAACAAATATGTTATAAGATTCCTGGGTCTCAAAAATCAGAACAAATAGCCAACTCTGTCGTTCGGACACAACCATTGAATTATGGTAATCATGGTTATTCTGGGTTGTACATAAGCGATCGGCATTCTCTCGCAACGTTTCATACGATCACTTGAGTATGAAATGCTCGGTGAGAAAAATAGAGGATCTAATCCGTGTAATCGAATACGTTCGCCTTGGTCGGCCCTTCTAATAATCATCGAAGAATTCGTACGAAGTCGTGACTCGATTGATTGTTGATAATGATGGTTATAAATATTCACGTTTCTGAGCTCACGATGCTTTCCTTTTAATCTCAGATGATTCACATTTGAAGTGCAATTCATTTATCATAAACATGCATGCACATTGTTTTTTCTCGGACTTATTTATTCATAAAAATCTAATGACATTTCGGAGAAGCAGAGATTCGAATGAAAAATAACTGCGACCGATGCTATTTCAATTATATCGTCGATACGATCCTCCCGCCGCAAGTTTTATCGTTAAAGGTCGCATATTGATTAATTGGTTGCAATAAACATTATCTGTCCGGATTTTTTATTATTATTTTGATAGCCAAGTGAATAAACATGCGAAGCCAGTGATTGGAATCCCTCGAGGGATGTGTTGTATTTGACACGATATTGAATACTCTATTTACCCATCACAAACTCTGATCTCCCGGTCTTTGGTTACTCGCATTTGGTTTTAAATAATTGTATATAACGAATGTCGATATGGTTCTGTCTGTCAGAAAGGCTTATTTTATTGTCCGGACTATACCACGTTTCATTTTATTTTGTTAACACTCAACGAGTATTTATTTTCATAAAATTCGTGATTTACGATCGTCATGCGCTCGTTAATTGACTTAATAATGTGCTCGGAATTGCGGAATGACCGATAGCGTGTACGAACGACGCATTTAACTAATCGACCAAAACACCACTCTGTTCAAAATTCAATGTAAATATTACAAGTGAAAGGTCAACTCGTTTATTGTGGGGAGATTATTCGTTAGATTTTTACCAATTCTCTATTTTAATCGACCCATTTAGCTACACTGTAAATCAGTGTGTTTTTTTTTTTTTTACTATTATCAGAGCAATATTGTTAAACCACAACATTTCCTACAATAATGACAATAATTCTTAAGTTTCAAGAATTGCTTGTAAGTCAATAAATCTCGATGCTTGTACTAGATTTTTGCTACGATAATTAGTTGCATTCTTATGGGATTACTTTTGTCGATAAAAGATCTCCGAGTTTGTGAACGTCAAGGATCTTCATAATGTAAAGAAATTTGTTATTATCAGGACTTTTCCGCGTCGCTAGATCTCCGGGATGGTATAAATTCAATCGATTTTCTACCATTTTTGATATTGGGCTGACTGCTTTATTAATTTCTTGATTGGTGAAGAAATAATTACAAGTTGAAACTTTTTTTCAAGCTTTTCATAATAATCTGTTAATTAAGATCCCGTGAAGAATCATTTTTTTAACTACATTTATACTTTATTGATTGAAATTGGTCGCTATTATAAAATATAAATATAAATTTCGACGAAGATATTATTTTTTTATTTTCCTGCAATAATTTCTCACTGAACATGTTTTCTGTCGTGGAGTCGTTGCTCATATTTCAACATTATTTATTTGTCAACATTTTCAAATCCATCTCCAAACTTGAATGAATTTTATTTCATCGAGAATCTGCACGAAAAATAACGGAACTCGGTAGTAATTTTTTCGAAGAACGATGGATTGGTTTGACCCTTGACTGTGAGAAGAAAAGTGGCAAGGGATTTGCTTCTCGTCTTTGTGGACATTCAAACACGCGAGAGTAAACGCTTCTGCAGCACAATTCGTCACGACTTTTCTCGCAAGGTAACAAGTGGACCGCTAGTTCTTCGGTGCGGATACACCTGTGCTTGCAGCTCCGAACCCACAAACACACACACGCGCGAGCACAATAAACAGATATTTTCTGCATGGACTGCATTCGCGGACGTAATTCCATTTGACAATTGTCTACTTTGGATTTTCGAGTTTTCAGGTTATTTTCTCGATGAAATTGACCATCCGGATGATTATTTTTAACTATAACTACAGCATCGAACTCTGGCTGGTAATTTTTCAGTCCCCCACAAATACGATGTTCCTGAAAAACAAAAAAAATCCTTCGTAAATATATAACCAAAGGTTCTGCACTCTGTACACGATTATGGGTTCATGCGGCCAGGCTAATTCGATCCACTATTAACCTAGACTCGAGAGAATCTCTGATGTTTGTATGCGCTCGAGAGACTCTCGTTTGAGATCAAAGCGGACATTATCTGAAATCTTTTCATCCTATTTACATCATAATCCTCTCTCTTTCGTTTGGAGAAACAAAGAAGGGCGTATGTGACAGAACGTAGCGCCACCAAAGGTCTGACTTCAATTCCCTCTTCGTTTTGTCTTTCAATAATCATAATAATTTTATAATATTATTATTATTTTTAAATGTATAAACATTGCGAGCGATGCAAAGATTAAATGTAGTCACAAGTAAACATTTTTTCTCTCGGAATATTTGTCCTGATATTTTTTGTTATTATTCTAACAGTACGAGAGCGTTTGCTCCATATATTTCGTAGCAAGGAAAAGTGCCCGGGAAAAACCCGGGAAAATTGATTGGTATTCCATTACAAGAGAGTGTATGAATTATTTATGCATTTTTCAACGTTTGTATTTACTTTTTGTTATGCATTGACGTTTTTTTTAGTCATCAAAAAAGAATTTACGATTAAAAGCTTTTTTTTGAATTATTTACATGGTTTTTGTGAATGCACTGGTAAAAGTTTTTTTTTAAGTCTGTTAACTTTTTATTGTTAGAAATGATTACGAATCAAGGTTTATAAAACGACTAATTGTTTCGTGAACTTTATATTTTTTTTCCAAAATTTAATATAGTCTTGAATCTTTGTTAAATCTGGTTCCTCGTTTCCGGAAGAAGCGAATCCACTTCACTGCACACTAGATCGATGTGAAGATCGATTTTCAATTTTTTTTTATTTTTTCGTACAGAATCACGAAGGTCGTCAGATATGAGTAAAACAAAATTTCTGTGAGTTCTTTTTCTCCTTTCTTCAAGTTCCCATCAGTCTACTGCACATGTTCACGACGGAGAATACACAGGTGTGTTCGACGACCGTTTATCAGCTATACATATGTGGGCTCTAGAAGTAATGATCGAAAAAGAGCAGAATTATTATCAGATTTTGCAAAAACCGCGATGTATCGATTGTATTATCGAATTATTTCGCGCAGTGATATATCGCTTTTGAAATCGGATAATTTGATAGTAAAAATGTTGTACATTTATGTGCGATATCGATGTTTTAAAATACAAGATATATCAATTAAACTATTTAGGTCACATATATTCGAGATAGGAAAAAAATGGTGTTGTCCACGAGTCCAGAACAACGCACATTAGTTTCAATTGTAAAACATTTTTTTCAACGTATGGTACGAACCTCTTTTTTAATTCATTCAGCTTGATTAAAACAAATTTAATTCCGTATTCATTCGATAACTGAAGACCTGACGAGGGTTTCGACAGATCGTATTTTTTCTTGCGTATTTATTATCAAAAATTCTATTACGAAACTCACAAAAAAAGGAATAAAAATGTACCTCGCTCACAATTGCAACGGTTCGAAATGTTGTTGAACAAAGTTGAGGTAAATTCGAACCTAATAAAAAGGCAAAGCATATCCCGAAAAGTAGTTTCCAAATGAAACGAATTGAACACCGTCAAGCACATGGTTCTTCGTCCATTAGTAAGTTCCCCTTTTTTTCCCTCATTTTTATTCTACTGATTGCTCAAAATCATGGTTTTCTAATTAAATTAACGACATACGTTGCGCCGTCGTCGCTACCAAACGCGTTCCCCTGTTTTGCATTAATTCTCTGCGAATCAAAGGAAATTTATCATTTAGCCTGCATTCCTGATGGACAGTTTCCTCAGCCTCTAATATACACGCGTATTTATTTTCACGCACACTTTCTCGTACGCTCTAATCACACCGATTGATCTCGTGAGACAGTCCCCCTCCTCCCCTTCATAAAATTTAATCATACACACCAAAGGTGAACTTTTACTGGCATCACAGCGCCCGGAGAGTTTACGATAATCAAAAGAATGTTGATTAAACATCGGTGCGTTAGCTAAGAACCCATAAAACTGCACTGAGTATTACATAATATCAGGATAAAACTGATGAATTATTCAAATTACGAAATTAAAAACAGGAACATAACTTTCATTGTATATTTCAACGAATCAAACGATAAAAGCACTGGGAATTAAAAAAAAAACCATTAAATTTTGATTACCGATTCACGAGTGATAGGAAAATTCTTCCCTATGGAATTTCTTATGTTGAGATAATAGCTTCGAGGATGCTGTTGCAGGAAATGACAATTCCGGGTACGTGTAAACTAGTTGCTGAGTCCAATTTAATGAGTAATTGTGCAGTATTACCGGCCAAACCCAATTTCAGGACGAACTGGTTTATCCTGAACTATGCAAGTCCGTTGTAATCAGACGAAACTAGTTTTTCCTTACAAAACGAGCAGGCGAGACTAGTTTGTCCTGAAATCGCGTTCAGGCGGTTAAATATATACCGGATTTACTCGTCACAGCAGTGATGAAACTTGCGCTCTTGCGTAGGCTAATTAGTCGAATTGGTTGGAATCCGAAATGTTTGGAATTGCTCGTGATATCCGTCAGAACGTATACGCGTGCTGTTCAGAGGATGGTGTGGATGAGCGTAAATTTAGATGCGTACGTATTAGCGTCAGTCTCTTCATTTCATTATACAGGGTGTCCAAATTTATTATTCAAAATTTCATTTCATTACAGGATGATACAAAAATATTTTTTATTCGATAATGTCACCCTTAAGATACTGTCCCAACTTTTTTTCTAGGAATCGATCACATGTCTCAGTTGAAGGAAAAAAAAAATCATTCCTGTTTGACAATTGATTAAACTTTATAGTGTTTTGATTTGCTTTTTTCTCAAAATTATGTTCTTGGAAACGGTGAACATCAAATCTTGAAAACTGACGCACCAATTTTGATGAAATTCCCCACAGAGGATCTCTGCATAACTTCTTTTTCCCGTAAAAAAAAAAAAACAAATGAGAAAAATCAGCAAAGAGTTAAAACTTTGCAAAAAAATGCAACGAATAAAAATGAGATTTTTGACATGAACTGATTTTTAAGGTCAGTTTTGAGGAAAAGAAAATCATTTTATTTTTGGGATGATGCGTGCAGTTGATCGTAGTTTTGACGATTGTAGCATTTTTCACAAAACCATAATCACGACTGATGTAACATTTATTATTTCAAGAAAATTTTCACTCTCGCATTGTCAAATTTATGTTTGTCGAAATAAACAAAGAGTTGAGTGAATGGATACAATTCATTAATATAAAAATAAATAATTGTTGAAATTCGTCCTATCTTTGGTACCTTTAGGCCTACGTAAGCCCTTTAAATAAAACACACGATACGTGTCTCCATAACACTCTTTTATGTACAATAATACAGATTGTATATGGCACCCTGGTATACAAACATTTTATAAACGTCCATGGCATTTGGTGTATATACAGTTAGAGATAAAATCTGTTGTAGAATAGAGGAAGACAAATTTGGCTTGGCGCCAGTGTTTTAACGATGATAGACACAGACTCGTTGAGTTGATATTTGACGTTAACTAATGTCTTCATTGGCTCGTAGAATTTCTGAATCTTTCTAATAAGCCATAAAGTTGGTGCATAGATGCTTAATAGATATTCAATGAAGTTTCTTTAACGATTTCTCCTCCATATTTACGATTTTTGAATAAACAAAACGTTTGTTACTAATTAAAGATCAAAGAGACGTTTACTGCTTAAAAAGTTCATTCAAACGCGTTATACTCAGTGGCTGAATGTCGAATCGTCTTTTTCTAGGAACGAACAATAAAGAACTCTTCAAGAAGACGAATCCCTTGTTTTAAGACACGAGAGAGAGAGAAAAGTACCAGGCTTTTTAGCGTACAAACCATTTATTCCAAGTATGCAGGAAGTTTGTCCTCTTTGAAGACTTTTGTGCTTGCGTCGACCTCACGAATTTTCCAGCCTTTGATTACATGCACCTTGCTGCGAATTTTGTGCCTGTGAACGTTCGTTAATTATGGCAACTTGCCATATTGTTAAGCTTCAATTATTCGATGGTCCCATCGCCTAGAACAAAATAACTATAACCTCTATTTTAACGACCATCCTATGCTCGCTTGATGAAGATTAATGGATCTTTTGATCAGGAATATATAATAGAATTTCTTGATCCATATATGTTCGGAATAGCACGAGTCTATGATTTATTACATCAATGATTAAACGTCTAATCCAAATCGCTAATTATGATGTTTTATCTTTCATGTACATACTTTTTTTTCTCTCCTGAAAAAGTAATGCCAACGCGATTTATCGATCGGTTTTGCACTCGTCCAGCTCGTATGATTAATAATATCGGATCGACGATTACATGGCTTGTACACGAACAAGTTGTATATAGTGTGTATTTCGTAATCGTTCGGACTCACCATGAATTCTGAGAATACTCATTCATATTCTTAGATCTGTTGAGATCATTGTATATACATGCAGAATTCCCTTATCCAGAGACTTGTTCAACAGGGTTGAACACATTTCGTATTACACAATACACTCGTAAAAAAAAAAAAACGAATTTACAATTTTCGTGGATGTCGAATTTGCAATGTACGACTGCTTGGAATTATAGTTTTCTGCGATTGGAATTGTTGTTTTTTCATTTTAAGCATGGCACATGATGCAACATGTGACGTGCTTAAAAATTGATAAGTTTCAAATAAGGGCTTAATCTGATAGTCTTGCTACAGTCAGTTTTAAAAGTTAACTTTCAGAGTATTTTTGGGAACTTGGATATAATTTGCGGAATAATTCAATAATAATAGTTGATACATTTCAAAGAAATGTTCAAGGAGTTTTGGTACAAGTCATACAATGTAATGGTTCAGCTTATCTTTAGGGAGAATCAGAGGGGAAAATTCTTTTGTTCTCAAGAAAAGCGCTCACTTCACACTATAAAATTTCGTATAAAAATGACATGATTACTGAAAAATTGATCATTTCTATTGACAAAAAAATGAATAATTAATAAACGATGTAGACGAAAAAAAAAAGTTTTAGAATTATTCCGTGATACGTGAAATTTTCTACTGATTCCATTACGAACGCTTGAAAAGCTGCGTTCAATTTTTTCATCACCAATATCTCGAACAAGGGAAAAAAGGGACGTTGTATGCTTGTGAAATTTAGCAGGTAATAGTTTCATAATGTTGCGCGGAATGTGTGTTCACTAAAACAAAAATGAATAAATAAATGAATAAACCAATGAAAATTCGTAGAAAAATACTTTCGGCGAGTACGGCAAGAAAATGACGTTAAATTCGAATCAACTCTTTTCAAATTTTCCTAATATATTCCGCAGAGTCTCATCACCATTTATACGAAAATAGAAACTTTGAAAATACTGGAGCTGGCGACTGGGTGAGCGTTGGTCTCTCAGAGAAATAACAAACTGTTCATATTCCTCGTTGTAATAAAACCCCTCGGGCGTGTATGGAATTTTGTGCAGGATTATTATGCATACAAATTAAAAACGCCATATTGGACTGCTTTTCGAATGGAAACGAAGTTTGAAAAAATGTTCTTTGGCGATCTTTTAAAATGTGAGATTGGAAAAAGAAAAAAAAAACAGAATTACGTCGAATTCGAACGACGTTAACTTCAATACTGTAATGAACGTATGAGTTTTTAGAAATCTCAAACATAAATCATAGTCTCCTTTTGACACGAAACAACCAGTCGTTTGTCATCGGATAAATATACGGTTCACACTGTTCTACAATATACGTTGTTACCGCGTCCAGATCACCAGACTTATGAGAGTTTCTCTCATTTTGCTTCTCGTATTTCGTGCACGTTGTACTTGTTCATCAGTAATGGAGACAACATCACCAGATGCATCCAGTTTCCGTGATTACGCAACATAACCACACGATATTTCGCGTACATTGCCCATCGCTCTTTCCACAGGGACCCTCCCGGTTGTGCACGCGCTATTTCGCATCTTGAGTCATTCGCTTTATCAGCAATCTTACGTGAGAACTTTGCAATGAAGTCAAACTTATCTCGTTTGACTTCGATCCGAAGCAATTCGTCTCTACTTCCGTTATAATTGAGCAATAATCAACATGCTCCGATCTTTCGTTATAATTCTAACGAAAGAGTTGACTTTTAACACTTTTAAAACATTTTATAATCCAAATAACAGTTTTTGCAGGCTTTTCTGTTTGAATCCTTTTTTTGTTATTGTTGAAGAGACTTTTGTAGTCTTCAGAGCTTAGACGAAATATGGAACGAACGCTTTTAGTCGAATGCAGTGTTTATGCAAATTTGTTAAGGTTTGACGATTTATCTTTTTCCCTGTGACATGGTCCGGCCTCTCGATCTCTGCTCTGGCTCTATCATTCTCTCTCTCTCTCTCTCTCTCTCTCTCTCTCTCTCTTTCTCTCTTTTCTGCAAAGCTCATGATCCACGAATGCCAGGAGAGTAATTACTGCTATTTAGAATGTTCTGACACAATGACCACTAAACTTTTGCTTGGGTGGTCGAAATGATTAATTTGTTCAGCTTCTATATAAGCTAATCCGCGTGCCAGCATTTCACTGCAGGATTAAATAAAATGGATTTATTTGTCTTCAATAGAGATTCTGGGTGTAAATCGCTCAGAATAACAGTGGAAAGATTTTTCGATTTTATTTTTTGAATAATACGAAATTTCTGTATAATCCTAAGGAGCGTTTTCAACTGTCTAAACCTTCTCGGAACCATATCTTTTAAAGAATTTACGGCGTACTTATTTTTGGGGTATTCATTGGTCGAACTATGAATTCTTACGAAATCTTTATTGCATTTTTCTATCTTTCTCTTTTTATTTTCAACGTAGTTTGCTGATTTGACCGATATAAACATCAGTCTTTCGTTCCCCGAAACGTGAGATAAATGATAACAAACATAAATCTATTTATTCCCATTGATATTTAAATTTCTGTTTCAAGAAAAAGAATACGAGAGAGATAAACAGAGTTCGACGAGCCTCAAAAGCGAAAAACGTCGGTGTGCATGAACATCAAATAGCTTTTACACTAAACATCGTCGACCAACTATATAAGGTGTCCCAAAATGGAATTCCAAGATCATCCATTTTTATTGACGACGCAAAAATTTCAGTTCAATGAGAATAAACCATTTTTTTCTTCGTCAAATTCCTCACGAATTATTCATTCTTCAAACTAATTTCACCAACGCATTCTTTGACGTACAAATATATTAATTATGGAGTGCGATGATTTGTCCAATGTTTATATAGTCGATAGCTTATTGAAAATTTCTCGGAAGAATAGTCGTCTAAATATTTATCGATTTGAAATAATATCGGCAATGAATGTTTACGCAATATGACGTTTAGTTTCTAAACACCCTGTACTTTATAAAAGGTTTTATATAGAGAAGCATGCACCGGGGTTAACCGTCGTCGCGTCAACATCGTGCAGCGCGCACGATCGTTAACCTATTAATGCTCCACTGTTGAGTCTCGTTATGAACTCGGTTGACCAGATCGTCATTTCCTGTTCTCCGTGAACGACAATTCACGTTCACAGAATCACCAAAATTTTCGTCCAATGCGCAATTCGAGAGAGTCATTTGGAAATGTTTCAGCATCCGGTTGGTGCACACAACATCGATACTCTAACGAGAGTTTAATGTCCGAATTCTGTTCAGTCTTGTGTCAAGCTGAATCGACTATTCGACCAGTAGTCAAATTTTAATCAACCTTGTGCAAAATTCAAACGCACCAGAACCGGCCAAATCAAAATATTCCGAAATCTTTTCAACTTTTCAACCTCTTTTGTCACACGGATATTATTTTTTACAATTTCACTAAAAAAACAATTCAACACTATCAATAATGACACAATAGATTTTTGGGAAACGTTTGTGTGCTTTCGTGCTTTTGTACTTTCACTTAATTATACATTTTGTTATTCCAAACAACAAATTTCAAAGCTCATTCAAATGTTGAATTTCATCGGTACTCCATTAATTTATTATTCACTAAGTCCCTACGGCTTCGCCTGCAGTAAGAAATATCGTTATTAATTCAACACTGATATTAATATTGTACTTTGCTATTCTCTGGTTATTTTGATCGCAATTTCCGTATTCACCTCCGAATGCGTTGCAACGAATGACGTTTAACAAAATATTGAAAATGCCAAAGTTCTCATGTTTTTGATCAATTCATGAGAATCGCTGTGACTTTTTGTGCATCGAAAATTTTAACCTCGGTCACCGCTCACTCTGTTCGGTGTTGAAAACCGTAAAATCTTTATCTTAACTTGGAAATTGACTTGTAAATTGTAATGTTTTTCTTGCATTTTCATAAAAAAACAATTTGCCAGAATGTTTCACGGCCTGCCATGCGATTTAGCGTGAGTCATGAGCTTTCTTCCTGTGAACAATTCATCTAAATCGGTTCAATGGTTCTCGCGTGAAAAGTGGCCGAACTTTTTTTTTTTCCCACAGATTTATAAATACACAGAAGAGATTTGGCGCCGTAGTCGCGCCACAGGCACGTTCAAAAGTCAATTCTTCGTTTAATTTATGAAAACTATAACAAAACGTGTAGAATTTCCTAAAAACGTCAGTCGTTATGACTTCTAGGAATATAAAAACATTTGAATTTTTGGGAAAAATGTCTAGTGTGATGATTAGAGTTTGAAAAACAACCTCATTTGACAGATCGAGTACACAGAGCTTATACTTTATATTCCTCTTCTCCGAATCTGAATAATAGAAATTCCTAAAGTTTAGTAAGTTATAGACAAACTTTATTCATTATTAATTATCTATGATTAATGATTAACTATTATTTATTTATTTATTTATTTATTTATTTATTTATTTATTTATTTGTTTGTTTATTTATTTATTTATTTGTTTATTTATTTATTTATTTATTTATTTATTTATTTATTTATTTATTT
>JACEOJ010005877.1:85715-142353 GCA_013761285.1 Campoletis sonorensis | reverse complement strand
ATTTATTTATTTATTTATTTATTTATTTATTTATTTATTTATTTATTCATTTATTTATTCATTTATTAATTAATTAAGTTATAGACAAACTTTGTCATATGTTCCTTTGTGATAAGAGAAACCAAGAAAAATCTTTGTTCAAACGTTTCGGAGTTATTCCACGAAATGTGCATTTTAGATAGTTGCAAAATACGACTTCCAAAACATGTCATTACAAATTACAGAAAATTGCAAATGGTATGAAATCAATTTGGATTTCATTCGAGAAGGATAATTTGATCGTTATTTCATCACAATATTATCATAATTATCGAAGAAAAAAGTTTGTCTTGTCAATACTTGTAACTGGTCGATAACTTTCGAGCTATGTCCCGAGGGTCTAATCCAATTGCTACTGTGTACTATGCATAAATGTTTTAATGCTAAAACAAGAGCATGTGGATTTGCTGGTGCTGCTGGCTTGAGCAATTACGATAATCTGAATGATGCCGGCGGGGATCTGAATCAGGGAAAACGGGTAGAACTTGATTAATACATCGATCGGTGTAGTGAACCGAGATGGATCGTCACATATAATTGATTTACATGCATCGTCGCCCGTTATCGACCACAAAGCTTAACGCTGTCATGATCGTTTCTCTGATACTCTTAGCTTAAATGTGCTTCCACTTTTTCTTCTTTCTTGACCCTCCATTTTATGATTCTCTTTATGGAAGTGACGTATCCAGGTTAAACGGCTTATGGACCTCTTGTATAATCAAGAATCAGCGCGGCATCCAACGAGAGCTCTGTTGCGTACCAAATGAAAATAATTCGTACAGTCGTCGTCCATTTACATGAAAAAATAATGTCGTCACAGTTTTTAAGACTGTTTATTTGTTGTATACAAAAGAAAAGAAAAACATTAGTGTCAATTTAGTTTAAAAAAAAAATCTATTGCCCCGAATGTTCATTATTAAGATCAACTTATAATTAAATTAATTGTTTTTTTTCTCCTGACACTGGAAAAAGTACATTGACGTCGGGGACAACAACCATTGCCTAATGTCAAAAAATGAACTCTCATTAAATTGACTCTGAAGCAATGATATCGTAAAATTTATTGATTACTTGAGAACGTTTCTTGAAAGCACGAAAGTGGCATAACGAAGACTGCCAATTACCAGAGGTTTGCGGATATTTGACTTTACTGATGAGTCAATTGACACGCTCATGATTATGGGAATTTCTCTGCAAACATAATAATCACTGGGTTGTTACAATGTGAAACGTGAATACTGTCTACGGGTGTAAAATTTATTGTTTGTATGTGCAAGCACCTAGTTCATTCAGCGTGAAGACTATATCTTGAGGATTTACATGATAACGATCCTTCAAGTTCTTTTTTTTACAAATTATTCACGATAATTAAGTTCAGTCTACGAATTATTCATGACAAATATAGTTCAGTCATTACTTTTTTTTTGTTATTGTTATTATTCTGGAAAAATTCAAGGCCACCAATGGAATGTTTATTTCCCTTCATTAGGTACGCTTCATATTTGCTCATAGTCATAAGATATATTTCATCTTTATGAGTTTATTATGCTAAACGTGCTTAAGTATGTCGACATCGTGCAGAAAATATATCAAGTCGTGCATATTGTCTGCATTTTGCGTTTACGTCAACAGCTATTTCTATAAGTTACCTATGTTGGTTACAATCCCATTCGATTATTTAGCTATGACGCAGACTTTTTTAATTGTACGTACATACAAAAGGCACTTAATTAACGCGGCGTAAAGAATTTTACACAAAAGTATCACGACGTTCACTTTTCGTCGTCGCAGTTTTGAGGAAAATTTACCATGTTCTGAATGAAAAAAAACGTCGAATTTTTTTCACCATGGTCGACACAAATCCATAATAGTTGACTATTTGAACGTCGTTATTTGATTAAAAATTTATCTACGTGTAAACCTGAAGATGTTTGATTTTTTCGAGAAAAAAAATTAAAACACCAAAATATCTAGAAACAAAAATAACTTAAGTCAAAATAACCGAAAGTGCAATATTTACCTTTATTTTGTTGCATTGTGATCTCGATTGTGATGCTCATTCATTACATATTCAGGTTATTTATTGTTTTTTGGTTCTTCGACGTTAGGTTATTATGATTTTCGAAAGCGCTACGGTCAAAAGTTATGGTGGTTTTCTAGGAGCTAAAATTTGTGTGTAAATTTATAGAAAATGGGGGCAAAATATATGAAAAAAAAGTCTTAAAGTAAAATCGAAAAGAGGATTTTTATATTGAAAAAGTTGAGAATACTTAGTGGGACTTTACGTTTATTGAAGATAGCAGGATTTAATAATGTTTGAATAGAGAGCGACGAATCTTAAATGGTTGATTCAGAGGATTTGGTGAACAATAAAATAATTCGCGCGGAGTAAAGTGTCCCCGAGCGTATTCTCTCGTTCACTTTCAAGTTTGTGTGGAGTTCAATGTCTTAAGGTACTTTCAAGTTAAGAAGATATGTCTGTGCCGTATGTGCCGTCAGACATTGGTGGGCGTCTCTCGTTTTGCGAACACGAACACACGCACATGTATATGTATTCGTTCGACAGTTTGCACACTGTGCAAAAAGACCCGTCTTGCAATGAAATCGTTTTTCCATTTGTGTGCGCTCGTGTTCGTGAGAATAAAAAAGAAAATGGAGACAGAGATAGAAAGATAGGGAGCTGGCAGGCCAAGATTTCTCTGGTGTCCAGCAGATCTTACAACTTGAGCTCACCGAGAGACAAAAGCCCGAAGAGGAGCCGCTTTGGAAGAAAAAAAAACGAAAAAAAAAAAAACGGTGAAGCATAAGAAAAAGTGTGAGGGCGAGGGTGCGCCCTTTGGCAAGAAACGATCGTATCCGGTTCGCGTGGGTTCATTCAGACCGAGTGTCTGACTCTGTATCTTTCTCTCTCTGCCTCTTTCTCTCGTAAAAATACGATGGAGACGAGCCACGTTAACACTTTTCTCGTCTCTCTTTAATTTCCGTTATCGCCTCTCTTCTCTTTTGTTACCAGAAGAGATGTCGACATAATATTCTTTGTCTCGGACTGTTTGTTAACAGAACTTCGTTAAGCAGTGCTTTAAGAAACAATCGAGGTAATAGAAAAAAAAATCAACAAAGACATAAATAAACAAGGTTCGAAATTTAATTATACGTTTTCCATGGCTGTTGGGAACCTGTATAAGAATTTTGTTGAGGCTACTTCGATAAAATGAGCGGAACGTGGAAGCCCGGACGACTCTGGTCGGGCCGGTCGAAGTTTGTCAAGCGGAGTATCTCGAGGTCAAACTTTTGAGAACTCCATCCCTAGCCCTATCGGAGCCTCAACAAAAAATTGAATGTCGAAAAAATATATTTCTTCTAATTAGAATCGCGACTTTATAAATAAAGTTAGCAACACTGCGGGAATTCGACCCTCAGCAATTTAACCTGGACGCACCGTTTTTTGTTCCTGGCAAACCTAAAGTTCCCTGATCGCGTCTGAATCCACATTTCGGCCACTCGGTAACCCTGACATTTTTTTAGACTCTTCCAATCATTTTTCACACGCCAAACTATGAATCGATAGAATTGTCTTCATTGACCAATCGATACAGGGGTCGATGAGCTTTTCCTTTTAGAGCTCTGGCAGCCACTGACCTTCTTGACGTTTCTTATATATCCTATCGAGATGAATTCTTCGTTTACAACATCGCGATCTCGTCAAAGAAAGAACGAGAAAGAGAGAGAGAGAGAGAGAGAGAGAGAGAGAGAGAAAGAGAGAGATAGAGAGAAGATCAAAGCTTGTCCAGCCTATCATACGAAGTTGTACGTCGCGGAGTGGTTGACGAGTCGCGAGAGATATACCACGATTTATAATCGATTGATCGTGATCGTTCAATAATAAGTACCGCTGCATTATTCCGTCTCTTCTCTCCCTTATTTGCTCTCGCAAAGCTGGACGAGCTGAAAGCAATTACGACTGAAAACTTCGTCTCACGAACTCGCTTCACATATAATTACGAGAAACGAGAATTCGATGACAAATAAAAATAATCAGAATTCATATAACGTGAGTAAAAATTCATATGTCGCTGCCAGGGAGAAAATCATTTCTTGCGTTTATTCCATACAAACGTGTCAAGTATTTGATGAAGAGAAAAAAAAAATAATAAAAATACAACTTCCAGGCTCGTTTGATAATACTCTAATGTTTTATGCATCTTTGTCACACTTTCAGTCAAATCATTATACAGACTTTCTTTAGTGTCGTTACAGATTTCAATTCCACTGATAAAATTTGCTTTGAAATTTTTCATTCCGTGAAAATTTTACAACCTTTAGATGCTAATGCTTTCTAGGAACTTTCAATAAATTCCTCATGATGTCTTCGGTAACGAGAATCCAAAAATTCAAGCAGTTTTACAAATTAAAAAAATTCGTAAACCCCAAAATCGATTTTTTTATAGTTGTCATTCAAGAAAATTGTATTTCATTTTTCGGCAAATCCCAGCATTCATCCACAGTGTTATGCTACGATAATTAGACCATTTTTTTCGGACTCAAGAGTTAGATCTGCGAGAAAAAGTTGGAAAATGTTAAACGAATTGTCAAATAAACTCGAGTATTTTGTTGAGCTCGAATAATGCAAAGATCGAAACCACGAGTTTCATTCGAATCCTAGCGATGGAAACTTCAATGCCATTTTTGTTTCTTTCTCTTTTAACGGAAATTACAAATTCCCACGCAGCATGCACAAAACTATGTGTCAATTCCAAGATCAGCCGCTCTTGTCGTACTCTTTGAGGCATGTGCCAATCTCTCGTTTCATTCAATCTTTCAACCCTCGTTGCATTTATGCAATTCTATGGAAAAATATACTTTTCTGCATTGAAGAACGTTGTGCTGGTCTTTCTTCCAACTGCTTTAACTTCGAATCTGCATATACTCACATGAAAACCATTACGTTCTCTCATAGAAAAATGTCTCCTGTACCATTCGAGACTGAAACATCTATTTTTCATTTTTTTTACTCGCTTGCACTGTGCCGGATTTCTGTATAACTGATCAGAACATGAATTTGCATTTAGTCGTAAATAATTCATCGCCAAAACTCCGGATATCTTTGTAAAAAAAATGTTTTTTTCTTTTTTTTTTTACTTGGATTTTACTTTAATTGGGTTCAAAAGAGAAGTATATGTATAATTTTTTTTCTTTTCATGAATTTAATTTTTTCAATTGTAGTAATGAACAAGTAATTCGATGTATTGCTAAAGACTCTGCGAATGAATGACATTTCAGTGCAGAAAAAATAGTGTTCGAATTATACTTTCAATTTTCATATGAATTCTTTGTTCTCGACCTATTTTCCGACGAAAATATACACGGTGTAGGTTTACAATCTAAGCTCTACAATGTTTATGCTCATCCGTGCTTTGAGGAGACAAAAAATACTCGTTGGAAAAGTGTCGCGCGCTATAAATTATTAACGATCCTCGAGATGGAGGTGCAGGTGCTCGTTAAAAAAAAATCTTGATCTCCCGTTGCGCGAAACACGATTTTTCTTTGAACTCTACATGTTTGTTCGACTTTGTGCCTGGTCGAAATACAGAGTGTCCTAAAAGTCGTGTTGAAAGCTCACAGAATGCGGCGATCGCAAGATACGAGATACGAAATTATTCATTATTCGAAAATTCCCATAACTACTGATTGGGTTTCGATATTTTTTCCTCGTATTGCCATATCAGTAGCTACGAAAGCAGCTCAAAGCCGAGTATTGCAAATAAAGCCTGCACAACCCTTGTGACGCAGTTTTTTATACCCGAGTTTCGTTTTTTTTTTTTTTTTCCACATCGCTCTCACGGAGAAGTGGGTTGTCACTTCCAAGTTTAATTGTTTAATATTCGTACGAACCTTCTTAACAATAATACTGAACTGTGGGTAAAATTTGAGAAAGTTTTACCGTTTAGAAATCGAGTTATTTGTTGTGAAAAATCGTCTTTTTTCGTAACTTCGCACAAGATTTCACGTTAAAGTTGCGATTTTAAACACTAAATATCTCGATTACCGGACGGTGAAACCTGCTCAAATTTTTTACACATTATAATACAATGCTCAAGAAGATTCACCCAAAATTTCAAAAAATTGTCTTGGAAAAAATCGTATCGGATGATTTTGCCGTTACTTTTTATATACCATTATTATTATGGCGCGTGAATCTCGTTAAGAGAGAACCACAAGCTCGTAGAAAAAAAAAGAGAGCAAAGTTCTGAAAAAAATGAATAAAAGTAAAGGATTTTGATACATTCTCACACTTTAATGTTCAACACTGTATTAGATTTTATATGGAGTGTCAATGTAGGATGTGCTTGTGTTCCATTCGTAACAGTACGCTCATAAAACCGGATAGAATGTATCGCAAAGGATACGCAATTTATACACACAGATAACGTTCATTCGTTGTGGACAATGGCAACAGAACGCGGTGATCAGGAATTACAGGCCATTGAGCGCGCTCGTGCAAATTTTTACAGCCGTGCTTAATTACATCCACGATGTTTTTGCGCTCAATCCCATTATTATCTAGGCACACTAGGTGTGAGCTTTACGACTAAAGAAAGGATACGGATGTGCAAATAGACAAGATAAAAAAATCATCCTGATTATCCCCGTGGGCGACAATCATCCACTTTTATGTTTTTTTTTTTTTTTATCGATTGTTCAGACGCGGAAAAGATTTACAGCACGTTATTAAATGAGAGGAAATCCGCTAATTGAAAATTACTACGACTGTTGCTTCGTTGAGAGAAAAATACTTTGTTGAAAACATGAAAAAACTAAAAGTGGGACTATTTTGCATAATTGGTTTGTTCGTTCAATGAAAATATTATCAGTATTCGTTTGTGGAGAACAATATTATCGTAATTGATACGACAAATAATCTCCTTTTTTTAATTCTTTTGAATTTCATAAGACGCAGAAATTCAATGGAACTTAAAAAAACAGAATATCATTTTTTTTTGTTTACATTATTTTTTCAGGTTGAATCCGTCGACCTCGCTTTGAAGCTCATCGATGGGTCTCAGTTACGTGGTAAAACATTGTCTGTTCAAAGGGCAAAGTTTCAGATGAAAGGAAAATACGATCCGGGTTTGAAGCCAAAGCGGAAGAAAAATCAAAAGGAACGACAGAAAAAAATACAGGAAAAGTAAGTGAGACTTCTGAAAAACAAAAAACAAAAAATTCAAAAGCTTTGACGTACTTCTTTGCGAATTTGATACTACATAAAAAAAAGCCTGAAAGGAAAACCATTTTTTAAATTCGAGTTTTGAGACCGTTCGCGAAACTTTTTATTTCTTTTTCTTCTCAACCTAAAATATGATACATTTATTTTTTAATTGCTCAGCAATTTATTTCCTTCGATTATTTCATTTAATGACATATTATTTAATTTATTTTATTTAATTCTTTGAAATATCACGTTTTATAAAAATAAATTCTGCTCAAAGGTCCAAACTGAAAATAAAAAATCAAGCAAAATTCCAAAATAAATATTTAAAAAACAATTGATTAGCTGAAATTTCGAAATAAAAATTCACGCAGCCCTCCAAGAAATATCTTAAAGAATGATTCGCGGTAAAATTTGAGAAAAATAGCTCGTTGAAAGTGTTGCACAGTTTTTAAGAAAGCGTCTCGTTTCGAGGTTTTGGTAGCCGGTCGAATCTTTTTTTACACGAAAAACGGGACGAGCGATCCGGACGAAAGAGTCCGAATGTTTAGAGTAAAATTAAACAGCATGTTAACCGGTGTCTCTATATATGTTTAAATTTTACGTTCAGAAGGTTCCTTAGGACATAAAAATAAATAGTTGTCTTTCCCTGATACAACTTCAGTATCGTCCCCGCAATTAATTATCGGATATCCCAAGAATCAGGGTAAAAAAAAAACATTTTTTAAATTTCTCGCAACTTATAATGATACTCGTTGAAACTTCGCGATACTCAGGATTCGCACATATGTGTACGCAACTGAAACATCGACGAAGCAAAATGCTTCTTTCGTAATTCGTTGAGATGCTGACCAAGCAGACTGCCTGGCGTTTACTCTTTCTCTTTCCATCTCTTTCCTTCTGTCTCCTTTTATTCGGTGTGTCTGAGCTTCTTGCGATCTGTGAGCTGTTATGCGTCCCGGTGAATGCAGCTGTGGCGGTGAAGACCGATTAGCCGCTACGGTGGACTTTCTGGCACAGCTGCACATTCGTTTCCTATGGAGCAAATTCTATACACATATATATCGTCGTATCAAAAACATTAAGGCGTAAAGATTATTCATAAACTAGCAAGCCTGCAGGGTTGAGTCATTATAAGGCTTTAGGCCACCCTAGAATTTTCGAAAAATCGATTTTTATTTTTCTTATTTTTCATGGTCTCTTAGGACCTCAAAAATGATGTCCCAAAAAATTATGGCCGTGAAAAACCTCGAAGTACTTGGTTTTCGAATTTTAGTACAAGGCCGTCTGATCCGCAGCGAGCTACTCGAAACGTCAGACGCGTTTATCTCTAAACTGCATTTTTTAAGTTGGCCGGACTCATAACTCAGACAATTTTCAACCGATTGACTTGAAATTTTGAATATATCTTTGGAAATACATTGTCTAGGATTTTTTCTTTATATTGCATAGTCCATTTGTTGATATAACACTTATTTGACGATTTTTTAGGCAAATTTATCACTTTCCACTTTAGAAGTGCGCCATTTGGCCAAAAATCAATGTATCACAAAAATCCTACGCGCTTCTATAGCAGTTATTAAATATAATCGAAAAAATTTAATTGGCTCATTATGATTGAAAAATTACGGAAACTGTTAGTCCGGCCGTGGACCCTGAAAAAACAGAGACGTCATCGCGAAAACGATGCACAGCCGCCACTTTGGAATAAATTGCTTCAAAAAAATTATTGTAAACAGTCACTGATATGTATGATGAAATCCCGTTTCTGTAATCTCGACTTTATTTGTAGTATCGATGAAAAAAAATCCCAAAAAATCAAATTTTTTCCGGCCTCTAGAGTCGCCGGAGGCTTTAAACCGTATTCAGATCGCAAGAGTTTGATTCGAAAAAGCGGACATTATTATGATTTTAAGTTGTTAATCATACGGAATTCGCCTTTCAACTCGTATTTTGTGGCAGTGTGTGTCAACAGTTGTCCCTCTCGGTCTCTTTTCGTATTTTTTTTCTTCACTTTTTTCATTCCGGTCCCTTCTTCAGGGCTCCTCCGTGTAAAATGCCCACTGTGTTATTTCATTTAGCATTTACAACCACGACGTGATCTGCCAACACCACAGTTTCGTCTTCCTCCTGGAAAAGAAAAAAAAACAACCGGCTGTTCGAGAGAGTAGCTCGTGAATCAAATGTTCAACATAACAGATAACACTTTACATACAGGCTTTTCCAAAAGTTATGCCGAATGAAGAAACCGTTATTAGGACGCGAGAAAAGCGGTACTTTTAACTTTTTTTCATCGATTCCGATTAAACCATTTATTCTCACAATTTTGAAGTGTTTTGTTATGTCATTTTTCACGGTAAGAACAAGAAGAAAACTGTACGAAAGTTGCTTTTTTTAAATGCAAAATATTGAAGAATATTTATGGCTTGCAGGCAAAATTCATTTTTTTTTTTCGTAAAAATCTAATGCGTGTGTTTTTTGTTGTACACAAAATAATTAATCTTTGTGGAATTACATGCTAAATGAACCTCGAAGACATTAAATCTCAATGAACAAATACATTTTCAGGATAAGAAAATAAAATGTTACGATTTATCGCAGAAAAATTGCTATTTAATAAAAAATCAATATTCGATTGCTATTGAAACGGATTTTTTGAATAAATCTCTCAAATTCCCACAGCAGGCCATTACATGAAAATCATAAATGTTGTTTGCCTTGTTTTTACTGACAAAAATAACTCGTTCTAGATTGTGTGATAACGAACAACTTCATCGTTGTTAACATTGTTGAAACTTCATATTTGGTTGCGAAAACTTGTTTTTCATGATATCAAAATGTTTCATTACAAAACACTCGAAAAGTTTTGGGAAGTTACCTTTCATTGGAATTAAAAAAAAAAAAAAAAAAAAAAAAAAAAAAAAAAAAAAAAAAAAAAAACTTCTCATTGTTTTAACCTTCTCATTAAAGTTTTCTGCTTAAGCTGAGGAGCTAATAAAACAGCAATAACCTCAGGAAGAAAGTTCTCATGAATTTGAAACTCTGCTGATGCACCGTTGATGAGTTATTAATTAATTAGTGATCGCGAAACCGACGAGAGGACTTTTATCTTTAGAAACTGGTGATCCTTAACCTGACAAAACTCAAGCACAACTTTTGGGACATTCAGTATATAACTGAAGATAATCGTGGAACACGAACACGCAGACATTTTTATTCGACGTCAGTGTTTTTATGCACCCTTTTTATATGCACCCGGCTATCCAGTCGACTAATTAGCGCGATGTCCCATAACGAGTTTTATTTCGAGCCGCGAAAAAAGTCAGTGGTACGTACTTTTAACGAGGCCAGGAATTCGACTCGACTGTTTTTATTCAGCGTTTATACGTTTGTTTGTTTTGTTTTTTCTTCTTTTTTTTCACAATTTAATTTATTTACTTTTTAATTGTTACTCCTTTTCGTACATCTCGATGATTTCTCTTACGATTGTATTAATTATTTCGCCACGATCGCTGCCCTCATGGTGATAAAATGGCCAGTCGATTTATCGCTCTTAATTACGCCCCTCGTAAGTATCTTGTACTTCGACTCTCTCTCTCTAGCTCTCTCTCTCTCTCTTTCTCTGTGACGTTTCCAAGATCCAGCACTGCAGTACGCGGCAAAAACGCGATTTCTTTTCAAGCGCAAGCGATCGAAGTAAACGATTTCGTGCGTGCCTTTCCCCAGTAAAATAAAAAAAAAAATAATAATAAAAATAATGTATGTGCAAATGTATTTTTCATTCGGCATATAAATTTGTGGGAAAAAGTTGTACAAATTATAATTGTGCGAATTTTTTTAGATTTCTTTTCACGGGCGAAAAAGTGGAATTGAACTGGTTGCATTTATTTTCTCTTTTTCAATGGTACATGGTGTTGGATATGAAAATTCTGCAACTTTGACGACGTGGGGGGTATTTATAAACGGGGAGAAAAATCTTTAAATCATTTTCTCATGAAATACCGAGCGGAATTTTCTTCTTTATTTTCCCCTTACTCAAGTTTTATTTACCTTTTTCATTTATTTACTGAAGTAATGAATGAGACGTTTCGGAGTATGTTGTAAGCGTTTTACTACTGATTTATACCATATCCGGGATTGTAAACACTCAATTCAAAATGGCTCCTCGTTGGTCCGTACCGTAACAAGTACCAAAGTAAAGAAGGTGCCAGTCTCGTCGCAGAAATGATTTTGCCCTCGGGCGAGCACGACAAAAGTTCGATGTCCTGTTCCTTTGCCCTTCGCGTCAAAACCAGTTATTTACGGAGTGTCTCTCCCTTCCTCTTTATCTTCTTGCTTGCGGGAAACCAACCATTTCGCAACGAGTGTATAACCGGAAGCACCAAAAGGGATAAAAGTCTTTCTGTGAACTTTCCCCATAAACGACGCTTCGCAATCAAAACCTCGTTATTCGTACGTCGACTTTTTAAGCTCACAATGTTCCTTTGCTGTTTACAATTTGAGTGTGCCTGATCAGTTATGAAGAAAAAAAAAAAAAAATTGGTCAAATTTTAACCCGGCGGTGCCGAAATCTTCCGTCCGCGATTTGCATGAAATTACACTTCTTCTTTCAACGCTTTTTACAACAATCAACGTTTTTGCTTTTTTTCTGGAATTTTTTTTCATTTCTTTTTCCCTCCTCGGAAGATTGATGCGAAGTTGGAAATAACGTAACTTAGCTCATTTCGGTGTTGCTATTTTTTTCATATTGTCAGTATTTCCATCTCGAAAAATAAACGTATTAAACTTTTATGTTCAGTCAACGCGAGAGATCAGTCGCTATCTCGCCACTGTGAGGGCGAGGGAGGTCGGTACAATTTTCGAAATTTAATATTTTTGACACGGTTTGACCAATTACAAAAAACCCCTGTCAGTGTATTTTCCCATCGTCCCGCGTCTGCTGACAAAGCCCCTTTGTGATTATTCAAACGAAATCGAAAAGTTTCATGCAATTTAAAAAATTGAGGCTCCGTGACTGATCCATCACCTTAAAAGTAGCTGCAAATTTCAAAATGGACATTTTTCCATACCGTTCGTTGAAACCGAATGAAAAAAGTTGGACGAAGAATATTTATACAAAAATAGAGGCTGATTTTAATTCCGATCAAATGAACGGTGTTTAAGAATTTTTGTTTCAATAATTCGAGGGAGAATGACAACTGATCTACACCCTTAAGGAGTGACCTCAAGTGAACGTCCGAACCCCCAAGAAATCTTTTTATCAAAATACGAAAGAAAACTTCAAAAAGAAGATCATGTATGAATCATTCTCCCGACATCCCGTTGAAAGCAAACACGTAATGATTTCCTGTTTTTTCGTGCGAAGAATGTATTACTGACAAAAAAAAAAGTAATAAATGTGGGTGACTATCCAATGATTTTCCGGATGAATAATTTTCGTAAAGCGTAAATACGAATTGTATAGAGAAATGCCTGGAGGCGTTAAAACGTCAGGAAAATGAGTGTAATTCGTGGTAATACGTTTCTGATTGCATGGATGATGGAAAGTATGAATTACGCATTCGCTGTGATTTTATACCCAACGATTACTCCGAGTGTGTAAGACCAACAATCCACCATGTGTATATGAATGTTCATTCATGATGTAAATCGTTTGATCGCGTTCAAGTGATCGCACGAGTTTTGTGCTCTGACTCAATCGCTATCGATTTGCATGGACCGCACAGTGTGAGGTTTCAATCATCGTTGCATAAGATTCCCGTTGCGTCCCTTCCGCAGGGGCATAAGTAAACGACTCAATCCCCGATGGACCAATTCCCATGTCAGAATTAAGAGCTATAAAGTTATGATAACGTTGTTACGACTAAATTCTCAATTTTCAAATCAAAGACGATGTGATCAAAACGTTAGGGAAATCCAGTTATTCAAGAGGCAAATCAGTCGGAAAAGTGCGATACAGTTGACAGAAAGGTTGCATTTCCCCTTTTTTTTTCTCGGAGACGCTCAATATTTCGAGAAACATTAAAGTTACTCGTTATTCTCTAATGGGAAAAGAACTTTAAGTTACTTTTTATTCTTCACAACTTATCTGTGTCGAAGAAAAATCTGTATCCAAGATTTTCATCGATGAAACAGGCAAAGAGCGCCTTGAAAAGTCATTATCGTTGAATTTCAATGCAGATTCCCTGAAACATTGTCTCTAAGATTTTTCACAGAAATATTTCTTAAGTGCTGCTTTAAACTTCACTCTGAACGTTCAGCACCTGTTTTTCATTACTTTCTGCATAAAAATCGTTTATTGACCTTGATAAAAACTGACCCGATACGAAATCTGAATGACATGATAAAGTTCATTATGGAATGTGGATATTCAATAAATAAGTGACAATTGCCATCTATTCAAAAAGTACGAATACTTCGATGAGATAATTCCTTATAATGTAATTTTATGTAAAAAAAGGACCAAAATGAAAATCCTTCACTCGAGTGAATTCTGATAAACGCAAAATTATTAAAATAATCAGATTCTGTCTCTGTCCGAGAAAGGATTCTCGACTGCATAAGTTTTCTTTACGGGCCTGCGATAACAATCGCAAATGTCACGCACAGTGCTCCAGCATATTATGATGGTGAGCGCGTACCAAAGAGCGCCGTCATTCCTGATGTCGTCTCTTACCGGCATTACGGAGTCGTGAGTGAGTCACGCGCGTCCTTATTCTCGAATGTGATCAAAAGACATGGAGACAACACCAGCATCCTCGTCCTTATGATTTCATACGTGAAACTTAACTCCCTGTACTTTTGACATGTATGCACAGCACTTGGACGTTTTGTATGTTGTTTGCATGGCCCATGCACTGCAACTTGCGATATTTTACATTTACGGCGTACGCCACACACGTAGTCATAAGAGGTTGTCATTTCTCTCGGTGAATTAATGGCTATTCGCGCATTCATAAAAACAAATCGAGAGATAGAGCAGCATCAACAGAGGCCCAAGAAAATACGACTTAAGAGATTTATGCGTATCATCGTAACGCGATATGCTCTGCAGTTTGTGCAGTCAGTTCTTTCACAAACGCTCACAACTTCCATATAACGTCGCAGTACTGCAACGTCTTTTTAAATATACAGGGTGACTGAATTCGCATTCCAATGAGAGGAGATAGTGAGTCTACGAAATTTTGGCCGAAAAGTCCTTTTACTAGTCTTTGCTGACGTCCCACTAATTGGGTATTACTTTCATTGCAATAACGTTTCCGGTGCATCCGAAAGAAGGTGTTGGAGCGATCGCAGCAGAGAAAACACTTTTGCACTGATCCATGCTGTCAAAAGAGGCAGAGTTGGGTTTTCTTCTTCCCAAATGCTCTTCACAACGCTGTGGATTGTCTTCAACTAGTTAATTGATGTCTTATGAACGATGAATCATAGAGGGAAGCTTCTGAGAAGTTTATTCTTCCGAATTTCCTGATCTACCAACCCCTCCAATCCGAATCGTGACTTTCCCGACACTACGTACATGTATCTCTGCATATACCACGTTGCAAGCGAGATGAAGGGCAGAGCAAAAGAGCTCTCTGCCAGGCGATTAATCGTTGTCCTACTTCCCTCGTAAAAATTAATGTTCACAGGCTGTTCGACTGGAGGCCCGAGCCAATGCGCGGCGAACCTCTCAAATGCGAGAGAGTCGTTATAATCAAGAACTTGTTCAGCCCCGAGGACTTTGACAAGGACGTCGCGCTAATTCTTGAGTACCAACAGGATTTACGCTCCGAATGCACCAAATGCGGTGACGTCAAGAAAGTCGTCATCTGCGATGTAAGTCTTTGTTATTATCATTTTCGTTATTGTTGTTGTACGTAATGTTTCTTTTAGTTGATTTCAAAGTATTCTCAGCTAAAAGAGTCATCACGGTTATCATCGCCTTCGTGGTGTACGGAAGCTCGAAATATTTTTTTTTCTTTAAATCTTTTTCATCGACACATTTCTTTAAAGGTTTCTTTATGATTGGGGGAAAAAACCAGATAAAAAACTTCAGAAAATGTTGAGTTTTTGTACTGCTTCGCAAACGAACGTAAGGGACGTTGAAAGCTTTTGAAATTTTGCACCTAGTTTCTCAATAGTGACCTGCAAGTGTCTGTGGAATAACAAAATAAAAAAAATTCTACAGAAAAACGCTTTGGCCGGACTATTACTTTGAAAATATCGATAAAAATAAGTAACCGAATGAAAATTTATTGCAATTGAATACACCCAACTAAATATCGGTTATAAAAAAATCGTTTGAAAATTTTTCAAACGAAATTGGAATAGTATGAGTATGAGGCTCTCGAAGAACACGTATTTACGTTGAAAGTGCACATACATAATGAAGCCCTTAATTTTTTCATCACGTTATATGAACGTAAATATATATAGTGATAAAAACATTGAGAGATTTCTCCAATATCCTCCGGACTCGCACGTTCCTAATTTAAAAAGTCTCTCAAGACGCAAAGGCTCGAAATGGAGCTCAGTAAGAAGGTCCAACGGGGGTCGGCGTGCTCGTAAAAGACGATTCGCCGTTTTGTGTTCTTGGGCGAGTCACGCGTCACGCTTAAATTGTGCTTTATACGCTCGGAACGTTACGAAACTGGCGCCAACGAACGATTGTATAGGTTCACTGCAAATCGTTCTTGACGAGCCTCGAACGTGCCACTTATATGCACCAAAATTTCAAGTTTCATTCATGCGAAACTTATTCCATTCTATATCAACTTCCAAACTTTTCAACACAGCAAACGACCCTGGTATGAATCATATTTTTTAATCCTTTTCACCTTGTTTTACATGCACCGCCGATTTTCGAGGTCCTCCGAGCAGAGCAGTCGATTTTTTGAATTCTCGGTCAAGTTCGAGTCACGGATAACATTAAATCCATTTTTTTTTTTAGTTCGAACCTTCATTTAAGAAATTTGTTATGTCTGGATGTGGGTTTTATTTCTTTTTTTCCAAGAAACAGTTAAATGGGTTTGTTTTATTGTTTCTTTCATGATTCCAGTCAAAACAAACCGCAAATGGTGGTAGGAATTGAATGAAATGAAATTTTAAGTAAAGAAAAACAATGCGAAGGAAAAAAATTCTTTCTATAACGTAAAAAAGATGGCACGCAGTTTGACATTGCGTTTTAGATTCACGCGGAGGCGCGACGCAAAACTGGGAGTGGTTCCGAGACGAATTTATGGGGTTGGGTCGTAACCTTTTGACTGATTTATTTCCATCGAACGTCTCTTTTTCTCCCATTCTTTTTAGCTCTCGCTTTCGTTCCATTATCATTTTTTTTTCTTTCAGCGATCAGTCTTCTTCCTTTTTCTCTTGGCTCGCACTCTTTGTCGACGATTCTTCCCTTTATTATTTCGACGGGTTATGGACCACAAGGGGGGAGTGTCGTCGAGGTCGAATTTTAAACGAGACCGTCGCGCGTGCTAGATACATAATGTTCCACGACACTAAAAAAAAAACAATGAAAACAAATTTCTTGGAGAACATAAGCTTCATATTCTTTAGACTTTGACGGAAAGTGATGAAAAACCGCGCCTGCTTTTTATATCGCTTGCAGTTATCGGTTTCTCAATTTATTTCAAATTTTTCACCTCCACAAAAAACTATCAAAAAGCTTTGAAATTCAGAATAGAGGTTTGTACTAAAAGAGACGAGACCGGAAGAGAAAATATTTTGCGAAGTCAGAAAACCATTTCCCTCGGTTGTTGGCTTGCATGGAAAAAAATGAGAGAATATTTCCACACAAATTTAATCGATTTTTGTATAGTATTTCATCGGACTTCAGTCGTAATCAGGATCCATCAATTTTCTTTCAGAAATCTTTGAATTTATGTGCCATTGACAATGAACTGAACAAAAAAATGATCTGTTGATTAATAAACGTGTTGATTAATCGTTTATTTCTCACAGAGACACCCAGAGGGAGTTGCACAAGTAACTTTTAGTGATCCGGCCGAGGCTCAGGCATGCATACAGTTGCTAAACGGACGTTGGTTCGCACAAAGAAAACTTTCAGCTGAAATATGGGATGGCAAGACCAAATACAAGTAAGAAATCGCCGGATAAGAGAGTCATTATCTGTTTTATCACATTTTAAAAAAATATCACTTATCTCTGGTCCATAAGATTGATTTTTATTCTGTGCGGTCGATAACTTACCGACGGGTGGTAATTTCAACGATTTAACTTTATGGGCATGAATCTGAATTGTATTTCTTGGATAAAGTACCAATTGATAGTAAATCTACTGACTGTTTAAGGCCCTCCATCAATTTCTGTTGGTAAAAGGTCTCCTTTTGTCAGAGAAGAAAGTGTAACTTTTGTTTCTGTCAAAATATCATCAAGTAGTTCCAAAAAAGGGGTATCAGCCATTTGGGCTTTTCTCTCGTGTTTGTGCAACTGACGGAGTGCATTAACGAGTGACGTTTTGGACATTTTGGAAGAATATTAAAAAATACTCTGTTTTATCAGTACAGAAAGTTTATGTTTATCTTGCATTTTTCTGTCTGAATATCTGTTAAGGGAACAAAAAACTTGGATCTGTTAAATCATTGTACATTTTTTTTACGTCAAAGAGGACACACTCCGTATTTAATTTTGTTTCGAATTCTCAAACAGCTCTGTCGATGCCTAATGATAAACTTTGTTTCAGAATCGTTGAAACTGATGCCGAAATCGAAGCCAGATTGGACAAGTGGGACAAGTATCTGGAAGGTGAAGATGAAAGGAAAGAAGCCGAGAAAAAAGAAGCGATGGCCGAAGGTGTCAAGTAGGCAGAAATGAAATGACATTCTTCTGATGAAATGAGTCATGATCGACATTTTCTTGGCTACAATGGAAATAAACGATTGGATGATAAGTTTCTCAGTGGCCTTGATCGACTGGATTAACGGGAAACTGTTTTATCCACCTTTCAAGACAGCACAAAACGATTTTTTTCCATTCACTTGTAAACAATTGTTAATTGAATCGATCGCTGCTATATTAGTAACGTCGCTGTTTTTCGTCTTTAAAGATTTTCAAATAAAAAGCAATTTAATTTCAAATTACCTTCTATGTTTTCCATACCTCGGCTAAGTTAGTCCCTTCAAGTCAAATGAAGTGACTTTATCGAACAGCAATCTATTGGCGGTCGTACACTGGTTCGAGCTGGGGCAATTAGATCGTTCAGCAATAAATCATTTTTTCAAAAAACGAATTTGAACATGTAGTCCTCGAGTTATTCCCCTCCCCCTCCCCTTGAGGCAAATTCATTAATTTTTTTTCTACGAATTTCTTGGGGATCGTACCATGGAGCCATTTAATCGTTCGGTGGTCTGCTAAGCACCCTTAAGGTTCGCCATAAAGTTAGCATCAGAAAATTCAATTCTTATGATAGCAAAGATTACCAGGAGTCCAATCGACGCGTAATCGTTTGTTGGTGAAGAATATATTAATTAAACCTTTTTTGGAGTAATATTAACGTTGAGAAGTGAAAATTAAGATTGACCTCACTGGAAACACCGAAAAGTTGAATTTTCTTTCAAGCGGAGTCTGTAGAGGTCATCGGGCAAGACGAATACAGTGTCAATGCATTAAATTGTGTGTTGAATGTTGCATATAACTACTGTGAAGATTTCACACCCATTTGACTGGTGTAGTCACTGCTAATCACTCTTAAAGTTCGGCACAAAGTTAGCACCAGAAAATGCGGTTTTTATGCTAGCAACGTTTACCAGGAGTCTAATCGACGCGTAATCGTTTATCGGTGAAGAATATATTAATTAAACCTTTTTCCGAGTGATATTAACATTGAAAAGTGAAAATTAAGACTCGTCTCAAAGAGAACATCGAAAACCTCATAAATTCTTCAAGACTAACCAAGTGACTGTCCAAGCGATACATTGTAAGAAACGGTGATTGAAATTTCCACCATTTGTTTGATAAAAAATTTGTCGAAGCACCGTGTTTATACACGTGGAGATTTTAGAAGTAAAATCGGTGAAGAAACAACGATCGGATAAGTAGACGAGAAGTGAGGAGAATAAACGTTGAGATAAATTGGAAGTTGTGGATCAGTGCGAGAAAGAGAAAGGTGGATGGATAAAAGATCTTGTGGAATCTCCTAATTTGCTATTTCAACATTCCTGAGGATGTCGGATGTGTGCGTGTTTTGGCTCAACCTCATTTCGTTCGTTCTCAATGGTTGCTTCGTTTTCATTTCGTGGGACTCTCGTGAGACCCTCTTGAGCTGCAGTGATGCCGAACTGTCAAAAAACGTGATTCCCTCGACTCGGCCTCTTTCGCGGTCTGATCTTGCCACCCGACTGAGAAACTCCTCTCTGCCTTCTTATTCCTTTGCCCAAATAGCCCGAACAAGAGAAACGCCAAACTCTCCACTCTCTACGATTCCATACCCTTGAGAGGTTGAGAAGATGCTCTTAAACGCTCTACCGATGCTCAGAAAACCGACGAATTCTCGATAGCAATTTGCCCCCGTAAACCGGAGGTCTCTTGAGATATTATCCCAGAACACTGCAAATTTCTCGTTCGAACTAAAGAAATTATCCTCGAAAGATCATCGGAGCATAAAAAAAAACTCTGAAATATCGCTTTTGATCAATTTAAAGCAGACCAATGTTTTCTTTTTCGCTACCAATCTACCAATTTTTCATTTTTTTCAATCGTCAGTTGGACACATGAGTAACAAAACTGTCATCAAAGAACTTCCGGTCACCTTAATCGATTTTTTGTAATCCATGTGTGCGTAAATCGTCAAAAATTCAGCTGTTCAGTGATGATCGGCATCTAGGACTGTCCGACTCTCCTGTATAAAAAATAAAAATCCGATAAGTGGTTTGATCGTGACGATGGTACCATTTTAAGAGAATCCCAAGTACTCAGAACTCATCGACCTTCCGAACGGAAGATCGAAACGTTACAGGTAAAGAAGAATCAACGATGATCATAAAACCCTCTGATTCCCTGGCACTTGGCAGCCCCTCTGTCCAGATGCATCGTAAACCCAACAATAAGCTTTTATTTTTCAATACGCTCGATGGATAAGAAGCCCTTTGCAAAGTTTGCATACATGTACGAAACAATGATTCGGTTCGACGTATTCGATGGTTTGGTACACCAAAGCCAGAGAAACACACAAGCAAAGGCATCAAGCATATTTCGTTCATCTTTTCCATTCATTGGTGATGAGATGAGCGTGTCACCCCATTCGTATGATATCACTGACAAATTTAATGCTCCGGCTATTAGGAGCAGCGGGGTTGCTTCAGAGTCGACGATAGATACGTGGGGGAAAGTTGGGGCATTGTCGAGTGGAGCCACGTGCGAGTACGTCTGTAGTCCGCGGCTAAACCGTTGGGTCGAGGGTTCAAGGGTGACTGACGTTACTCAGCAGCATCACCGTTCGCACTCGCTTACTCTCTGATACCCGAACATTCGCAACCTCTGGATGTGTCGAGGAACAAATCGTAACAGGGTGTCACGAAGAGGGTAGCAGCCCATTGCACAACGGGGTTAACGGTACGTGAATGGTCGATGTTCGTCCTCAAGAAGACGATGGAAAAAAAAAAAAAGCAGCCGACTATCACCCCCTGTCACGCTTGTCCGGAGCTTATTGGATTCGGCACGGCAACCCCAAAATCTCCCATTCTACTTTTACCCCTCCGCCTAACTCTCTTAAGCTTCAACTCCGCGGGACCTGCTACGTAGATTACACACAGGATCATACACCGGCTATTGCCTACTAAAATTCTACTGCTTTCGGCTGCGACACCATTTGATACGGTCAAGTGTTCTTTTTCGTTTATCACGTCGCTTACTCTGCCACCCAAGCGTTTCATTCATTCATTCACTCAAACACACAATGTTTCAGATACTTTCAGATTGTGTATTTTTCATAAATCATTTGTTTATAAAAGTAAATAGCAAAAGATGATCAAATTTAGTCATAACCCGTCAGTGGTTCCATCATCAGACCTCAGTCTTCTCTCAAAACCATGGTTGCCTGGAAATTTCGAATGGCATAAGTATTTAAAATCAGTTTTTGAAACAATAGTATCCAGAAACCGCTGCATTAAATGAAGCAGATGGAATTGAACATTAAGAAAATCTCCCATATCACTTAAAAACTCACTAATTCAGGATAAAAATAGGAGATTCTGAAAGTGTCAAATTCGAGAAAAATGCCGCTACTTTATTCACCGGTTTTTTTAAGTTTCCTTTCATTCTCTCCCTCATCACTAAGAATTTATTCCTGAATTAACAATTATTTGGCATCGTTACTTTATTTTGATTTTAGCAAAAAACTAAATGGCATGGACTTGATTTCTGGGACTTCTGGTTCACTTTTTCGGAATTGAATTCTACAGGCTTGGTTTTCCAAAACAAGGATTTTGTTCTAACATCATATTTAACAAGTTTTGGGGATTCCGAAGGAACAATAGGCTAAAGTTAGATTCACTGAGCAATTCGTTCTAGCGTAATATCGGATGGTGAAGACGGCAATGTAGTCCTGGAAAATGAAGGTTACCGAAACACCACGAAACTGTTAATTAAGACTCATTATGCGCCTGGGTTGTGCAGGGGTTGGAGCCTCAGCAACGGACTCCCTTGCTTCTTCCTTCGTACTCTCTTCCTCCTGCTCGCACACCCTGACGCTATGAGTAGTTGTGAAGCGACGTGGACTGGGTGCGAGAGTATTGTGCACGGAGATTATATGAACGGACAGAGTTGTTATTTGCGAAAGGTTCGTGGTTTATCGTTGAAGATTTGGAAGGTTGAAATAGGAAGAAAAGGTTGAAAGGAATGAGGGAAGGAAAAGATAAAATTTGTGAGACAGCAATAGCGGAAGAACAAGTACAGTGGAAGAAAATAGCTAGGCAGGGTATTGGTGCCACCGACGACGCCTGTCAAGGAGAGGATGGCGCGTCGAAGGTCGATGAGGATGAGAGAAAGGAGGCGAAGGGGGGAATGAATGAAGGTGGATGGTTCGAAGCCGAACAGGAACTTCTTAATACCGGTGTACCGTGGTGGCGACCTCGGCACCGTCAGTGGTAGTGGGTAGTCGAGGTCCGGGGGTTCATTGTGGGATCAATACCCACAGAGGATGATAGCTTCGGGAGAGAGAAAGACCGAGGGCGTCGGGAGTATGGCGAGGAGATCGTTCATTGGATGTGCCCGTAGCTCTCCCCGATTGGCCAGAAGTGGCACTACCAGGAGGCGTTTCCCTTCGCCTAGCCCCCCCGAGGTTCGAACAGGCATGCCCCTTTCCCTCTTCGTTCATCCTTCCGTCTCACTCCGTTTCCCGATTCACACGAGCCTCTCTCTTCCCTTGTTTCTCTTTCCTCTTCTCTCATCCGGCTTTTCACTCTCCGTCGCATTTTATCGTTTCTGCCTCTTGGTTATGTCCCTCGACCCTCGATGACGCAGCCAGGGGCAGCGCTGGCCAACCAACCAGTCAGCACTGAAAGAAGTAGAGGAAAAAAAGGCGATCCCCCCGACGGCTCTAAAGGCCACACGCTAGAAAAAGATAGTAAGGGTGAACCGAGAGACTGCAGAGAAAGAGAGAAATACGTATACACTCACAGGTCGGTGGGAGAGGGTGACACCGGGCTCGTGGTTCAGTCCGTGTTTGCCCATCAGAGACGCTATACCAGCTCTCTCACTCCCTGTGGGAATTATCGTCTAAACGAGTATCGTACCGTGTGTGTGTATGTGACGTTGCTGTGTATTAACACCGGGTAGTTTACGCCTTGTGCCTACATAACCAAACATTTGTCAGGAAGAAAAGAGCCCGCCAAATTAAGGTCCATGGATTTCTGCTTCATCTGACTGGCTCGTGTTACCTGTCAACGCGAGTCCTCCTGACATCAGCACCACAAGTTTGACAGCTTCACATGCTTTTCCCAAACCACGCACACACTGTGTTTGACACTATTTTAAAAGGCACCATCAAGTTTTATCCGCACAACATATTTGAGTGACTGTGATCTTTATTTAAAATCTCCTCATAACCGGTGAGTGGATTCCTTGTGATGTTTCATCCGGAGATTCGTTCGGAAGAGTAAACACAAGATTTGATTGAAGAGTTCTAGTGCAATAACCTCCGTGGTGAACCAACTTTCCAGGTTGTAAAATCATTATTAGCCTCCCCAACATCCGTCATAACAAGTGCATGTATCATTGAAGTTGAAAAATTTCGGACCGGTTTAAAGTGACGCTAGTGGAAAGATTCTCCGCGATTCTGACGTCGAGTGATTGGGTGCACACGTGGGTATTGCTACGGATACATTTTGCCGTCGGGTAGGCTGTTTGGAAATTGGTGAGTGACTGGGACTCGCTTTACTGCGAGTTGAATCCAATCCAACAACACGAATATTTACGTTAGTGATTTAAAAAAAGGATCATTCTGCCTGCAACTTAATGAAGTCTTTATCATTATATTCCGAGAATTTTCTTCGTGAACTCAAATACACCCACTAAAAGTGAAAAACTATGATCGTTTGCTAACATTGTGGTGTGGTGACCTTCCGAACTTTGGAACACATCGATCCATCGAATTTCCTGAATCTTCCAGTGCTTTTGGTCATTGATTTCAAATAATTAGCTCAGTACGTAAAAAATAAGAATAGTGGAACGAAGGAGACTTAAAACGGAGTTATCGTCGCGCGTGAATCTTCAGGACGAGATAAAGAGTGACGGTGGAGTTTACGGAGGTGGTGGTGCAACGTTCGGGTACGCCAGTCGCCAGGCCGGCTCTGGGGTGCCGGGCCCGGGGGGTGTGATGAGCTGCTCCGAGGTGATGTATCAATATTATCCTTACCTCTATCAGAGGCCACCACCACCCCCTCATCCGACGCATCCTCATGCCGCCGCGCACACACATCCTCATGCGAATCCTCATGCGGCCCATCACAGTCCCGCGAGGCCGGCGCCTTTTCAACCTTTTTCGGCAGCAACAGCCACACATCAATATGACAGGGTAAGTGCAACTAAAATCTCCAATCTAGTGTTTATTTCCGAGGATTATCAGGAGTAGAAAGAGTCTAAAATCAATTCACTGATGAGTAACCGTTCATTTGATTGAAAATTCAAGAACGTTGGTCTTGAATTTCGGACTTTCTAGACGGAAGCTTAATGAGTGACAAATCTCAAGTACTTAATCGTTACCAAAGAAGTTTTCATTCTGAAAACGATGTTTATTCATAATCGATGAAATAGTTCACCAAACAAACAGATCGTAATTACGTTTTCCATCCGACGGCGAATGCCCGGGCTCTGGTGAAAGAAACATAAAGTTAAAGTTCGTTAAAGTTCCTTGTGTATCGTAGACTTTGATTGTCTCTTAAAATCTTTGATTCTACGAGATTCGAAGATGTGCAAACACGCATACGAATAATCCAAGAAGAAAAAGGTCCGTTGGTTGGAGCTCGGGACGCGAAGAACAAAGCCCTGGTAATGCAAAACGGGGCGTGGGCGACCCTCGTTAGCGATCCTCTTCCGGTTGCATGTCACGGAGACTCTTAAAACGGTTTTACACGCCCAATCTCTGCCTTCTACGTTGCAGTTTCGATTCTTGCGTTTCAACCACTCAACCATTGGTTTATATACATGTACATATTCTGTTTCAACAGTTCAACACGCTCGTTCGAGCGTGAATAATTTATCGATCAATCCCAGTCAATGCGAACTTAGTTAATGGATTTACAGTGCGACGATGATTCGTGGGCTTGTTAATTCACTTTGAAAGGACTCTGAGCCTCTTATCATTTGGGATTGTCATAATTTATCATAATCATGTTGCAATACATACTTATCGATGTTATGCAACTTGTTAAATTGAGAAGCTTGCGTAACTAAGCGGATTAACACCTTTCGGTTAATATAATCAAGAATATAAAAGGAGAATCCCCGTGGTGATAGTCCTTTTGGGGGATCCACCTGCGAGACAGGTATACGACCGGATTATGACGCCCCTCATAATTGTATATGCCCGAAAGCCTCTTATACATGGGATTCTTCTTTGGCCCTATCGCTTTCTTTCTCATCTTTCTCTTCGCATGTCCTAAGCAAACAGAAGCGACGGGTCGTAATTTTTTTTCTTTCTTTGCCTCTTTCGATCCATTTAACCCGCCCAAATCTATATTAACTCCGCCTTTCACACCCTTGTAATCGAGATGAAGAAGCAGATCAAAATAAACATTGGGGCGTTAATCCTTTTTCGGACCCGTCAGTTATTCGAAACCATATTATTAGCAGGAAAGAAAAAAAGGAATAACTAAACTAATCCTGTTCCGTAAGTGATTCCAACTCCTAATATGTAGTCAAAATGTGTTTTGCTTGGGTTCTCTAACCCTTTGTTGACACACTGGGTCATCGTGACCCGGACTAATTTCTCAGGGTCAAATCTCTGTACCCGAGAAATATTTTCGAGGACTGCCAGCGCTTTTTCACCAGATTTAACGATTAATTATTCGAAAAATAAACTTTGACAGCTTGTCTAAAAAAATATATCTTATCACTACTTTCTTTTTTTTCGATAAGTAGCATTTTCCACGTTTACATTCTCGGTATTTTGATAATTTTGTTTAACACTGAGATTTGGTCTTTTTGAAATGTTGGTGTTGCATACTCATTAATAAATGTTTAAAGCGTACTCCTAGCATTTTTCAATAAAAAACAGACCGACGGGCTGCTGTTGACAAGCAGACGGGGTCAAATTGACCCAGTGTGGCTAAATTAAGGCTCTCAACGAATGGTTACTGCTTGGAATGTTTCATTTTGTCTCATCCTTTGACATTGCGCGAAATACGATTGAAGTAAATACATAAATTTTACTGAGCATTGCTACGGAACGAAAATGAAAAAATCGACATTGCAACATCTTTTATAAATGGACCTATGACATGACTACAAATCCAAATGAAAACTAAATTAAAGGTCGAGGAAAATTGAGCCGAAAGGATCAATGTCTAAGACTCGCTGTTCTTCGACGTAATTTACGATCCATCCGCATGACAAAGAACTAAGAGGAAAGGAAAGAAAGAATATCGAATGACCATAATTCACGTTAAAATAACCATTTATCTTTTTCAAATCGAAAATTCGATTATCGGGGCTAATGTGTTTACAAACACTTGAGCATTGTGGAACAGTTGTGGTCTCTTGGTTTGTTTCAACGTTGGGAATACAGCGGGACAGATTGTCCCGGAGACTGAAAGAAAGAAAAGAGAGAGAAGAGATAGAAGAAGCGAAAGAACGAGAGAGAGAGAGAGAGAGAGAGTAAAAGCGTATGCTGTGTGCTGGTGTTTTGGGCTTTTCTTAGGGTTCGAACCCTTTCTACGCCCCTCGAAGCTCGTGAATTCCAATGTTTCGACGTATTTTCGTTGTATCCAAGATCCTGAAATAGTTTTTTTCAGTTTGAGGCCGATGGGGACATGGTTCGTTCGCGGGGGCAGAAAGCAAAACTGAACTCTGTACGAGGACTATTATAGCTAAGCGTGTATAACGAGCTGGAGGGATATACTCATCTTATATTTTTTTGTTTTTTTGTTTTTTTTTTCATCGTCTCTTTACTCTTGGCTTTTCTTGGGGCATGTGCGTCATTTTAATACGTCTGGCGTGAGGTCAGGCGTGCCGCTGTTTCTTGTTATACTGTTCGCCTTGATGGTAACTATAATATACCCTCAAGTGGCAAACATTATCCGTGCTTCAAGAAATCCTCGCTTTCTCTCTCTCCCTCTCTTTTTCTCTTTCTCTCGCTCCTTTCTATCTCCGCAGGGTGTCGAAAGGACCTTTCTTTGCCATTTTGCACCGATGTCCACGCTCGGTTCTCCTCGCCTCCCATTTTTTTTCTCTTTACCTTCTTCTTCCTTTTATTTTTTGCTTATCTTTTTGTCCCTTCATTCTGGTGTCTTACGACGCCTAGCTCGTTCGTGTCAAGTAGTGCACCATTAGCTCTCTGACACATCTCACATCTCAAGCCACCGGATCGAGCTCTCGGAAATATCTGTACAGTAAATGAATAGATGGGAGTTTCCGAAACGACGCTTTGGAGCTTAAACACCTCGTCGAAATATGGTACAAAGTAGCAACAGCTTTTTAATGTGAGAAAAAAACTTTTTTCTCCTTTTTGAATGAGTTGTTTCGACAAGAATTCGCAATTTACAAAAACTTTTTTAAAGATTTGCTTTTGCTTGGAAAACCTGGAAAAAACTCAAATTCAACCGTAGAATCCAACCCTTTTCGGAAGCAAACAAACAACCGACTTTCTTATCTAGTACAAAATTCCCATTCCCCTCGTTTCGTCTATCTCTAATGTCGTAATAAAACTCGCGCACGCGAATCATCGACCGTTCCTCGCGGTGCTCGACACTATATCACTTCTTTACGTGAATCAACATTCTTCAGAGGTGATAATAATTTACTACACGCCGTGAGTAGTAATCGTAATACAGAACCTGATTCAACGCTCAAATTGTTATTACGTGTTCTTTGGAAATCACCTTCGTCTGTATAATATTATCGATATCATGTTGAAACATTTTGTAAGTCATTTGTTCATAGTTTCAAAGTTCCTTTTTCGTCGATCGTGATAGATAATGGCGTTGTATAAATATAAAACATCTCGTCTTCGATTATACAAAAACATCTTTTTCATAGAGTCTTTCAAACGTCATTCGGAAGAATGATGTTGCAGGTGGACCACAAAATTCTGAAATAAAAACGTCTTTAAACTTTTCTTTTTCTACGACACACTGTACATGAAATTTTTTAGGCCATATTGTTATCTTGAATGCAATTTTCAGATGTGAATTTGGGGATTGAATAAATATTAAAGACTCCGAAATTTTTTTATCGATTTTGTAGCCATAGTTCTTAGATTTTCTCTTCCACGAGTAATAAAGTCGAACATAATAATTATTTCTACCCAAGTCTGGTACCACAGCTAGAAAATAGTCTAATGGAGATGTGTATCAAGTGTTAATTTAATCGGTCAACTGGTTAGCCGCAGATATCGTGGTTGTCAATTAAGAAAGCTAATTTTTTAGAGAAAACCTCTTTGAAGCTGTTCATCACATTTTTATTTTTCTCGAAAAAATGATTCCTCGATATGATAAAATGATTGCTTGATACTGAAGGATTGATAAATAAGTGGACGAAATAATAAATAAAAACTTGAGCTGTTTCAAATTTATACGAGACCCTGAATATGTTCTCCGAAAATACGATTTCTTACTCAACTCCACGACCTCCATTGACCAGTGATCACTATTTCGAATAATTTTTGTGAGTGCACCGGATTGGCTGTCTCCGAAAATAATAATAAAAAGAACCTTAGCATTTGTGCGTCGGGAGGCAAAAGGAATGAAAAATAGTTCGTTCTGAATT
Source organism: Campoletis sonorensis (assembly GCA_013761285.1). Taxonomy (NCBI): domain Eukaryota; kingdom Metazoa; phylum Arthropoda; class Insecta; order Hymenoptera; family Ichneumonidae; genus Campoletis; species Campoletis sonorensis. The sequence continues at coordinate 113,678 of JACEOJ010005877.1, read as the reverse complement.
GTGCAATCGCAGACTATTTGAGACATTGTTCAGAAATGAATTTTGCGAGACGTCATGTAAATGAAAAAATAATTAGAATCGTATGCAAAAGTGAAAACGAAAGAAGGCAAATGAATCATTCCCGAGCGTCATCTGTATGAGATCTACGTATGCAAAAACGAAAATCTTTCTGTTAAACGAGTGTCGCGAATTAATCGCTCTGAGTTGTGGCTAATTAATAACAGTTTCTTTAATTAATTTCGTTCGGTATGTATTTACATAGTATCTTGAAACTGAAAAGCCTCCGACCGGGCACGGTTTTCGAATCTTTCGTTACATAGGTAGACCATGTGCATATATACAAAGGGTGACGGAGACCCAAGAAGACGAGCAGGAGCAATAAAGCACGAATGCAGAAAACTTTCGTTCGCCCAGATCGTCGCTTATTTTTCTCGTGTTTCTTTCTCTCTCTCTCTCTTTCTCTCTCACTCTCTCTCTCTCTCTCTTTCTCGCGGTCACTTCGAGGTCCAGACGCAAAGAGAAACATTCTCATCTCGCCGTGAGAAAACGGGTTGATCGTGTCCACCTTGCTCTCTATCTTCTTCTCTCTCTCACTCTCTCTTACTCACTTCATCTTTCGCTTTTTCTCTTTCTCTTCCTCGCCAGAATCCGCGCGCGACTTTTTAACGTTCTCGAGTCGCATGCTCATGTTCCCGTTCACCCTTCGTCCTAACACAGACAAACGTGAACTTTCTGGCATTAGTGATGCATCTATTGACCGTGATTCCAGAGTTAGGCAAAATCTAGTCACATTATCCTGTCGACGATGATTTATTACTTAGCAATTTAGAAGAGAAATTCTAATATCCATTCGTACAGATTTATTAATGAAAAATTATTCTTCAATTATTTGTTAATTACCCTTAGGAATTTACAGTTCGGGCCACATTTATTCTGCTGTACACTATAAATATTATCTTGAATCATGGAATTTCTTCATTTTTCCAATAGTTAAGGAAACATGTTGATATTATGCAAAAAAAAAAACTCTCACATAAAAATTTGTAAGTCTCTCCTTAATGTATTCGATCACATTGAATCAATTTTTCCATTGTAATCATTTTTTTTTTTTATGAAAAATTGTGAGAACACCTTTTTTTGTTGGATATAAAGTAATGTAGTTTGTCCAAATAAATCATGTAAATTTTTTCTAAGTACTTATTAATTGCTTTGAGAAATCATTTGAATGAATTCAATCAATCAATTGGCTGGACGTTATCGTAAGGGTTTGTGTAATTTATTGAGTTTATTAAGTCGATATTTTGTTTCATGAACATTAATTTGCTTGGCTGTGCCGGATATTCGTTGATTCGAACATTTGCTTCTTCCAGAAATCACAAATCACTTTGTCTCATTGGAAAAATATTTTGATAAAAAAAGAAACAACGTTTTTTTGAGTGGCAGCTCATCTGTCGATTAAAAGATGTTAACAAAAACTGATAGTTTTTTAAATAAATAATCGAAACACAACCATTTAATCGGAACCACTACTCCGACCACTTTTTGTACTCTGCCCAATAACTTTTTCTTTGAATTAGTAAAACTTCAAAATCGCTGGTGATATTTTCCTCAAATGACCAATGAGAGCGGTGGTTTTACCTGAGTATCGCGGAGAATATACGACCCTGAGATTTCGCGAGTTCTCTCGATCCTACTTAATACAAGTATAGCACACTTTTTATGCGTATAAATATATCGTAAGACATTGTTACTGAAAGAAAGCTCTAGAGTATGGGGTTATCAGGGGATTCGTACGCCTTTTTGGTACGAAGCGATCGATATGAGCTTATGTTCCTTGAGGCGAGACCGCGGGCGCACACGGGCCGCGGAATACGCTCGGCTATTAATTCCCCGGGCTCCGGTAGAGTTGCTGGTAGGACGGGGAACCCCGGGAGACACCGGTCAGGCTCTCGCTCGTTCGCTCCCTCTCTCTCTCTCTCTCTTTTTTTCTCTTGTAACAGGATCAGGATGGTCAAGCGGCTTGGAGAGCGAGAGCCAAAGCGAGAGATGTCCGAGGCCCGGCGCGTTGGGTCAGGCCCTAAATAAAAGGAAGGAACGTTTAAATAAAAGTAAACTCGTGTCGCGCGGCAATCCTCCAGTTGGCTCGTGTGTTGCTGCTGTTGTTGGTGCTGCCGCTCGCGCGTTTCGTTCCTGAGGACACCGCCATATCCCTCGAGCGTCCGTGAACTCTCACGATCTTTCTTTTCCCATATACATACATATATATGCGCTTGTTCGGTGCCTACAGTGAGATAGAACATCCTTTCTCCCCTCCATTTAACCGTAGAATGAAAAATCATTAAATCGTCGCAAATTCTTTCGTATAATATGCGAATTCGAGATACCACGAGATAGAGGAATAAACAGTGATCAAAGATACACTTTCGATCATGCACTGATCGATCAATCTTTCTCCTCCCTTTGGTGAGAGGGGACGTTGTACAAAAAAAATGCATTTACGCCAGAATTTGTTGATATTTTTAATTGACAGTTCAGCGAGTGGGGAATGGACCAAGTGGTTCGGATTTTTTTCATACGCACGATCAGAACTTTGCTTAATACAAAAAAACTACGGGGATCGTAGTTTTGGCGTCCCGCATCCACGTGCGTGTCGGAAAAAAGCCATAAGAATACAGCAGAGGGAGAAAGAGAAAAAGGCAAAAACAGTAGAGAAAGAGGAAGGAAGATTGCTCTCGATTAACGCGCGAGCCAACAGTGGCGAGAGGTTTCAATTTTTTTCGTTCTCGCAACGCGACTCGTGACACGTGACGAATGTCTCGTCTTGCCGATCGGTGTCGACAGAAATCTCGTCACTCTTGCTTCGGGAACTTTTATATGCGTGCGCTCTTCGAGGAGGAGTCACAAAAGTCGAGGGGAGGGAGCGAAAAAAACTGGCGTAAAAAAAAGGATATTTGTAAGAAAAGGAATAGAAAGAATTGGCCAGAGGGAGAGAAAAGTCTTGAAGCGCGAACGTGAGGAAAGGCGATTCACTTCCATCGACCAGAAAGTTCGGAAGACTGAGAGAAGAAAAAAGGAAGATGGAGAGAAAAAAATAGAGCAAGAGAGCTCTGTCAACGCTGCGTCTAAAAAATAAAAACCCTCTATAACGTGGTCGAAGCATCAGCATCCAAAACGGCGGAACCGTCCTGAAGCAACCCTGGAATTTGCGAGTATAGAAGAAAAAAGCAACAAAAACCCTGTAGGCTAAAAAAAAAGAGTATAAAAACGCCTAAAAAAAATTTACTTTACTCTAAGTCGTAAGCTTTTTCTTTGGCTACTTTAATTTTGCCGTCAGACCAAAGAATACAGGGCCAAAGCCTCTCGCCGATACATTCACCGGAACACAAAAGGCAACGACATGCAACACATACATCCACACGTTCACCGTCGTCACATGAGTCTCACCAAAGCTACTTGGGAGAGATCGGGGATGCAATAAAGTCATAAAACGCGTTTTCGTATCCTCCTCTCATCTCTCGTTCGTGAACTCGACGATCCAAAAGATACGATTCTCTTCTTCGATCCATCCGTCTAATTATCATTTTTTTTTTTACATTTTCACAAATAAATGTGGTTCATTTGAATAATGACGTTTAATTCAGCATGTACTCGAGTTTAATGACAGTAGAGTAGCATTTTTTTGCGGCACTATTCAGCCCGAGATTCATCAATCAATTCGTTCTAAAAACCATCCATTTTTCCTGACAAATTAAATGTTCCTCTGCTTATTTTCAGTATAAGTTACGGTTTATGCGATTCAAACAAATTTTATAACAACACTGAAGGAAAAAAAAGATCCTTAGTGATAATTCAACAGTAAAACTCCATTGAGCACAATTTTTTTCACTAAAATTACATTCAATATAGTGCAAATAATAATTCTGGAAACTTTTGACTTCTATTGTATCTTTTGATTATTTAGAAAAAAAAAACGTCGTAAGTTTGTACAAAACAGTGATTAAAAATGATTTTCAATATTTCGAACAAAAAAAAAACACAATTTTGATTCAACACCAAATCTTCTAAACTGAAAAAAACTTCAACGTTCGGTTTTTATGAGGAAAGTCAACGAGAAAAGACTACAGAATGAACACATCTTAATGGATGGTAAACATTCGATTTTATATTCAAGTAAGTACACGACAAGTATCGAATGCACGTTTTACTCCAATTAGATTTATTTCAAGTTACATCAGATAGAGAGCAAACCAACGAGTTTGTAGCCACAGTGTGTGCGTTGCATGAGAATATATGGAGGCTGTAAAATACAAATAAAATATTACGTGCGACACCGCGTGACGTTTTAGAAAGACTATGAGTTTGTAATCTGACAAAGAAAGAGAAAGATAGCGAGAGAGAGGAAGAAAAGACAGGTGTACGCGATGCCACACCATCTTTTATTCCATCTCGTTTGGTTCGCCTCATTGGCATTGTTTCTCGATCTCTTTTCATCAAGCTGTTGACTATCGAAGTTATACAGAAACAGTAGTGAGTGAAAGACGTTCCAAAAAAAGCAGATATGTCCTTTCATTAGCACTCTTGTATATCTCTCGCTGCAAATCCACTCCTTTCCTATATCGAGTACTTAGCAAACACAAGGGCTACTCCAACATCGTTCCTATATCGTTCGATCGTGTTGTTCGAGTGTTTTTTGTTTTGTTTTTTTTTCTTTAGCTTTGTATATATAACGTTACACCGGTCTTTGCTGATCCATGCACCAACGTTCGAGTACTCTCTCGATCGTGTGTAACTTGATTCGAAGTATGCGAATCCAGCGAGTTTCCACTGTGTCTCTACGGAAATGACTCTTTCTCTGTCTCTGTCTCTGTCTGTCTGTCTCTCTCTCTCTATCACCTTTTTTTCCTGCAATAGGGAAAGTACACTCGATCGATTACTCCGAAACACGAATTGTCTAATTTATTGACATATAGTTTTTTCCTGCTTCTATACGTAGACTTCAATTTGTCAAATTGAATGATTTTTTATTCAGGTTAATCGTTGGTACAATTAATTTCAATTGATGGCATTTTGTAATAACGAATACACTTATGTTTCGTCGATACTTGGAGTGGTGCAAGTTTTATGGCACGCTTTTTTGAAAGCGGAGAAGAAGCACCGTCAAAATATAACGAGAATTTTCATTAAAATTATAAAGTAAAAGTTCTGATTATTTTCATTAAAACTTATTTCTCATAAAATTTCTTATAAGTTTTAGGATCTCTACGAAAAAGCCCTTTTGATCTCATCCAAAATACCTTTTTCGGTGCTTTTCCCCTTCCCAAATTCAAGGCAAAGAGTTTTTCGAAGAATTATGTCTTAAACCTTTGAGCCTTACATTTTTCTGTAACGTGCAGTTGTCTTGACATTTGCATCTCGAGGGTTTTTGAGGTCACTGATTACGAATGTGGGGCTCAAAATTTCTGAAATACAAATTCGAATGTTTATTTAATTTGTAAAACGAAAACCACTGAATGAAAAGTGTTGCAAAAATTCCGTAAACGTCTTTAGAGTATAATGAAGCCGTGAATAAAAAAAACTCTTCATAAAAGTTTAACAGAAAATGTATATTTTCATGAGAAAAATACAAAATTTGACTATTTAACTACAAGTCGTATATTTTCTGTAAATAATAGTTTAGTAATCCAAAAACCGACTCGAAAGGTTGCGCAACATTATAAAAATGTTGAAAAGATTGATTAAAAAAAAAATAATTAAGTGAAAATGTGTCGTCAATTGCGTTGCGTTTGAGTTGGAGTATTTTTAAAACTGGAGAAATTCCGTGACGATTTATCCTTTCCTTTTTTTCCTGATGGTGATGTTCGTGGAACGCGTTAAATTTGTTTTTCTAATCGACGCTTCCAAGATTCGCTATTCTCATTTCGCAATGCAGCGTCGCGAAGTGTGAGGTGTGCGTACTCGTGACCATTTAGTTCATTTGGCTTGGCAAATGGATCGAGGCAGGTTTCTCTCTTGGAGTTCAAACATCGCGGAGTTGCTAGAAAAGCTGAAAACGTGGAAAACCTGGAGAAAAACGTAACACTTGCCGTTACGAAGTCTCGTACCTTGTGCTTCCGGTCTCTCCGCTATCAACAACAACAACAAACACGAGAGATTTTCTCCAAGACACTCTCACCTTTAAATTAAAAACGAATTCAAATAGAAAAAGAATTTAAACAAAGTAATATTTCATCTGATCGAAAATTATTATATCTTCGAAAAAATGATTCATTCGCTTTCATATTCCAAATCAACATTAAACCAAATTGATTTTGTGTGAATTCAAGAATATACTTCTGTCCCAAAAAAGCACATTTTCATCGAGCTAAATTTATGAATTTGTATGATTAGTTTCCTCAATTTTCTTTCCAATTGTATATCGAGTAAAAAATTCATTACACACCCCATAAAAAAACATCGTCGACAATGTAAATTCCGAAATTTCATGTTTCACAGAAATAAGCCAAAAAAGACGAAACATTCATGAACCACCGCTGCGACTCATCGTCGAGATTTGTCTCTCATTTTTCTTCCTTTTTTTCCATCGTTTATTTCATTTTTTTCCTCATTCTCTCCGCTGGTTTTCTGCTGCGAGAAACTCGTCAGGCTCGTAAAGCGCATTTTTTCACCGCGGGTATCCCGCGGTCTCAGCTAACGCGGTATCTTTCCCGATTAATGAACCGATGTCTCGCTTGAGACCACCCCGGAGTATATAAAACACGTATGTATATGTATCCGAGTTACGTTTACCTGTGCACCCTCGCTTTTTTTCGATAGTCTCTAATAAATGGGCATTCCATGATAGTTTCCAGGACACTTCCATTTATACGATAGTAGCTTCCAGAACACTTAAAAAATCGCTGTCCACAATATATCCCCAAACATCGGGAATCCAATTATAGTATAATTTACAGTTTAAAACCTACATGTCAACCCATAATTCAATTTTAAGCTGTCAGAACATCAAATTTTTGCATTCTTTCGATCTCTCGATGTCTCATTTCATTGAGATTCGTGACTTGATTTTTGTACATAGAATAAAACATGAAAATGTGGGTCAAGCAGAAAAAAGAAAATTAGGAATTAAATTCAATCCAATTTTTGTCAATATTTTGTAAATGTTTCCGCAGGCAATCGATATTCAGGCTTTAAATTTTATCTAATCCTATCAATACTTATGAGTAAACATATTCAAATGGAAAAGATTTTACGCGGGAAAAATCAAGAGGGATGAAGATCGAATTAAGTGACTTTGAACGAATACAATGTGTGAGGCTAGATCGTAAAAATGCCTTAAACTATAAAGCCTATAAGTCACGAAACAACCAGCTCCTGTTGGAGTGTCTTCTATCCAAAAGCGAACCTGAGGAAGTTGGTGGAGGACGAAACTCACGAGACAACCCCCTTTTCTCTTACCTCAATCTTCGTCCCGTCTCGTTTCTTCCTTTTCATGTCCTTTTATTCTTCTTCTTTTCCTCAAACGTACCGCACTCACGCGCGCGAACGTTTTACCTGACCAAGTTTTACGATCGTCGCATCTCTTGCGAGGTGGCGATGTGTCCTCGGGTTATCGTACCGGCGGGATCTTTCACTCTCTCTTCCCTCCTCCCCTCCCGAGAGCAGTTGAAATGTGCAGGAATATTCTGCTTTCGGTGTCTTTTCGTTTCTCACATAACCACCAAATTTTTTTCATTCCTTATTTCTCTTTTTAATACTTGTTACATCGTTTTCCTTCATTGTATCATTGAAAAATAACAGAAAAAATGACGATTTGAGCATTTGTTGTAGTTTTTCAATTTTTCTTCGATCAGATTTCAGTTTTTGTCTCATTTACATAAAAAACTAATTGAATTATTCATAACGTAGTCATTTTAAATAATAAAAAAAACAAAATAATAATCGAAAATGATTAAATTTGGAATAATCGTGATTAATGAAATTCCCAGCTAGAGCGATTAAAGAAATTTATTTTATTTCCACAAGCAAGAAATCATGTGAATTGTTAAAAAATTCTAAATAATTGCCCAATCCTCTAATTATTCACGATTTAATTTTTATCATGAAACATATCAGATCCATAACTCTTTTTTGTCCCTCGCTGGACGTTTGTTGTGTCTGCACTGTGCCACGTGACAGATCGAGAGAGCCTTTCTCGAGTTAGAGAGAAGATACGAGAATCAGCCTGTTTAGATATATTGTACACTATAAAAAGCAGAGAGGCAACTCTTAGCGAGGATAGAAGGCGTTTAGAGTATAAATTATAACGGGGAGTGCTCTGGGAGTCTCGTGTGGACTATGTGGTTAATATATATTTTTTTCATTTTACACTCACCGTCACATGTTCGTCTCTCTCTCTCTTTCTCTCTCTCTCTCTCTCTCTCTCTCCCTCTCTCTCTCTCTCTCCCTCTCTCTCTCTCTCTCTCTCTCTCTCCTTCTCTGTCTTTTGGATTTTCTAGGTTCCTTCATAAATTAAAAGAGCCCGCGACACGTCGTTCACCCTCGAGGCTCATGAGCTTTTCGAGACCTTGCACGGATTGTAGTACGCAAAATGTAGAGGGTGTCCTAAAACTCATATCTCATGGCATTGCGGAGTAGATCGTGGAATTATGATTGAAAAAATCCTTATTCATTTTTTTTCTCCGGTTTACCGTTTATGAGGTAATCATTTTTTTCAGATAAGCCACAATCCGGGCTTTTGCTTCTCCAGAAATAGTGAATAGGGTTGAGATTATTGTTGTACACGCGTCACGCCCATTTTCTGTTATCAGCGCTCCCGATTGGCTGTTACTAATTAGTGGAATAAGAGCTTCGTAGTCTATTACTGGGCAAAAATGTATAAAGACTTTTTTTTCATCAATTTTTACATTCTATTTGACAATGCACAGCGTTCTGACTAGAATTAGATGATATTTGCACGAACTAGGAAAGAGAAAGGATATTTCAGTGAAAATTTATGAGAAATTTGTTTTGCTCTAAAACATTTTTCGAATGGTTTTTATAGCTTCAAGGGTGACAACCCTTTGCTTCTTTTTTTGTCAGTATCGTTATTTCAGAAAGCTTCAACAAGGAGCTGGATGTATAAAAAGTGAGCGCATGCGCTTGTGCTTATCTTAAAAGCTCCGTGACGGGAAGAGAGGAAGAGAGGGTGGCATACGTCGATATTACATGACGTTTGCTTGTATGTACCTATGCGTGCTTTTCTCAGGGATCTTTTCCCCTGTCTCGCCCTTTTTCGTCTCTACTTCCTCCATTTTGTGGTTCCATATCACGCGTTCACCGCCCAGTTCAATACTCGTGTGGCGAGCGTTTTACTTTCCTGAGACACGTTAATCCCCGCAGCACGCCATATCCAACTCTTTTCGTTTTCCTCTTCTTTCAACACAATCCTAATGTTTGTATTCGCTTACAACTAATTACGAACGAATTAAATATTCATAAAGAACATAAAAAGCAAAAAATCTTTAAGAATTTCCGTATCGACTGCAACTGCGAGCCAAGGAGATATTATTTTTATCAAAAAAACTGATCATCACGTAAATTTATAAACAAGAAACAATACTATTCCATTTACCACTAGTTATAAAACATTCAAATGATTATATAAATTGGATTCGTTGGTACAGAATTCATTCCAAAGAACCGCAAACTTCTTTGCAATGGGAAGACGATTTATGTCTTTAAAAAGTAAACATTAGAGTAGCCGACTTTGCTAATCGACCGGGATTAGTTAATACTATGAATTTTATTCATAACACAGCGGACTAACTTCGGTACGAATATGAATTAAATATGTATACGTAATATTGTACACATCTGGTGGTTGAATCGGTGTGTGGATTTCTGGCATTCCCGGCGGGCATTTCTCGTATTAGGAGAGATCGACTATCCTCTTTCGCTACTCGCGGGGTAATTTGTTGTTCCCGGCATCGTGCCGGAATAAATTTTCAACTCTCTCGTCGTCTCGACGTCGTTTCTCGTGAACTATATATTCGTAAACTCACATTTATATATACGCAACGGCAGTACAGTCTCGCGAGTGCATTCCTACACGGGACACTGTTATAAATCTTTGATGCTGCCGTTGCATCGATCACTCTCGCATGTCCTCTCATTTATATGTTTTATAAAATCGACATATCTGCACACGTTCAAGTGCGACTTGTATTTGAAAAATCTCGATTAATAGCCAGTTCTCGAACGTTCGCCATCTCCGAGATACTCGAAATTATTATTCCTCTGTAATTCCCATATTCTTTTATTCATGCGCACGGGCACGAGCCCCCTTTCACTATGTTCCACTTTACACTTCTGTGACACTCTTTTTTTATTCGTTCAATCGCCTCTTACATTTTACGCTCTCAAACTAATTATTCGACTTTAAAGTATTCAATTATCATTATTATTATTATTATTATTGTTGATATCGTCATCATTAGGTGGCAGTAACGAGGGGATGCTTGAAGCTGCTGCATTATCCAATACCCAATGATCAATGCATATCCCTATGAGTGGGAAAAAAAAGTAATGCTCTTTAACATCCTAATTAAAGCAACAACGACTAAAAAAACTATCTATTAACATCATCGTCGTTCATTATCGTTGAAAGTGAAAATAAATCAGGCGTCAGGAGTGGTATGTAATTACCTCTCGAAATCGTTCTTTCTCTTTCTCTCCTCACGATCTGGCCATGCGGTCGGACGTATATATACACGAGCCGCGCTTCATCACCCGTTCGAATTTTCTCGAAGCACCACATCCCATAAAGATGGGGAACACGTGTCGGACGATAGATCACTTCGAGAGACGTTTACACTCACATGTACAGCGAGCTTGCACTTTGTCAGAGTTAACCACGCCTATGTACTCCAGAATTATGTTCTCGGATGTATATATGTATATGTTTTCAAGTTAAAAGTGATCGTCTCCTTCGAATAAATTAAGTCGAAATAATTGAATGAATTAAAAGAAAGAGACCAAAAGAAAATTCATGCTGTAATCTTTTTACTTGTTAACTTCAGCGACGATCGTGCATCTCGTTCGACACTTTCATTGCCCAGGCTCCTGTCAACGCTTTTCGGCATGTTTCGCGTACTTCCAGTGACATTGACATATACTTACCTGCCAGCAATCCTACAGTCCATTGACGATAGTGTTCGCTGCACGTAGGGTACGTCAATGTTATCCACTCCAGTGAAATACAAGACAACACTACTTTTATGTACATTATAGAGAAAAAGATTAAGATCTGACGCCTCTTGATGTGCAGCTTGTACACATTCAAAATATAGTGACAGTACACCCTTAGAATTTATGTGGAAAACTCTACGCTCGACTTTTATTTGCATTTTTACCTTTTCAGCCTGTACATCGCTCATGATTCGATAAGCGATCGTATAAAAATCGTACCGAACAGTTCTTTTGGTATTCTACTTCACTGCCACAAGTTTTTGTGCCCACTCGGTGAATCTTGTCGTTTCGCACCAGACCCTTTTACTCTTTCTTTGCCCCTGTTTCTTTTTCTTCTTCTCCGGCCTCTACCTTTTTACACTTCTCTTTAGTTGTTGACTGCAGAAAGAGTTCGATAAAAGTGCAGTAAGCAGAACAGTATATATCAAGAGACTCGAGTAAGTCAGTATAGAAAGCCACGGGACTGACGACGTGTCCATCTGTCCCTCCTCTCCTCGTTTCAGAGGGCGCGCGACCACAGTCTCTTTTCTCTTCGTCCCTCAAAAATCTGCAATTCAATGAAACGTCACACGTCTCATCGTGTGTCATGTCACAAGACATTTATACAGACAACATTTCGACAGGATATTGGACATTGTTTTATTGGATAGTATTCAATAATCCCAAAACTTGTTTTTGTTTTTATGCAAATTAGGAATTTGGAAAAATGGCCTTAATTTGGACGACGTTGCTATTTTTTTTCTGTGTTTACAGTCAAAAGATTTTTTTCTTTCCCTCTTTTCGATGTTTTCTGAATGATTTCATTTTCAAAGCGACAAATATCTGTTGCGTCAAATTTTATCAACGAATTTCTTGATTTTCCGTGAATACATGGAAATTTGTCTGAACTCTTTTGACTTTAAATCTTTTCGTCATGGACCCGGCGTTTAGAGGCGCCCATTGTACGGTATATATATTAAAAGGCTCCGGATGTATCCATCTGGTCTGTTTTCGATTTGCAATTCCAAGCGAGATTCGCTCGGGTCGTTGTTTCGTTTTTTCTTGACCCATGGGAATTTTAGATCTTTGAATTTTTTATCCCACGATTGTTCTGGCCCAGCTTCCTTCTTTCTCGTCGCGTATCTGTGTGACGCGATTGTTCCGTAGGCTACAATAATCAGGAACTCCTGTCAATATCTCGGAATCGCGTTTATAAAAACTTTTATTTCAAGTCTAAATACAAATACAAATGTATACATACGGCTATAAAAAATGGAAGACGCTGCGTGATACACGAGGTTACTGTGTGGCGCTTGAAGGCTGCTCGACCAAGACGCGCTGTTAAAGAAAGCCGAAGGACTTTTTCTATTTCCGGGATCCTGATTCACTCACTTATTTTTCCATCGTTTTTTTCCCATCATCTTATCTCCTCTCTCACGTCGTATTTTCTCGTCGATTCATTCCTTAAGTAAATAAAAAAATAAACATTTGCCACATACACCAGATCTGGGATTTCCACTGACGCTCGTCCTGGCCTCACATAAAATATTTGTCACGAACATCATTGTTAAAATCGTCACGATATCGAAGTTTTTTTCCTCGATTGCAATCTTCGATGATTTGTCAATTGAAGATTTATTTAATCCGTTGCATTATACGTACACCTTGCTTTTACGATCATCTCAATATTTTATATTCTTTTTTCCAAATCTTGCTCATTACGAGAAAAATACAAATTTTTCGAAACGATCGATAAAATAATGTGATTGATACAATTTTTAATTTTCATATCGACCCATCAATTATAACGGTTGAATATCTCGTGGGTGGATCAAAAGTTCCTTGAAAGCAAATCGAAGAAGACTCGTATATAATAAATATACATATACATAAAAGTGTATATAGTTGTCGGCTTCTCTTTGATACGTCAGCTGTCCTTGCTGTCGGACCGTAGTTCCTCGAGCAGGAGGGATAGGAAACACGCAGGCAAAAGTAAGATTCTCCCTTTGCTGTGGTCTTCGAGTGGTCACTCGAAGAAATAGAAGCGACCCTTCCAAGCAACTGCTCTGTTTGTGACTCCTAAGCTCATGTTGGTCATCGATAATTACAAAAACAAACTTCGATCAAGAGCATAGAAAAAAATGATACTGCACAAGACAAAATTCCATCAAAGAATTAAAAAAAAACAAAGAAAACGTACAATTCAAACTCAACGTGATACCAACAGGAAAAAAATTGACTGACTCAATATTTATGCAATCGTGACTCCTCGTGAAATAATTAATTCACAGTTCGTATATTATGTGTGTCAATAAAAATGAGTTTATGAAACGCGGAAATTAGAATATGTTTATTATTCGCAACGGGATTAATTGTAAGTAACATAAAATTGTTTGAGGTCGATAAACAACGAGGAACAATTCCAATTCTCCCTTCGTGTACAATTTTGCATCGAAGAAGTAGCGAAATATGTGAAGTAAGTGGCGAATTAATAACCCAAGGATATAAGTTCCCATCTTAAATGTATATATTTTACGTATATAAATATACACATCGTATATATATATGTTTTATATATATATAGATAATATGCTGAATGCTCTTCCCAGTGCATCGTGTTCTTCGGATATCTTCCAGGATTCTGAAGTTTCTGCGGTAGCCCGAGATAAGCCTCCATTACTGAAATACCAAGGGCTTGACTGGCTAGTTTTGCTGCCGATTCTCTTTTATTCTTACAGACACACGCACACGGACACACAGAAACACGAATATATTCCGCAATTAAATATCCAACGGTGACTTGTATCTAACAAAAGGGCTGAACTAACCATTTTGCTGTGAGCTCGGACGTGACATTCGCCATTTTATTCAGTGATATCCAGTATACGTACATTTGCAACATTGCCTTTTTACCGCATATGTATATAAATTCGCAAAGACAGGAATCTTTTAGATTCAAATTGCAGGCTATAAAATCCCATGCCTTGTCGTCGATTTCCCCACTCATTTCGTTGCATACAATTACCAGAAAATTATAATAATTATATTTTTATTTTTTCTACAAAAAGATCGTTTTCTTTGCAGCGTGGGTGCTAAAAATATTAAAACAAATACGCGAACAGACCTTTTTTTAAATAAATTGCAATGAAACGAAAAATGCACGCGTCTGTTTCTTATCTCGAAGAGATAACAATGATTAAAAATCATCGAATTATTCAATTATGGATATTTGTATTATGTATTTTTGAAATTTCGATTTAAATGTACACGAAATAAATAATATGGCGAATATATGTTTTATTACGTGGATGGTATATTGTACAATAGGGCGATGGGAAGAGCACAAATGAGTGAGGATATCCGAGGTTGTCAAGCTCGTATGATTTGTCGCAACGTCGACCAGCTGCTGCCCTCGTGTGTGTTCACAAACGATGTGTGTAACAAGAAACGAAGAAACTCACGATCGGCCATGCGAGAGAACCTTCTAACTGGGTTATCGTGTGTTGGACTCAGTTGGTTTTCTGTGCTGGACTCTTTTCTGTGACGAGAGCCGCTCGAAAGCTGGCCCAATGCGCAAAACATTAATTCTATACCTATATATTTTTATATGGCGAAGCCCTTCACCGTTGCACCAGAATGCAATATGCTCAGCGATCCTGCGGTACAGATATGCACGGGTTCTGCAAACCAGCAACTAAACGACAATGACGTATTACCCTCGCGCATCAGAAAAAATATATCATGATGAATTGCGCTAACGTACGATTTATAATAATTAAGGAACATTTACGATATTTTATAGATACGCAATTAAAATCATCGCGACTATAAATCTATTTTCAGTCGATTTAATAATCGGACAACCTCAACTGACAAGTTTCTTCGTTTCAGGCAGAATCTTAAATTCATCGCTCGCTGTACTATAACAAGTTTATATACGGAAATGAATCTTTCACAATGTTATTAAAACTTGTCAATCTGACACGATTTATCACAATGTTCATCGCATAAATTAAGGTCCATTTGAATTTTGCAACATGTAGGAAAAGAACTTGTCGTGTCTGCTAAAGTCGAATTTCATCGTATCTTTTTTCGTGACTTTTTACTTCATTTTTTGGATATGTAAAATGACAATGGAGACGAACAATTATCAAAAATAGATTATCCGACTCTCTGACTGTATAGACTTTACGCAATGAAGTGTAAAACATGTGGGTTCGTTTAGACCTCCGTCGTTTGGTATCTTGACGGATTTTGAAAACAACAAACTTTTATCACAACTACATACATTCATTGTCTTCAATTGATCGTATTTTTATATTTATTTTTTTCAGACTATCAAAATTTCGAACCTCTCGATCAATATCTTTATTTGAATTTTAATTCGAGTACCGATAAATGTACGTTTCGGGAAAAGAAAATTTATAAAAAATACTGACCTCCAATCATCTTGCAGGGTTCAAAGTAATCAAAGTCGTAAACCCTTTTGCCACATCCTGCGCAATGTAGAAATTGAAAGGCTTCTTCAGGATAGAAATCTCTGGTGATTTTGGCTCAAGAGTTTTATTCTCAGTGTTGAAACGAAGGGAGGCAAGAGGTAAAGAGATGCACACCACGCAATGTCTCCTCGAAGTGATTTATGTTGACGTGACTACTTATCTCCTAACTTACGATGTTTACCGATTCAATTAGAGGCGGCTGAATTCAACGAGAACTTAGGACGACGAAAATCCACGCGCGATATGTGCACTTGAATAACACACATTTTAATGTGCATTTATATACATGTATAGACTGAAATGGGAGTATATGAGAGCCGTAGATACATTTGTTTCGACATTAATTTACCGTAACGGCTTGCTGTCATAACAAAACTATAATAAACCGTAACTCCCTGGCTTCGAGCCAGAGGTCGTCGGATTGTTCCAACATTCTGATTTTGCGACCGTGGTGGCTAAATCTTCGAATGTATATGTATATTTAAGTGCAGTGAAGCCTGCAAGTTCTCTAGAGGTGGCTTAATAAAATACTCGAAATGGCTGGGCTCGACATTGTTTTTCAGTCGAGTAGACTTTTGGCCAGCTTGTTCTTTAAAGATCTGAGTGATCTACTCGCCTGACCAAAGTACATGGACCCGGTCTCCATTTCATGAAAGTTTTCCAACACTGCGGCTACTTCAAATCCATTATTTGCTCCTATTTCAAGTTCACGCGCGGGCATTTCATCAATTAGAGCTCCGGTACACGCTCGTTAAATTCCTCCTCCTTTTCAAAATAAAATAAAAACATGCGAGCCGAGAAATTGAGAGAAATGTTCGTATAATGAGAATAAAAAACGCACAGGATGACGACAAATTTTATTTTCATTAAAGAATATGCTTTGACATGTAATTTCAAAGTAATCGAAACATATTTTCTCCACAAAAATGTAGGTACCGGCAATTTACATTATATTCACGAGATTTTCATTACAAATGACTTATAAATGCAAATAAATCCTTCTTCTTTGTCATCTAAATTGGATTTAACTTTTGATTTGTGCAAGCTCCCATTCGATTACATAAAATTAATTTCCTCAAAGGCTGTTCACAAGATAAAAAGGAAGAAAATTGGAAATGCTTAGAAAGTACAAGTTTTTGATGCACGTAAAGATGCAGACGAGAAAGTTTTCATAGGTAAACTCGTATATGCGATGTGGTAAGATCAAGAATGGAAAATAGTTTGAAGATTTTTCCATTAAGCCAGGAAAACTCTTGAGAATAATGATCGCTTATACATTCCTCGTTCGTTCTCTCCCTCGTTCGATCGATTTACCACGAAGAAACTTCTGGACGAAGGTAACGGGGTCTTCCCTGGTAAAGATGGATAACACAGAGCCGGTGATTTAAGCCGAGCAATTCTTGGCTTTTTATTGTCAGAGTGAGTCTCGACGATCTTGCATCGCGAATGGAAAGTATAAGTTATCACAACCAGAATGGAAGAGTGAACTTACTACCATTTACGAGAGCCACCTCACGGTTCAATAATTTATACAATGAAGCCTCGACATTATAAAGAGCAACTTCTATTAAATTCCAATAAGGTTTCAAGAATTGTTCTACATACTAGTACTAACACCCTCCGTCCTACTATATCTTCGCTTTGAGTCTCCACGAGAAAGGCAGCGATCGATGCTTACATATTTTTTCTCACTTGTCAATCAACACTTTTTGAATTGAACCTGAGAAAACTTTATAGACAGGTTTTTTCGTCGTATATTTCATACATGAAAAATGTTAAATATGTGAGTTTACATGAGCAATTTTCTCCCAATTATTTATGCTTCATCTTCGATATCTTTGAATTAAAAAGTCAACGAGTATTGATAACACCGTGCTTGTATTTTTGATTAAGTGTTAAATGAGTGTTCAATTTTCACAATCGTGGAATTTGGTATTTATCAGTTGATGGGTCTGAAAATTTGTCGTTATGAAGATTTTTCTGAGCTAATGAGTCATTCAATTGTCGTATTAACCTTCGCATACGATCATTGTGGAAATTTGACACTCCTTTGACTAGTTGAAGCAGCCATTTATTTTCCTTTAACACGGAAGTTCTTTTTTTTATTGACTTTCAGGTGGCGTGCCATAAATTATCGTAATTTATCTAGAATTATTTACTTTCCATATTTGATCGAACAAATGGCGAAATGAAAAGAAGTGTCGCCAATCGAATATATAATTCGAGACGTTCAATGTCAGTAGCCACGTTGCTTCTGACGTGGGCGGTAAAATGCTGGCTGTTTTTTCCTCTCAACTGTCATAAAGACCCTTTAAATATGACAGTAGATCGCACGTTCCACGTCGCCGTAAGTCATTAACTCTGAAGAGTGTGACGAACGAAAGACACACGTTTCTCATAGCTGCAAAGTCACAGCGCGTGTATAATACATTTTTTTTCTTTCTCTCTCTCTCTCTCTTTTACTCCCTCTTTGAACGTCGTGTTCCATCAGACGAACGATGACAACTCAGCGTTTAATCACTTTGCGCCCAGCGCCGAATTCCTCAAATCGTTGAATACACGCGCGCGTGTACTGTGTCGTCAACAAAGTCAATGATATATTGAATATGTCATTATAGTTGTATTAGTGGAGCGCCGGTATTCACAGTAACTTTGAATGACGATCCAACCAAGGGTGATGACTTTTCCGGCTCTGTCGGGTCCAATATGTCGGCTTGTTTAAATATTTCAGTTTATATCCAAGGTATTTTGGGTCCAAAAACAAAAGAATCGTTATATTTCCATCTTATCTGAGTCTTCATAAAAACTAATTTAAAAAATTGAATTTTTTTAGTCAAAACCGTACGATATGATACGAATTTTCTTACGATGATTGAAAAAGTTCCAAAATTCAACCAACTGGCAGTGGTGCTATAAAGAAATTCAGCCGAGATCCGCCATTTTAATTTTGTAAATATTAGAAGAATCGTTAAGGCTTTGCAAAACTGGAAAAATTCTTCAGTTCCAGATTTTCATGACTGGTCGATGCATTCGTATCGAGTTATTGAAAAAAATATTTCTCAAAAAATTTTAGATGCAGGTTTTCAGAATAAACAGACTTGAAGATCGACAGAGTACCTTGAAAATTGTTTTTAAGAGAACGAAAGAGTAAGAAAAATTTCGTTGAACACACGAATGGCCAAAAAATTGAGTGATTTATTACACAAACAATAAATTTTGACTATAATTTCAGTTCATTTAACGATTTAAATGATTTCTTCAATCAAACGTGAGCAAAGCTGAAAGCATAGGTCGAACATTTGTATATATATATATTTATTTATAAGAAACTGAACATATAGGTGGTCCAGCTACGTTCGTTAAGTTACATTGGTTAGATTTGAAGATAAACAGAAGTTACACCTCGTGGTAACACGTATGGAAATTAACATACAGGCAAAAAGAAGTGTATATATGTGTCAACAGGTAAGTGTTCGATCGCAAAGCATCCGCATGCTCGACACAAAACTGGGTTTTGAAGAAAAGAGAATAAAAATCACCTCAGCAAACAGTGGAGATCTCGATTCGCATTTCCATACCGGTGCCATTCTCGCGTTGCGAGTTAAGGGTCGCTCATTCCCTCTATCTCTCACTCTCCTTCTCTTTCATTCTCGTTAAAAATCTTTGCGATCACCATTTCACACTTCTTTTCGAGACTCCATATGTTAATATATATATACGCGCGTTAAATCTGTGTATGCACTATAGAAAAAGGTGACAGTGGTCTAAATTTGCTCCGGGAAACCATCAGCGAAGGAACCATTTATATCCTCGCTTATCCGCTCATCTTTATACCGTATGAACAACAGAGAGCTCTGTCGACTGGTGGACGGGGAACCTCGAGATAAAATACACGCACACACGTATTCAGATGATCTTTGGTGGTGGATTGAAGGTCGCGAATCTACGATTCTACGTGAAGATTTCGCAGTTGTTCAAGTTCATGGTTAAAATAAATGTAAAATTAAGTTATTGAGGAAGAATCCTGATTAATTATTAATTCCATTGGAAAGCGTCAGCTGATGGACGAATCCGAGCTGGAAAATTGAAAAATCAAGGCATGGCTCGATCTTAATTCGACTATAAAAATGTGCAAGACATTTTGTTTTTTATCAGCTCAACCGCGTTATAGTTTAAACTGAAATCAAATGAAAAGTAAAAACCCCGATGTAATATAATGACGTTAATAATCACTCACGGCTGAACGTGAGATATTTATGAGCTGTCAGCTATTAAGACTGTTAGAAACGAGATAGATAACCGGTGTGAGGTACTCTCGAGCGGTGAGCCAAGTGTACAATGACCGCTTCGGCGGCTCACTTACGCGATTAGCAATAAATCTGTTATCCGTGAACTCGGTGAGAGAACTGGCCGAACCGAGAGTCTCGCACAAACGTATATCCATCAGAAACCATTAAATCTTGACATCGTTACGATCCATCAGTTGAACAACTCAGCACGCTCGCGAGATTTCAAGATTCTCGAAGCATATAATGCTCCTTAAGATATATATGTCGTTTGCTTTGATTCTGAATAATGTGCTGCGTACGTTTTGCTATTGCGCTTTCCCATTGTCTCTGTTACACATTATCATTTACATCCAAGCATCCAATCGAAATGATTTTAATATAATATTGAACGAGGTGAACTTGATACAAGTTTTTGCTGTAACGAACTTATCGTGACTTCTTTGTCAGCGTTTTTTTCTCAATGCCATGAATACTTAGAACGTATAATGTTAAAAGAAAAATTGATTAGTATTTCTTGCCCTACTTGATTACCTGATTTGATCCATTTTCAATCATTTTAGGGGTTATATACATTTGGAAATTTCAGAAAATCGTTTTTTTTTTAATGGCATTTTCGGTTTGAGTACATTCTGTGAAAATTTCAAATGGATTCGGCAAGTATTGTCGGAGATACATGCTATTTTATAATTAGTTGCAAATTTCAAAAAATTGTTTTTTTTTTTTGAGATTATGATTTCTTATGGCATATGAATGACTCCTTGTAAGTTGGAATAAAAAAAAATTGATCCTCGTGTAAACCATTTTCGAAACATTGAACGCGTTTATCTGGAAACGATATTTTCAAAGTCGGTGAGGACGATTCCTCAAAAAAGGCTCAACCGATCGGTCTGCAATTTCGACACAACCTGCTCAGACATATTCCACGGGTATTCATCGAAGAAATAAGATTTTCGAAAATTATTTTAATTTTTTTTTAACCATTAAATGAACAAAATTTGGTAAAAAATTGAAGTTTCGACTTTAAGGATCCTTCATTTTATCAAAATTCGAAATTTCAACTATTTCTTCGATGAATACCTGGATTCTTCGATCCACTAAACAAATTTCTTTGGTTTTTTTATTCCAACTGATCGAAACCATAGATTTCTTGCTTACCACGAAACGCCGTTTCTTAGATGACCTTCAGGAGATCAACTACAGGAGCTATGTGAAGCTATATTTTTGAAAATGAAAAATGGCGATAGAGCGTTGAAAGATGACACTACATTTATTCCCTTATGCTTTTATTCATCAAATGAAATCCCTACCCAGAAAAAAATCGTAAAAGAAACATTTTTTTTGCTCTTCCAACTGTACATAACTCCTTAATCCGAAATTTCTGAATATTTCGAACGTATGACAATTCGATACTTATATAGAATAGAATAAAGTAATGAAGACCGTGCACGCAGGCAATGAGCCAAGTGAGCTGAGCCATGCACATAGCACCTAAGGGTTAATTCGATGAGCATCCGAGTCGCGGGCAAGGTTAACCATATTTCCCAGTAACTAGTAGCACAAAGTTAGTCAATGTAGAGGCAGCAAAGTTTGCCTCCTGAAAATTAAACGCATGCCAGACTAAGTTCACTCGGATAATAATACAGCATCTCCACTAGAGGAATACCATTGTTTGATCCACACACTCGTATGAATCAAGGACTGTGCGTCTTCTAACTTCTAGTTTCTAGTGTCTTTCCACTTGGTATGTTAGTTACATGGGTTCATAAGTGATTTATAAGTGTCATAACGCCAGGTGTATGATGCTGACAATTACACTTGACAAGCATTTCGAGCCCCTTACAACATTGACAAAGATAATCAAGATCAGTCGAAGAATGTGCATTGATTCGGACGTCGATTGTACTTGAGTGACAACCGATCATAAAATCGATTAAAATGACCAAATTCACGATAAAATAAACGATTAAAATATATTTGACCGTTCAAAAATGTAGCAGTTTGACCGAAAAGAACAGGTTTGCAAAAATCGTCCTATGTATGGCCTGGCAAATGAATTTATGTCATCATCCATAAAACGCGATAAGTAAACAGGGCCACACGTGATATTCGTGATATTTCGTTTTTGGCGAAAGTCACTGCCGAGGCAAAGTCATCAATGAAATGAGGCGGAAAGTCGACATATGACAGAAAGTCGTGGCTTTTACTGTGTTTGTTGTGGAGGACAGTTGAACGAGTTGCATCCAAAATTGATGAAAGTATGCTCGTGCCACGAATTCTTGGCAAGTTTTGTCGTATAGCTGCGTGGATGGTTCGGTTGTTGAGAGCGAATATAGGAATTATGTTATGGAAACATGTGGATAATGTTTGGGTATGTGTGCGTTCTGATCAACGGGGACAAAAGAGGAGCACACGAGCCAAAAGTCTTGGTAGCTTTCTCTCTCTCCCTCTCTCTCTCTCTCTCGCTCTCTTTCTTTCTGATTTTCTTCCTCTTTTTCTCTGTGGCCAATTCTCGTACACGAAATCGCTCTTATTAATGAGCGGGACATTCCCGACGGGCTTTGAATCTCCGAATCGCCCTCGCGCGAGTTGTCTCGCCACGCCTGCAACTATATACTTTCATACACTCAATACATATACATATTTATGAATATATAGGATACATGCATGTATAAGAAACCGCGACGTTCGCGATCGAGGTGGGTGAAGAATTTCCTGATATGCAACTGCCATGTGTGCGTACAAACATCGCGTTGGATATACGCATATATCTATACATCAGCATATTTTTACGTGAGGTATAGACTCGATGGATGTAATCCATTAGGGCCTAAATAATATACCTATAGAATGAGTTCTCTCTGGCACAGAATTCTGGTAGAATTCGCTCACGTTTTTGAATTATCCTCCAGAATGTATATGCGATTTGGAGCACCCCGCAAAACTGCATAATCCAATGTGTGTATTCGTTCATACTATATAGGAACAGAAATGCCAACGAATGAATTAAGAACAGATGGTGAGCAACGGGAGTTCGGCAATGTCACACTCGGTAGATTTTTATTTATTTATTTATCGTGTATACCTCCGAAATGAGCAGCACGCACGTCGCTGTGATGTGCGAGAGAATTCCTGAAAAATAAAATACACTTTTCTACTGATGGATACGAGCCGAAGAGAAGAAAGCGCGAGCGAAAGTATACGAAGATGAGAAGTACAGGATGGATCGTCATTTAATG
Source organism: Campoletis sonorensis (assembly GCA_013761285.1). Classification (NCBI taxonomy): domain Eukaryota; kingdom Metazoa; phylum Arthropoda; class Insecta; order Hymenoptera; family Ichneumonidae; genus Campoletis; species Campoletis sonorensis. The sequence goes on along the minus strand of JACEOJ010005877.1, from coordinate 90,452 downwards.
ATAATCTTAAACCATAGGATCGCTGCATCGGTGATTTCGTAGCAGTTACTTCTTTCAGCGTAAAAACTAGTGGCATTAAAATCACTGCGGGAGGTTAAAGCTATAACATTGATTTATAGATCGCAAATAGTTATAAATTTTCTCGAAGAGGAGAACCAGTCATGGTTGGAACTTGGGTTAGTGAGCTGTTGCATTGACGAGAACTATCGTCTCATAGTTTTATTCTCCTCGAAGATGTTTTCGCATGCTACCGGAGATGAGAGCAGAAAAAAAGGAAAATTAAGTAGCCCTCTTGGTGTGTACATCGGTTCTTAATTTGTCCGGAACTATGCGGAAGCTTTCCGACGATGTAGTACCCTGCAGAAAGGCACAATATTGGGAAAGAAAGTTCATGATGCCCTCTTAGCCCTTTTCCCACTCTTTTCTCCTCTTCTCCTCGCTGCTCAGTCTCGAACTTTCATATTTACCGGAGCAGATCATTTTTAAACAAAGCACTAATTTTCCAAGTTCATAATATCGTCGTACTCATTACAAGCGAGGCAAAACTTTCATGGGATAATAAATGATTATTACGGTAGCTTCGAAGAAAAACGCCGTTCAAGAGAGAGAGAGAGAGAGAGAGCGAGAGACAGAGAGAGGGAGAGAGAGGAGAGAGAAAAAGGAGTTAAAGTGCGCGAGTAACCTTAAGGTTTAAAGGCAATAAGAAGAAGAGAGAAGAAAACCTGATGTTTAGGTCCATGCTTTTCTCAAGGGACGTGGTGAAGAAAAGACGAGAGGTCTCCGAGAGTTTAAGGCAAAATATTCCTTTGATGTTCTCGCACTCTGCTTGACTCAAGTCGAGCGACAAATTCTTCGATATTCACGCGATGAAAAGCTCTCTCCACGGAAGATTAAACTCTTTTTGAAGTTGACGAGCACAGCGACGAGCGCAAATCAAACCCAACAAGAAGAGAGTCTTGAGAACGATTAAATGCTTTTTATTCCGCTTGTGCGTGAGAAACATCCAATCTTCATCTTTTTCACCCTTCGACACTTCTTACTCTTTGAATTCTTCGTGGGCTGTGAAATATACGAGAAAACCGCAAAGTCAATGAAACGAAAGGATTCGAATGGTACTGTGGAATAAATTATGAATCAATAGCATCAACATTTTTCAACCTAATGTTAAGCTGAAAACTTTTCCGAGCTCTGACATTTAACGCTTAGATATTTCTTCACTTTCTTATATTTTTGCTCCTAAGACCTCCTTCAGTCGCGTCACAGTGGAAAACAATTCTCTTGCAAACAAAGAAAAAGAAAGAGACAGAGCATAATGATCTTTGTACAAAGGAAACCGCGCCTCGAACCGCGACCAATAAAGAGCAATGATTTCTCCCGATGTATGCGCGCCGAAGCAATTAAAGGCGCACTAAAACACCATGATTTGTTGTACCATAAGACTCTGATTATCGGACATAGTGTGTACCTATCTTTACTGCACTTTTATCGCGCGTCGATGCAGCACAATGCAACACACTTGATAATCAACGGTCACACTTCGGTGAGCAATGGGCTTCTGTTGCTTTTTCGAAGTTTTTTTTTCTTCAAATTATGCGCGCTTATTGAGATCTACGTGTGAATCTCTGACATATGTACAGTCGAGGAATATTTAAAGCTATTTTTTCTATTTTTCCATTTTTTTTTCTATCTCTCAAAGTCAAATATATTTTGTTCGTATACATCATTCTAATTTTTATCTGATATTGAAAAAGTTTTTATTTTACATTGATAACTTATTTTGTAAGAATATGAATCTCAATGCAGGTGGAAATAATGAAAATTAAAAGTTTAGCAGGCTTTGGAAATACTTTTTTTAATTTTTGCAACATTTTTTCATTAATCAAGCAAACAAAGGCACCTTCAAAATCATGATATTATCTCAAAAGTTGGTTCATATTATTACAAAATAAGTTATCAATGTAAAATATAAACGTTCTTGAAGTCACTTAGAAATTGGAATGGCTACACGTCCCGCAGTCGAAAAACCCTGGACTACGACCGTCAGCGGACTTCAGGGCGTATTTTTGGTTGAAAATATTTAAAAAAATTCATTACAGTTCATCGAAATACGATTAAATGACGTTGGAACTTTATTGAATCGTAATTAATTTTACCCACGAACAAAAGTCTTAAAGTATCACCAAAAATGAGCGTCCCAATGTTCTTTCCCTCCTCAATAAAAAAAAAAGAGGAAGAGTAATCATCAAATTATAATTAGTATTTAATACACTGTTTATTTTGGAAAGCAAAATATATAGAAACGTTCTTATGTTAATTTTTATAATCTAATTAAATTGGAAAATTGAAGCGTTATATTTACAGGACTCTGTACATGTAAAAACAGATATAAACTCTATCATTGTTCTCTCTCCACCTTTTCATCTGGTCTTGGCTACGAACTGAAAGAATCTCACGCGAATAACATACGTCCTTATATACGTCGATGTATAACATTCCTCCTGCCCCTGTGGAGGTTCGCAAGGTGAGTACATTAGCTCGTCTATAGGTTCGTCAGATCTAGGAAATCCTCGATCGGAATACAGGATAAAAATGGGATTCAAAAAAGCTGCTGCATCAAATCACCGGGATGCAATTATCGAGTGCATCGTTTTTTGTGTTTCGCTTTCCAGATGAGTTTACTCGTATATGTATGTTTATTTCTATATATAGAGAAATAATTGAGGCGATAAAAAAAGTTGATTAATCTGATTCAGTGGTAGCATCATTCGATGAACCTTTTATTCAAGTTTTCTTTTTATCTTTTTTTCTAATTCGTTTTTGCACTTGATGAACGGTAGATCGATGCGGTTGAGTTTTTTTTGTCGCATGTTTGTGATGATTTGAATGCGATGCTTGGGCCTGAAATGAATGTAATTACAAAAATATCTTCGTAGTGATGGAGATGTGACGTTTTTTATGTACTGTTTAGGATGAAAGAGTTGTTAACAAGGCATTCGAATGTTTCAAATGATTCATTATTGCGGTATCGGAATACACGTTTGCGCCTCCGTTGTGTCGGTTTTATTTGAAATGCAGGAGCGCACTTCCGGTAGCCATTTTAATCGACACGCTCCCCACTCTTGAGGCTTCGTTTTTTGTGAAGACAGTAGTTTTATATCTTAAGGCACACACTATGCGACTAGAGCCTGTCTCTGGTTTGATGCCTCGAGACAGCTTTATGAGTGCCTCAGTTATAATTTAATCAAAATGCCACTCGGCAGCGGGGATGTGGTGTGTGGAGAGAAATAATACGAAGAGGAAAGAATGAAAAAGGGCGGAGGATGAGGCGGCCATACTTTTCCCCCGCCCTTACCAAATTCTCTGCTCTAAATATATATTTATATTTTTAATGTATGTATATATACACGCAATTGTGAGCGTAATTGCTCAGCCTCTTTGTTTCTTCAATTACGTGTCTAGACGAACAAGTCGACCCTAAGGAGAAAGATGAAGGGAGATGGATATAAACCGAGACATAATACAATGTGTAACGACGAAGAGGCCGAGAAAACTTTCTGGTAAAGAGTGTTGGCTTCCTTCCCCTCTGCTCATCAACACTAAGTGAGAAAAAATCCAAAGATATGTATACAGCTAGGAATTTTTATGAAACAAATAAGCACGCCCTCGCACGAATCCCCCATTACGTTCATCCGAGAGTCTCACGAAGCATCTCGTCATGTTTAAATTCAAGTGCACTCTCACGTGCCCAAGAGTGCTCCACTTCGAGGAAAATTGTTAGAAAACATCAAACTATATTTCGCGCTTTCCTCAGGCGCCACTTTTTTTTGCCACAATGTTTTTTTTTTTATATAAAATAACTTTTGCTACGTATGGACAATCACACCAACACATTATACACGAAGCAAAAACATGTAACTCGTTCAATTATACGTTTCTATTTATAGCAACAATGTGTATTCTTCATTCATCGCTTTATTTCATTTTTAGGCAATGAACGTGACTTTGTATTTCAATTAATAAAAATTACGTTAGTTCAAAAAACAGAAAATCTGTGGCTATTTGTAAACAATTTACATTTCAAGCTTGAAAATCAACTCCAAATTTTATTATCTGTCGATAGAATTTTATTATTTATTTTATGACGACAGAAAAATTGGAGGAGTTTTTTTTGTCTATTTATTATTTTATTAGAGACCTAACGGTCTAGATGTAATTGAAAAATTGTTTTATCATGTCTTGATGAATTTTTAGGAGAAAAAAAAAGAAAAAAAAAATTCGCTGCGGACAGGATTCGAACCTGTGCGGGTAAAACCCAATGGATTTCAAGTCCATCTCCTTAACCGCTCGGACACCGCAGCTCTTGAGAAACCAGTGGGAAATTGTCGTACCCAAGCCTGCCAAGCGTTATCTCGATCGAACAAGTGTTTTTTTTCTTATCTTTCGACTGATAAGACGTGACAAGAGGGTAAACAAGAATAATCAACAGTGCTTCGAGGTTTTTATGTGCGAAAAGTTCTCTGCTCGGTTTAATAACGAATGGATTTCCAAGTCCTTCGTGTTTAACCTCACCAACAGCGCAGCTGGTGTGGCTTAATGTCAATTCATCATTTTTAATTAATCGTTTCGTTAATTAGCACAAAACTGATGTACGTAACAGCAGGTGATTTCTTTCTCGCTTCTGTTCTTACTCCCTCTCTCTCTCTCTCTCTCTCTCTCTCTCTCTCTCTCTCTCTCTCT
>JACEOJ010005877.1:46765-85705 GCA_013761285.1 Campoletis sonorensis | reverse complement strand
CTCTCTCTCTCTCTCTCTCTCTCTCTCTCTCTCTCTCTCTCTCTCTACATTTCTTTCACTTAACTAAGCGTTACATTACGTCTTGTTATACAGCATATATATTCCTTATTTGGTGCGTAGACACATGTACGACAATATTAAATTGTCTCCTGGGTGAATACTTATCATTCGGTGACGTATATGCGTCAATTATAATTCGATTGTAATTCGCGTAATTGTTCATCGATACGAAAGGCAGTACGATCGATTTATTTCACGAGCCACGAAAGGCAAGAGTTCGCTTAAACTCTCGTCTTAATTCGAAAGAAATTTCGATCGAATATCCTTCGCCATTTTTTCGATAACGATGATACATGTAGTATAAAAAAATATATGTATGCATTATGGACGTTGTTATATATCTTCTGTTTCGCTAGTTAGATCAGAATTTCAATTAGCTGTAAAAGTATTGCACTAAGAGAACTCTAAACGTCCATTAAACTGTAGAATGAATGTGAAAGAGAGAGAAAGAGAGAGAGAAAGAGAAAGAACGGAGATAATGGAGACAATTATCCGGTGCCGACATCAGCGCCCTGGTAATTCTCTCCAACGGGGTCGCACTTCCGGGTTTCGACGAATCTACCGGCTAATTAATTAGAAACGTTTTCCTTTGAAGGAAACTCGAGTTCTGTGGCTAATCGAGCCACGGAGATGATGCTAAATGTGTTTATGGTGAAAATCGTGTTATTTTGGAAAACCATGTAGGGTTTTGCTCTTTCTTTTCTCGCGAAAAAGTACATCGTGCGTTAGCAAATGTTAAGTTTCAGAAAATCAATCATGTGCTTATAAGATTTAAAAAATACTGTGGACACACTTTTTCACTAGCGAATGCATCAGCAAAAAAAATCACCAAAACAACAGTCTCCTTCATGGACCAGTAAAATATCAATATGGGCTCACGAGTCCCGAACCAGGACCCACCCATGAAGATGTATATTTAAAATTTAGGGAACCTTAAGACAGTCGTCGAAGATTCTTAACTCAGCAGAATCGATCAGGAACCCTGAGGTTTAAGGAGTTAATCCTCATACCTTGAGACTGCTCGATAACTCGTTTACATATTCTTTTGTTGAGTTTTTTTTTTGCATCGTTCTTTCTTATTTTCTGACTAATTTTAACCTTCCGGAGGGTAGAACGCTTTCCAAGACGACATTCTTGTGAATAAGATTTTCTCGTGAGCCTCAAAATGATTGTTTCCGAAGAAACTTTTGTATCTTTCCTTCTGTGGCAGTTTCATTCTCTCTTCGTCGCTGAGATCTCCCTCGAGAGGGCTTCAGCACTCCTTCAGGAATGCCTCCCCGTTTTTCGCGGATCATTTTTCATCCCTCCCGCGTTTATCTATCGTCTCATCTATGGCACGGGCGCGCGAGCGCACGGGTGACCATGACATCGCGTTGGTTGACAGTGACGAATCGAAAGAGCTGCGTCGAGACTTGAGTCATTGGCTCTTGTCACTGTGTGCTTTGCTCTTTGCTTCGTTTTTTTTTTCTGGCCCTGACCCTTTTTGTGATAGTAATAAAATCACATGTCCGTTTGGATGTTGAGAAACAAGAATATTCGAACGATCAAGTTGAACAGTGTGACCTCTCATAAGTTTCACGTGAAGCCAACGCAATCCACAGTTTATACAAGTGCACGACTTCAAAGCTGTGTCGTAATTCGCTTCAAAGAGAACAGCCAAGAGTTGCAGTTTTAACGTTGTCAATACTTCAATATTTTATCAGCGAAATCAGGTCATCAGTTATTCTGTAATGCGAGCGATTTTGGAAGCGTAAATCGACCTTGCATTTAATGGAACTAAACATTTCATGAGAAATTCGTTACTAAATTTATACATAACCGCATTTTATAATTTACTTATTAAATTGTAAATTCATTCTCCTTTGGCTGAAACTTCCTGACACTACCAGGAAAAGTGGTCATTTGTAACGACGAACAGTTATAAAAAAACAAAGTTTGTTCCCTTATATATGAGACAACGAAATCATCCTTCAACAAAATAATTCTTCAGCCAATTAACGGATCTCTACCTGTCGTTATTTTGCTCCGTATTGCTTAACCTCTCTCTATCTCTTTCTCTCTCTCCCTCTCTCTCTCTCTCCTCTCTCTCTCTCTCTCTCTCTCTCTCTCTCTCTGTCTCGTAATATACACGTATCTGTTGCGTCTAATTAAACGGTCAATGATTATTGATAAAGGTCGTGAAAGAAAAGGCGATTAATGAGGCTGATATGGACTCCTTATTACTCTTAATAGTTTTTATTAATTCATTAGTTTTTCAATACGGGATTGAGGAAGGAAATGCAATGGGATTGCGTGTTATATTCTCAAGGTGCAGTTTGAAGAACCTCCAGACCCTCGGACCGTATGGAAACATTGAATACACGGTCACATACACATGCATAAATATAATACATTGCAGTGCGTAGTGCACACGAGAGTGACAGGTGATAAGACCTCGAAACTTCTTTTTGCACTTTTTATTTTCTCAATATTACATCTCACCAGTAGTAGTGAGAAACTCGAGAAAAAGGTTCCCCATTAAATACATAAGGAATCGTGGAAGAGGAGAACTCTCTCGCCGACTAATTAATGATTCCATTTATTTTCGGACAAGCTCTGTGTTAATTGAACACTTCTCAGGAATGTCTCGTTTCGATGTTTCAGAAACTCGGCTTGTTAAAAATAAACAAAGCGTTTTTTTGGGGTTTTTTTTTCGTTTTTACCATTTTCGGCATTTTTCTTCTACACGGGGATTAAATCAACGTTCGCGCCTTCTTGCATTTGTTTGATAAATAGGCAACATACGAAAACTATTATTAACCGTAGGGTCATGATATTTTTTTTTTCTTTACGTGGATCCGAAATGATAAAGATCACGAGTTTATTTTTCATTTAGAAAATGCTTTCACAGGGTGCAGTTTCGATGATGATTAATGCGATTCTTGACACGAAGTGTTGTATAAATCGTAGGCGTTGTGCGGGCAAAGGGTTAAAACAACTTGAACAGTCACAAGATGTCTCGTAGGTGGAATAGAGAGAGAAAGAGAAAGCTCCTGAAACAGGTATATATCGAGAAGATGAGTCGAAGCTTGGCGAAACGAGAAGCGACGTAGGAGTGAGAGCTCTAGGAATTTCAAGCGAGGTGAGATGCTCTCGAGAGATGACGAGGGAACGAGGTTGATGGTAAATGGCGTATAGAGTTTGCAGAAGACCGCCTGCGAGACGAGATCGCGGCGAAGCTACCGCAGAAGCCGAGAGAGCGAATATTAAAGAGGCTCGTAAAATTATAAGCATTCCGTGGAATCTGGTAAAACAGAGATTCTCTCTTATAGCATTTTTTCGTCTTCTCAGATGTCAAAAAGCCTCCGGCTGAATCTTGATATTTTGCCAGTGTTAATCGTTCTCGTCATTGGTACTTAAAATCAAATTAAATTACTTGAATCTCAGAAGAAATGTTCGAAATCAAATTTGAAAAAGTTATGTTTATTTCTTTCCATCATATTTTTTTATATTTTTATGTTATTTATGAATATCTAAACGACTTTGTATCCTACAGTTGCGTTAAGAATTTGCAAAGATTAATACCAAAGATTTCATTTTCTAAAATGCGAGAACATTGAAGTATTTTGTCCAATTCAATAAAGCTCGGCATTTTTATGATTTTGTTGATTTTAATCAACGGGAATCATTTACTCAACAGGATAAAATCGTCTGGCAACTCGATGCGTTCGAGTCGATTTATTCAGCTGTTAAATCCAACACTTGTCGGCGTGAAAAAATATCTAAAATATCGGGTAAAGAGAGAGACTACGTTTAGTTTTATCGAGAACCCTGGATCTATGGAATGTCGATATTCAATGAAGGCTGGCGTGACGAAGACGTCGTTGCATTAGAATTGAATGGAGTATTTTCCATGTTATTCCTGGTCACGTCACGTGAGCGTCGTGCACATCCAGTTCATGAAAAGCTGATAGAAACAATCGCTATTTCTTTCACCCCATAAAAATAATACTTTCATAGATGAAAAAAAAAATAAAACAAAACTTTCTAACCTTTTACCATTGTTTTCTGCCCTAATAAAAACTTTTCAAAAAACTCGAAATTGCTGAAATGGTATTCAGAAAAGTAATAAAGTGTAGCGATGTACATTCGTTTGAGTTTCTTCGTTTTTTTTTTGCAGTCTAATTGTGAGAATCTTTCGTTACGCGATTCGATTTGGCAGAGGGTCAAATATCCACAGAATTCATTGTGGAATCGTCGACAGAAGAGTGTCTCAATAGCTGTCATCTCGAAAGATCGCGTTTGAGAGTGTGTTACGACGAGATAGACATCGAAAAACTATTTCTGTCAGGAGATGATTTTCTCCAACGTACAGGATCTTCGTGTCGTCCATTTAAATCTCGATCAATTGTCTCTTTTCCTGCCCCTGCATTACCTTAGTTTCTCGGTCAGCACGGGATATGCGGCGGAAGAGAAGTAACACGTCAAAGCTGGCAAACGGTAGTAAATCCCGACAGAATGGATTGTCCCCCGGCATTACTGGGATTCGCGACAATTATCGGTTGTGCGCGCACATACTTCGCTTCAAGGGTTGCCATATCTCACGCATTAAATACGTGTGTTTGCGTGTCTGCGTATAAAAGAGATGAAAGAGAGGGAGAGCCAGAGACAGAGAATAGCGACAGCAAAAGAGGGAGCTAACGCAGGAAGCATCATCACGTCGCAGCTTCGAATAGTTCGCGGTAACTCTCCAGTCAAGCAGCCTGTAGTAATCTCGCACCTGCGAGTAAGTAGCAAACATCACGATTAGTTTCCGTGGGGATACAGGCTTTTCAAGAAATCCTGCACAGATTTAAGAGGACAGTAAGCTTGTGAAATTCTGAAGTAAAAAGTTCTTTTGTAGCTTTTCCCTCAGAGCGCCGTTACTGATGATGGATTAGCAAAAGTAAATTCAATATCCATAATGCAGAGCGAAGTTGTGCAGAGATGCCGAAGCTGCAAGCGCAGCGTAACAAATGCTCGAGCATGTATGAGAAGCTGCTGGAAAGGCAGAGCGAGCTGCAAGTCAAATTCTTCATTACACTAACTCCTTAATGTTCCGCGAACAGTGATATCAGGGATGATAATTGGTAAAAAAATTTCTTGACAGAATTTGATTATCAAAGCATCTGCCAGCCTTGGGCACAATTTCTTAGACGTCCTGTACATCACAGTAGCTCGTAAGACGATAAAAGAAGACATGGCCATGAGTGCCAAGAAGAAAGAAAAGAGCAAGTGCATTTAAGGAACGAAGCCAAAGAAATAAAGCATCCCACATCTTCGCCTGGTACACATTACGATACGTCAGAAACTTTTCTCTTGTCCTTTCCTCGAGGGCTGCACATACAGTTGCCGTCGCCAAGACATCGTCCTGCAACATTGCATTCCACATGGTTGTTCTGTTTTTAGTCTAAGTACACCATTCTTCGTGATATCGGGACAGCAAGCAGAGAACCAAAGTGTTGAGGTGTCAGAAGCTCCATTCGTAAAATAGAAGTAGCTTCGAAGAATCATTATCAACAGTGGAAGGACGTTAGATATCTTCATATTCTGATTTGACAGATTTTTTCTGTTTTCCTATTCAACGTCATGTTATGCGTACATAATTTAAGTGTAACGCGGACTTATACAGAAACGTATTGCGCTCTTTTTAAAGTTTGGAACTCATTTCAATATTGTTATTAAAAAAAAAAAGCAAACAGAGAAAGAAATGTTTGCTATTTTCGGTATTGCGTTTCTCAATGAATGTCACATCTAAACATATGAATAAATTAAAAGTCAAGCCATTTCAATTAATGGACACTACGGAATGAAAGTTTTTTCAGCCACGTTGTGGCCAGACGTTTGAATACATGTTACTAACGACCAAATGAGACTCGTGTCGTATTTTCGTTGGCACCACATTTTAAGATATTAATCCTTCTTTCGGTATCTATCCCATGATCGATAACTTGCGGCTCTGTATGAGCTTCTTGATTATTCGTAACTACAAGTATTACGAGATAAGAGTCCTTGCAACCTTTCCTATTAGTGATTCGAACGAGGTTGGACGAAGTATTCGTGTCCTCGATCCGTGAATATATGTATTAACACACATGTATGTAGTCGATATTTATATGCAATGAGTAACTCTGCTTCTTGGTTTCTTCCAATGAGGGCAATGTAATTCTGCCACTAGCCTATCGATTAAATATGAATAAAAACAAGCTAAAGTTAATCGCGCGTTTCCGACATTAAGACGGAGTGTATTGCAGCGGAAAGAGCAAGCGACCAAAAGACGGAGAAACGGTTAATCGCGAAAGAGATACTCGTCAATCGTTCATCCGTCTCCCTTGACTAGAGTTTATGTTTCTGGCGTTTAGACTTTTATATCGTGATTTTATAAAGATTTTCTTAGCTCCCATCTAGCTATATAGTAAAGAACTACTTGGCAGTAGCCTCGCGCGTCCGGTGTCGTTCAATATTAATTGATCGCGCGCGCAAAAGAGATCTATGCGGCTTTCGTACGATCAACGGCATCGTTGTCGTCTTGCTTGTCGTTTCGTTGCTATCGATCTAGCACTCTCCATTCAACTCTCAAAGCAGAGATCTTGCTTCTCGTTTTCAACGAAACCCCACCGAGAGAGATCAGCCGTTGGCTACCGTTTACCTGGTATTTTTATTATCCAGTCGCCATTTCTAAGTCTTTGTGTGAAACAAATATACATATATATGTAGTTTACACGTAGACGCATGCACTTGGCACGTAATGTTGTTCAATGGTGTGGAGCAATAGAGTTCTGTGGTGATTGCAATCGGCACACCATAGCAACCTCGCTTAACAACTCATATCTTGGAAGACTCTCTTTTACAGAGGAAAAATAACGAGAGAGAGAGAGAGAGAAAGAGAGAGAGAGAGAAAGAAAGAGCTGATGGAGAAGGAAGCCTCGCGGGTGAGCACACGTGATAGAAGAATTTCTCGTTAAATATCTCTTGCACGACTTTTACGCAATGAAATGTCATAATTGCTAATAAATGTCGCACGTTCAGCACTTACCTGCCACAAACGATGTAGATTCCGCCAAAGTGAGACATATAGATATATCCCAAATATTTACTAAAGTCTTTACATATGTGTGCAACTCAGCTACACACAGATACACTTTTATGTATATATCTTCGGATGTATTCGCGTGGACAATGTCAAGAAAGCTCCATACTCTTGATTATTTATATTTGACTCATTCCCCAACGAGATACTCGAAATTTTTCGAATTTTTATACTCTTTTTTTTCGGCTATACCGAGCAGCACGCCTTTCGCGCGTAGTCCCTAGGTAATAAAAATTCCTCTGCGTCCACAAGATTGTATATATGTGTTAGACACATTAAGTGTATACATTATAATGTGAAGCTGCCGGAAATCCTGGACCGTAACAAGACTATGCGATAATTGAAAGTTTTACGCTTTCGGCGAAAGAAAATACGCGTAGGATATATCAATTGCGCAATAACCTGTCACACGATTATGAAATCTGTAACAGTTTGGAAAACCAAGAATTTTTCGTTTCCTCTGATCTTTTCTCAATTTCGATACGGATTGTAAATTTAACAAGCCCACGTGAATTTCCAAAGTCTTACGTATTTCGTTGACCTTTTTGCCTCAGTCTGCAAGATTTTGTCGATTTTGTGTTTTAACCTCGATGCCGTCTTTCGGAGCTTGCTCCGACGCCGAAACATTCGCTTTATACCTTAGGCCACATTTCTACCTGTTCTCCACGTCCTCGGACCACCTAATAACGGACCTCATGCGACAAAGACTTTCTCAAAGTGGCGTTAAAATTCAATTTTTCCGCTCTCATGTACAAAACTCAATTGCTGAAACGAATTTTTCGACGTTTATATGACATAAATATGCTCATATATATGTATTTGAAAATTCTGTAGATTCAAATTGATATAAAAAATCGGACGGTTTTTTGGAACATGGTGAGGTAGTTTTAGGAGCCATTGTGGGTCTGTATTCGTAGAGATAAAGGGTGTCCCGCAGATTATACTTTTTTTTTTTCAAAAGCAATATTCAGTCATCCTTGACACACTGGGTCATTGAGACCCGCAGCTATTTTTCGGCTTTGATTGTATCTCCGCCCTAGAAATATTTTTGAGCATACTACCGTCGAATTAAAGTGCGTCAGCGAAGGATTATTGAAATATAATTTTTTGATTAGATATTTGGTCTGGAGTGTGGTAATAAAAACTAAATTTATTACGATTTTTTTAAATTTTTGCAGTCACTGGCCGCCGTTTAAATGTGAATTTTTACACATTCAAAGACATTTATTTTTTTCTTTTCAATCTTCGTTTGTGTATGGCTTGACGTGACGGTCTATATTCATAGCCAACACCAAGAGATTATCGTGATATCTGTAATGATGTTCTCGATGGTATCCTCTCGTCGATGTGCCTCTCGTTTTCTAACTAGTACCCCAGCCACACGCACTACAGTTTACGACGAGTTTATGCGCCTGAATTAGCATACGTCCTTGCTACCATCCACCGAAGTATCTCTATAGAAGGAGTCTTTTCATCGCTGGCTATAGTAAATTACATTACTGATGTAAACGTTTTTCCTCACAGAGGCTCGTGCGTTTTAATGCTTTCGCATGTTACTCTTGTATGCACGAAGTTGTATAATCAAAGATTTAAAGAATAACCAACCGGAAAACTCAGCGTGATTTTAAAGTCCACTTAAGAGAGAATATTTATCGCTCATTGAGCTCGTAAAACAATTAACGATTGGTTGAGCTATAAATCTGTTGGCCATAGTTTCGTATCGACGACGAAACAAACTGCTACTTTTTCTTCGTTATTTAAATGCTCAAGTTAATAAATTTTATCTAATCTACTTGGACTGTGAGTGGTTTTTAATGCTTCTTTCAATTTATAACAAGTATCACTGAACAAAAATGACATTGTGCGAATAAAAAATGAATAAATAACATTACGCATAATGTAAATGTATAAAGTTCTGGTTCATAGTCACTGGTTACCTGCGAATACTAAAAACAAAGTACAGACGATCTTTCCACTGTATCAAATTCGTAACATCTTCGGTAGCGACGTTAAGTTGCTGAAGAGTCAGCTGCTGTTACTTTCCAACTGAGATGGAAACGCTGCGGTAGGTGAACGAGAATGAATCCACCGGCAAGAGCGTATCGGATCAGGCCTGATAACAAACACTAAAGACGACCATTTCCGTATCTCAGAACTTCAGGCTCTTAGGTTTAGTGCTTGTGTGGAAGATCACACTGGTCAGCCCACACACATTCACAAATATATACGAATCTTTTGCTTACGACCATTGCCTACCCGTAGATTCTTTTACGTGCTAAACAACTCGCTCGACTCTCAAAAGCATCTCGTTGCGAGTCTGTCTTAATCGCTAAATAAAATTCGAATAAATATCCAAAACTTCGATACATATTTTAAGCTTTCATTCTCTACTAAATTACAATCTGTTAAATTTATTGAAGGCGAGAATGCTGTTCGGGACTACTGGACAACGTACCGTCACTTTTTTTATGATCACGCGTTAGAATATGTTGAAAAACAAGTAGTTCCACTTTCTGCCGCCAGATGGAGATTGCCTGTGGCTTTCTCGTTGTTGGAATTCAGTGAAAGAGCCGTATAATAAGAGAGTTTTGCTACATATTCATTTCAGATGTCATTGAGCAACGAATTACCGAGTAATTCAAACAAAAATTGTAATGAAATCAATGCGGAACATGAACCCAATACGATGGCCTAATGTTCCTTTGATTCCTTTGACTTTCTTGTGGTTTTTTTTTGCTACTCTTTGTCCTGCTGTTTCTGGCAAAGGTCGCAACAGGGCACAGAAACACTCGGAAGTCAGTAGCGGCGACACGGTGCTCGTCGTGCGTAAGTAAGCAAGTGTAAGCAAGAACGAAGGTCCATGGTTGATGTCGATGCTGCCGGTCTCTCGCGTCGCGCCACGCTCGACTTTCCTTTGATCTTGCACCTTTGCCGGGCCGATAAGACAGGTCCGGTAGATCCCCAATAAACAAGACCAAAATGAACTGGCAGAAGCCGAAAAAGCATCTTACACCGGCAGAAGCCGGCAGGATGAAATTTTTTTTCGCTGGATATCCCAAAGTCTCGAACGTGTATATAACTACACTGCAATCTCTCGTACATGTATAAGTGTACAATTCGACATGTATAGGGTGTCCTAAACGGTAGAGCTGAGACATTGAATCAGGACTTTGATAAATTCATAACATTAATAAATAAAATTGATTTCGAACAACGCTTTACATTGATATCTAGATTCTAACAACATCGTCGTTTTTAATTTGTAAATTGATATTTTATCTTCAATCTTAAGGTGATGAATTAGTCATGGAGCCTCATCTCGAATTTTTGAAATATAAAAATTTCGATGGCGTCGGCGGATGCGGGACGATGGCAAAACTACGCTGACTGACAGGGGCTTTTTTAAATTGGTTAAACCGTGTCAAAAGATAATCAATTTCGAAAATTACAGCTGTCTCTCTCGCACTCACGTGGCGAGATAGCGATTGAGAAAGATTAAGAAAAGAGTATTGTTAGCTATTCAGATTTATATTAAAAATATTATCGGTTTTTTTAATTTTCACTGTGTCCAATGTGTCAGAACCGTGGTAAAAAAGTAGTTTAAAAAAATAATAATACATAATTAGTCCACACTATTTTTTCATTTAGAGCAACTTCAAAATTTCGTACGAAGAAGTTCGTTTTTTGATTATATAAAGTTTTTGATTATATAAAGTTGGATCCATCGTGATGATCGTACTTCCTTAAAAACTCATATCTGCTTTGTAAATCTTAAATAGAATGATTGGAAGAGGAGCTCAAATATGGAGATATTCTTGTGCGAGTTGACCGCAAAAGGCGTTGATGACAGGAACTAATGGATCTGACCCAAACGTGCGGTACTCCCCGATGATTTTTTCCTGATATTTATAATTATGCTGGGAGATGCGCGTTCCCAAGTACAAGCCATTGAAAGGTACATCGATATTCTGGCAAAATGAATATTCGAATGTCCGATGAAGAGAGAATGCATATTGCATGCACGTACAAAACGCACGGTGTTCTTAAGGCACTTGAGAATTTAACGACTTTCGTCTCTTCTTCGTATATTCTCATCGTTTGGTCTTCGAACGCTGCTCTGTTAATCGCGAAAAGTATACATAAGCGTCGAAGTAAATAATAAAAAAGGGGACGTGAGCCAATACGATGACACCTGTAGATCACGCGTCGACTGACAAATTGCTCTTACATATATAAATATAATTCGAGCAAATATGCATTAATTTCGCAATGGAAAATTGTCGAGAGGCTTCTTTGGTTACGCGAAACGTGTGCTCGAAATCTTTTTTTTTCCCTGCACAGGCGGTGAGAATCGCGTTCAGTAAATAAATATATTCAAGAGGGCAATCATGAAAGGGGTGCCGCTATCGGCGTCTTCTCACCAAAAATGATTATGTCTACATGCGCACAATGCTGATGGCAGGTACGAGGCGGCGTTCGTTTCATCAGGTCAACCTGATCAAGTGAACGCTTTAAATGGAACTGTTCGGGGCACTTGTCGCCACGATAATTCATGGATATGTTCAGTACTTGGCATTCATACATTAACTACTTCCGTCGAGTGAAGGTGTAGCGACTGTACGTTTTGAACAGTAACTCAAATAATACATGCTTACAGATATATGTGGCCATGTGTATAACTAAAGTTTATTACTGCTTGTCGAATCGTTTCAGGAGTTTTGATATGCGACCAGGGCATTTGATCGCGCGCGTGCCAATGAATATTTCAGTGACTCGCGCCAAAGAGAGTCTTCTGTAACAGTATTTTCTGCGGTGGCTGTACAAAGTATTTCGTTTCGAAAAGACTCATTCGAGGCTGGACTTATCATAGAAATAATCTTCTTTAATCTAATAATATTGATGTAATCTTTAAAACATCTTAATTTATGAAAAATCGTTTTAAATCCGTAAATACATTGGAAAATGTTGCTGATAAATATATCAAATTGCTATAAATATCTCAGAAAATTCTAGTCAGTATCTATACTTTGTAGCACTGTGGCAAGTCCAACATATCGTTTTCTCTACTTCCTCTTGTCTGCATCGTTTTCAACTACGAATGTGATTCCGTCTGCAGGCATTACCAATTTTGTTTTATGCATATACATGCATATCAACGAGATTCTTTGAATTTAATGCCGATTGGGAGTACAGCTCGCGCATGAGGATATAATGACCTAATCGGGTGTCGGCCACGTCGTCGTTGGTATTTGTGCAGAGATCGTTAAGAAATATCTTTCATTGCTATTAAACTTGTATGTGTAGACGACATGAATAAATATCTATATATACAGATATGTACATAAATAAACACGTGTCTATACTAATGTGGCAAAAGGTAAAGGAACACCGGCAGTACACATGGTGTGGTGGGCTCCATATATCCCTTAATCGTTGATACCTGAGTCGAGAAATCTTCAAGAAGTTCTTAATACAATGTATATCTATATATGAATATAACCAGTAAGCTAAGTCGCGGTGATCGGTATAAACGGAATTGCACCTAACTGAATACGTGCCCAGTCACCGGTGCAGCTTCTAATGCTCTTTATCTTCTCTCTCTCTGCTCTGCCGTCTCAGAATCGAATGACTCGATTTGTAGACGCGAGGAATGAAGGAAAAAAGCACATACGAGTTAGTTGAAAAGAACTCTGTGTATTCCAGTCAGCCACTCCGTGTCAGACTCCTACATTAAGGTAGGATCCTCGCAAAGCGTTTTTCTATACAGATTTTTTTTTATTTTCATTTCGAGCACACATTAAGACACTATTATTAAACTACGTGCTAAATTTCAAAAGGATTCACCGTCCCGTATTCGAGATATTGATAATTAAAGATTACACAGACTTACACGCTTTCTTGTTGGGAGAAGTAGAAAAGTTCACAATTCACAGAATGACTCTGAAATTTTGGTTATAGATGCAAGTTTTTTCAGAATCAATTACTGATAAAGAATACATCACGAAGTTTGTTGAAAAAAAATCAAGCATCATGATTGTCAGGAAGCTCTGTTTATTCGATGTGGGAAATTTTTTCTGAAAGTTTATATGTTTTTACGTTTCCATAAGATATTGCAAAGGACATAATTGGATTGGCGCCCATTTTGATTCGTAGTTTAAAAAATTCATGAAGGATTTTGTTTCCGTCCAAAAGGGAGGCTTTTTGAACGTAACCGTGGCGAGACTACTACCTTAACTGATATCTCTATTAATATTGAACGTATATGATTTCAATGATTTCACTAAATGGGTTATAGCTACAAAATTAATAAATAAATATGCAAAAATGTAGAGCGTTGGGTAGTTGTCGAATATTTTATAAAAGTTTATGATTATTGCTGAGAAATCGACAGTTTAAATAGCTAGAATCAATGCTCGGCGGTGTAATACGTTTATAATCAGCGAGAAATCGGAACGATTACATATGAAGTGAAAATGAGAATATCGTAACATTCAACCCATAATTTTTCGCTCATGGATACGCGTATGGGTGCGCTAACGTCGTCCACCTGGCGCGAGCTCGGCTTATTCATTCGCTAATGAACAAAATTCAACTAAAGAGAACTCGTTCCGCGGGTGCTTATCGATAGCCGTAAGGCCTCGCTCCTCCACTGCGAACGATCGGAATGAGAGATCGCGTGTTGTACCAGAGGTAGGAAAGGGCTCGCAAGGACGAAAAGGACGAAGAAGAGAAAGGGTGAGAAGAAGAAGAAGAAGAAGAAGAAGTAGGAAGATGAGAGAAAGAAACTCTGCGATCTCTCAGGGTTTCTCTCGCGCGGCAAAGATTGAGAGTCGGACTCCTCTCATCTTCGAGGGAAGATAGGAGAATCGTGTCGACGAATGGCCGTGTCCAGCAAACAAATTGCGAGATACCCCCATGGCCACATGGTAGCTTGTTACCAGCTTTATCTCCTTTTCTCTTTTTCCCCTCTCTTTCTCTCTGCCTTACTCCTTTTCTCTCATTTCTTCCTCCATGAATCTCCACCAGCGATTCCTCCTATCGCCTTTTCTCTTTATCTCCTTTTTTTTGTTTTTCTTTCTGAATCCTTGCTACGTAGCTACTACCTCTGTAACCGGAACGCCCGGGCTTTCCTCTTTTGCTTCATCTCCGCCTCGACCCCTCCTCTATTTCACTCTGACGTTCACCATCCTCTTTTGCCATATCTCGACAGTCTGCGGCATCAGCTTCTCGCACGGAGCATAGATTGACGAAGATTCTGCATCAACTTGCGACACGAATTGATGTGGGAACCTCCTGATTCTCTGTCCGATCGGATCGCCAAGGTGTGCTGCACACCTCTGATCGAGATCCAAACCAGCCGTTATTTATAATATCGTTGTCGACTATTCTTCATCCCTTTTGGACATTCGTGCTTGGTCGTTGAGCTGCGCACTTATCTTTCTTTCTTCTTGTTGTCTACCTCAACTTTAAAATACAAGATATTATCAGAAAGCCAAATCATTTCCATTTTGCTGTGAAAAAATTTGGATGTACAAGGTTTTAGATGGAAAATGTTGTTTTGTTATATTTTTTAATACATCAGGGTGCGTATAGATAACAAAACTTGTATTGATTCACGGACAGATAGACACGAGAATTTACAAGTGTTTTTTATAAGAAATAATTACCGTAAGTGACTCGCTGTGAGAGGAGAAAACGATCATGTACACGCATATGGCAATGACACTATACCTGAAATGAATTCTTCAAACGTGGAGATTATACCTGGGTGGTAATTTAGTGTGGCTATGGATTGAACGGAGTGAGTTGATACGCGGAAGGAAATCTTTCGTGTTTCCCTTCCGATGTAATAAAGACCAGGTCCGTGTCGTCGCTATGCGGTACGAGCATCACGATCTTTGGGTCTTTTCCCGGTTAGCAGAAGTCAGATTCGACTGGGATTCACGTCGTTCAGCAGGCTGCAGGAAGAAAGAGGTAAAAGAGTGAGCAGGAGAGAGCAGGTTGCAGAGCAAAGAAGGAAGAAAGAGAGAGAAAGAGAGGGAGATACCAGAGCCATCCACGGAATGCTTTGAAGGACCCGCGCTGAGATCGTGCGAGCGCAGTTCTCGTCGTTGTGCTCGCGAGAATGGAAAGAAGCTTCGCGCGCTGCAATGATCAGGCCCAGGGTCCACGGAAAGCTGCTCACTGATCGCTGTATACACATATAGCGGGCTATTATTGTATGTATATGCATGTGGTTGGAGCATACGGGAAGGACGTAGTTGCTGTAAGACGACCACGAGAACGCAACGAGAATCGAAGGTTGTCCTCTTCTTCTTTCCTTCTTCCTATATAGCGCTCCCCACACCTCGATTAATTACCACATTGTCGACCGCGAATTAAGCGACCAATCTATATGTATACACTATATAAATAAGTGTATTTCATTTATTTCTTTCTCTCTGTAACGTATTGCTTCCGCGAAGTTATCAGCCTTCAAACGCGTTCAATGTATGTGGCACAATTTTTTCACATTCGAATGTTTATTTCTTCCTTTGGATTCACAAACTGTAGGGGTTGGTTAAGAACGAACAGAGTATGAATATTATTTTGAATCTAGGCATTTCCTGTCTAGTTTAAATCACCTGATAAATAAATAAACGCTCTCGTGAGAATGATGTTGAAGAATCATTGATGGAGGTAGATTCTACGAAACTTTGATTCTTTTTACTGCAGTTATACAAATGTGGGAAAAATATTTCTTGCGAAAGTAAATAGTATCACGATCGCGATAACTTCGTTGTTGACCAGGTGTCGTCCCGGTTTCGCGCGCGTGGGCGTGAAAAATTTCGCACTCGAGACCCTATCCGGACAAGTATAAAGTTGAAGTCGGGCTCATCACTCGACCGGAGAGTCATTTCGAGCGGGCGTTCTACCATATGCATCTCCCTGTCGGCTGTTTCTCTCGTCGGACCTTTTCGGATCTTTCTTGATAGTGTAACGCCATCAAGAACCTCGAGAAGTGAGAAACTATGTCGTTTATCGTGGGCTCGCGCGGGTGCGATGCGAAAATACGGAACGCGACGAAAATTTGCGAGTCTTAGCTTATACACGCGTCCCTAAAGTCTCGGGCCTTTGAAAATCATACATGCGTTTGTGAACATATGTCTGTGTGCTGCTCGACAGTTGAGAGCTCGCAACAGTGATGTACTGCAGCGTGGAATGTCGGCACGGAGTTTATTAGAGCAGATAATGATAACATCTCGAGAGGCGTAGAACGTTCTTGCACTCTGTATTGCGTGCAATTCGAGTCCAACCATACATTCATGCACACATCATAATGTGTGTGTAAACATTCAAATACATCCACGCAGGGATGCATATATCTACACTTCTGCTTCTATCATCATCTTTCTCTCGGGAAGATCTTCCGTCCATTCATTTTTTCTCTACCTTTCCATCCTTGTCATTCTTTGTCTCTCGCTCTGTTACTTCCCTTTTTTCGCATAGTTCACTTTTTTCAAGACTACTAAGACGAGGCTCGATGACTACTACCTACCAGTAGCGTATTCACAGCATAGAGAAAGACCACAGTCGGAGAGTGGCATCCCACACGCACCCCCGCCTTTTTAACCAGGGAGCACTCGCCGGCATACATCACCGTCAACTTATTCCTGTTTGGCTCTCGTGCGTTCAAAACACCAGTACGTATCGTGTCGGCACACACCCTGGTACCGACCACTGATCTATAGACGTAATTGGTTAGGCGGAGTATTGCAAGAGGGCGTGTACGTGCATATACGAGCTGAATGTCTACTTTGTGTCGACGGGAGCTGCAAATCATCTGGTGTGCTTGCGTCGCCCAGTCGATTCTTCGCGCGATTATTTCAAAGTTAAATTTGTCCTGCTGCTTTGTCAAATCACTGCTGCTACCTTGTTCCCCGGAGATAAAAAAGTACTTTAAATTGCAATTCCAGATGATTTGAAACTTAAAATTTCTTGCAGATATAACCGAGGGTTGTTGAATTGGATCCGTTGAAATTGAAAGGTAGTGAGACTAGTTCGTTGGTTAGACGCATGGCCAATGTAAATAGGAGATGATACTGCCCGGCAAAGAGTTAATCTTCTTTACTGAAATCCAAGTTGGTGGTAGGATGCAGTCGTTGTCGTGTAGAAAGCCAGCTGAGATTAGCCATTTCAAGCAGCCTACGTGACTTCATGATTTATATACATCCAACTGGTTGATTACTCGTATGAAAGCACACGATGGATATGGTGGGTGCTCGATTCGCTGATGCTTTCTTGCCCGCCTAGTAGCGCTTCTTTGCATCACAATGGCAGCCGGCAAACACCTGCTGAATAAGATTCTACGTATTTATAGTCCTATATGAATGTATGCGCAGAAATACATACATATCTGGACGTGTGCACATCAAAAGCGGTTCCGTCAAGAGCTGGTTCTTTTTAACAACTACTACCATTTATCGCCATAGCCATATTTTTTTCTTTCTCCGAACAAAAACATCTTTCAACTAACAATCAAGAATTCTTATGTTCACGCCACTAGAAACGTGAATTAACACTTGGTATAAGCTTTGTCTGATTGCAATTCTCAAGTTCTTATATTGATGAATGTCTGTCGAATTGTTTCACATTTAAAGAAAAACTGTAAAAGCTAAGGAAAAAGTGGCTTTTCATTCTTTTCCGTAAATTATTGTCGGTTATTGCAAGGTACATCTGATGGTTGGGTTTGCACCGAATACCCTGGGAATATCTGTCCAGCCTCTGAGACCATGGAGCCTAAGTTTCAAGTGACGGAGATGCAATGGCACGTGGAGAGCAAAAGCTTGTCTCAAAAGATCCTCCGATCTGCGGACACGAGGAAGATCCGCCTAAAGAGGGTAGAACACGAGTGTAAAGGCTAAAAAATGTGCAGGTGTACTACGACAATGGTGTCGGGAAAAGATAAACGACCTCGGAAGCTTTTGCACCCGGGTGGCTCCAATGTGAGCACAGTAGGGCAGATAGGTCCTTTCGAATTACGTGCTTGTCATAATGTCTGTCTAGAATTAGACTCACTACCAAACGGAAAAGCAGGTGATCCAAAATTAAGAAATTTTTCGAATCTTCTGGTACCTGCAGTCATTATTGCATCTGTGAAAGTTGAAACAAAAGACTGAATAGGTGTTATCCTCAATTGTTGCAAATCGTCCAGATCTATATGGCCTCTGAAGAAGCGAAATGTCATACTCGACTGCAATCTTGGTTGGCATTCGAGAGCATATCATTGTAAATGTAATGAATAGATACAGTAGCCAAATCGATGAAGAGGAAATAGTGCATCGCCAGCAATGCAGTCATAGACGACGTTCTATTCAGTCTCGTTGGATGAAAGATTGAACGCTCTATCCGTGTGTGCATTTATGTGTGACGCGAGACGAAGACGACCAACAACGACGACGAGTGGATGATACAAAGCGAGCTGCGATCCTCGCGGATCTCTTGCAATCCCGAGTCGCATAGTTGGCCGCGCTATTTGCAGCCTCTCGATCCTCCACTTGTGTGGACGTGAGCGACATCCTCTACTGACACTCGTGCTATGGACGTCACCAACGCCCGGCATCGCTATGCGACTCAATGGAACTCTCGATCAACCTTTATATATCTATATAACACCCCCATCTTCTGGTCGTATCGTCCGATCGGCTTCTGTCATCGGACGACCTCAACTCACCCTCTTCTCAATCTCTCTTTCTATTTCACTATCTTCCTCTCTCTCACGTTCGGTTTCATGATACATATCTCTGTATCGCGTTCCTTGAACATCGACATAGCGGGTAGGAATTTGGATGAACAATGACAGTCACTAATACCTGAATTGATGATCTTGTGACTGCTCATGCTGGTACATACGACAAGTTTTGTGTCTTTGGAATTAAACATTTGAAAGGCTATCGTACACTACTCGGAATGGGGATGGATATTATTATCCATCTCTATGTTGCGATACAACAAAGCCACGATGACGTCGCATATCTGAACCATAAAGAATCAACGACAGCGATTGCCCGTATGATTATGACATCGCCGACATGACAACTTTATTTTAATCCAGTTGTATATTCAAATTATTATCAAAGTATAACAAATAACATCGAAGTTCATTATTCGTGGTAACAGAAATACAACATACTCCGCTCGTACGGAACGTTTGCATAGAGCCATTCCGAGTGGCTTCCGCCTGCCGGAATCGGAAAAAGCTAAGAACTTTATTTCACGACACTGCAAAGAGAGGCGTTCCAAATCGAACCAGAGCTCCCGGATTATATCGTCTCTTTACGAGTTTTCCGTCAACGATCGCCATAAATTCCATTGTTCTCGGGACCAATCCGGCCGCATTCTGGCCCAGCCAGTATGCAAAGACTCTCTTTCATTCTCTCGTTCAAGAGCTTCGTACTTTCTGCACTTTGCCTGTTCAATGTGGAATGAGTAGACGGGGCAGGGCATTAAATGAAACGTTCATCGATTTCTCGACACCTCTCGTAAAGAACGAAGAGTCGATGATCGGTAACAATGGATGCTATGTCCAGGCCTCTTCCATGAGCTGTTCCGTCTTCATAGTGACAATGGCTCATCAAAATTAGTAGAAAAATATGTATTCCACGGGTTCCTTCCATGTTAATGAGGATTATTTGGTCCTCCGTCTCATTTCTCGTCTTTCAAACCAAGAAAAACAACTGCCGCAAGCGAATACTAAATAAAACGTGTCTCTTTCCATGTTACAGCTCAATGTTCACCAAAGGTCTTTGGAAGCTGCGGGTCTGGAGCTCTGTGCGGCAGGCGGAAGTGTACCTCAGGGTCAGCCGAGTAGCGCTGGATCGGTAGGGTCGGCGCCGAGTCCGGCGTCGCCGAGACCAACGCCACCTCAACCACGACCTCCTCTTGCAACCGCAACAACCACGTCGCAACCTTCGAGAACGCTGGATGACGACAGATCGACGGATGGTGAGAGAATTGCCTCGTGTATTCATGGTACTAAATAATCTTATAGCACTGGCGAGTCTCTTAACATGTCTCAGTCAGTTAGTAAATATTCCTCTGAAAACTCAACGTTTTATTAACAAAATAAAACTTTAATACAGCGGTAGGTCCTGCTGGAACAGCGGCTGAAGATTCGGACGATGGTGAAAGCAGGGCTCAATACATTAATGCCAATTGCGTTGTATTTACGCATTATCGAGGTGACGCAGCTTCCGAAGTTGAAGAACACTTCCAAAGAGCATTAGCTCATGACAAACTCAAAGGTTAGTGTACTGCTGATAATTTCTGACAACTTTGTTCGGTCGGTTATAATTAATTCCATAAATTAACATTTTTTAAAATCTGGCAACGCTCGAACTCCATAAATTTCTTTGAATCGCGCGGTTTTTATTTTCCACCGAAACGGTACAATCACGCAACTTCGCCGACTATTCTCTCTCCCGATGCCGCGAAGTAATAAAGTGCGCCATTAGCTCGACAACGCTAACAAGCGCCTAACAATTGTTTTCCCGTCGTGCTCCGAGAGTTAATACTCCCTCGAGTGTCCCCAAGAGCTTGCCTTTCTCTTTCTCTCGCTGTTCTTTCTTCCTCTCATTCGCCTGTCGAACCAAGCAACGAATTGCGGTTCGCGTTCTTCAGCCACTGAATGAAAAACGCAATTCGCATTGCGACGAAACGCCGTTAAATTAATCAGGAACGAAGGGAGATGCAGAAGAACAAAAAGATTTAAAGGTGAAGGCAAGAGAGATAAATGATCTGCTCGTACGGATTACAACCTGATGGAACAATATGAATACAACTTCATGTCTTTAATTTATTTTCCTAAAACCTATCGAAACTATAAAATATATTCAACATTTTCGATCCAATCAACTACATTTATGCCGGTTAATAGGGATTAACCGTTTCTGAAGACGGCGATTCGAGATTTACCAGTGAATATATATTTTTGATTGAAAAAATGTCTCAGAGCCATACATACAGAAAAATTCCGAAGATGCAAAACACCTACGAGGAAAAACGCACGGCATATCAGATTCCAAGGTTTGGCAACTGATCAGGGTTCAGGAGCTATATCGGTGTCGTTTAGGGCCACATTTATACCGCGCGTTTTCGTTCGCACTGTCTGTTAAGAACACGCCATAGAGAGAGAGAGAGAGAGAGAGAGAGAGAGGGAGGGAAAGAGAAAGAAAGGATAGTAGCAGCAACAGGATCTCGGTTCACTAGCCTGTTTAGAATTCAAGACAACACGACCTAATTGTTATGTACGTCTTTTCTCTGCTTCTCAATTCTTTCCATTCTCTTTCTCTGAACGCGTTCGATTCTCTCGCACGTGGCTTCTAAAAAAACGCATCCCCCCATTCTTTTTCCGTTTCACTCACTCCGGCACATTTTCGGGTTGAAGATGTTTCACTACGGAACAATCCAAATCCGCTAGAAGAGGAAACAACGGAGGGAGAGGTAAATTAAGAGCTTTCTCTATGGTTGTATGTACGCCAAAAGAGACGGGGGGAAAGAGACGAACATGAGGAGGTACCACAACGAGCAGAAAGACCAGAGAGTGGATGACGCTACAGATGTGTATATACATCGGGTGAAGGATGTAGAAACGGCAAAGTAGAAGCTTTGGTACCGCAAGAGCTTTGCACTGAGACAGTTTTAGACACGCCGTGGTATGCAAGAGATGTTGGGTGCATACGCAAGGACAGAGAGACAGAGAAGAGAGAAAGAAAAGAGAGAAAGAGAGAGAGAGAGAGAGAGAGAGAGAGAGAGAGAGAGAAGAGAGAAAGAGAGAGAAAGAGAGAGAAAGAGAGAGAAAGATTGTTCGTGAAAGAAGCATCCATGCAATCTCGAGTGTTATATATTATTTAGCAGATTGTGTTTCCTCGAGAAAAGTTATTGTTCGTAGTATGGGGACGGCATTAATTAATCCTTCATCAAAACGCATGTGAAATAATAACTTGGTTATACGATTCCGGTTTGGGAGACACTTGCAGCTTTGAATTTAATTTGCTTGGTGACGTCATAATCTTCTAAACATTTTCTCTCCTCATGGAATTTCAACACGGTTTTTTTTTTTCATTTTCAAAAAATAATCAAATACATTTATTAGTATTATTCGTACTCGAGGAAAACAAACATGAGTGAGTTGAAACTTAATTATGAGTCTGTGAGAGCAACTTGTTTGGGTTTAAATACTCGCGACTATATCACAAAAAAAATCCAATGTTGTCTTTGCTGGAAGGTCACTGCGTGGAAATATGTCTGAGATATAAAAATTTGTTTCTGCAAATTTGCAATAATACACAAAGGTCATTAAAGCTTAAATGTTATTTGGAAGTAATGATTCCATGTTGTAATTGCTGAGTGAATAACGTAAAAGAATATTCTACACCGCATTGCAAGAAACATAAATGTTTCGATGTACTGTAAAATGTACACGAATGAATACAAAAGTGTCATAAAATGAACAAAAACTTCATATCGCATCAATAGCTGTCAACGCGTTGCTTTGATTGTGCCAAGAACATAGTAAGATTTGGGTGTGCCATGGAGTCGTCGTGAACAGCTGCCTCTTTGAGAGGCATACCCGTTGACATAATCCGATGTAACATCATTTTTGGCTGCCTTTCGGATGATATTACTCGTGTGTGGTGCGAACAAGCCGGAAGAAGGAAGAGAAACGACGAATGACAAAATAAAGGGTAAGGGAAGAGGCGATAAAACGTTTTGCCGCGTGCGATGCGCCAGCGCGCGGTACAAGTGTACGAGACAAGAAGAAAGACGAGAGGGATTATGCATATATCTTGCTCGAGATATCGTTCTTTGAGATCTGAGACACGATCCGCGTGAGCTATAACACGTATGCGTGTATATGTGCGTCGGGGAATATCCGTTGGGTGAAAGACACGGGGAATACAGTGAGAAAACGAAGAAAAATGGCGAATAAGAAGAGAAGAGAGAACTTTGGCAAGTACAAATATCTAGCGGTACGGTTTCGTCTCGGCCGAGCAATATGAAAACAGTAATAACGTTGAAGCCGGGGAAATTGAGCGAGTCGTTCCGGTTGGTGGCGCCAAATTAACGCCCCGCGACGAGAGCGAGGTAGAACGATACCGAGAGAGATCGTAGTCCAGTGAGAAAGATAGAAAAAGAGAAAGAGAGAGAGAGAGTGAAACAGAATGAGGGACTGAAGCCCATTTGTGCGGGTGTTTGAGTATGTACACATCGGGAGGAGATGAGAGCGCGTTCGCGCGCGACAGAAGCCGCAATTACTTGACACGAGTCCCCCGACGCGGCAGAACGCCTCTCTTCAAAGAGAAGCAACGAGTACGACAGAGTAAGAGAACGAATCAAAGGAAAACGAGAAAATGAGATGGAGAAGTTCGCAGCAGCAACCATGACAACAGACGTAAAAGAGCCTGACTGAAAGAACATAAGGAATCGCGGATAGAGTGAAAGCTCCCGCTGGTGAACAACGCTCTAAATCGGTATAACAAGCCGTCCTGTGGTACACGCCAGCGACATCAATCTGGCCTGGGTTACGTTTTGACGAATCGTCGTTTCGCCTTTTAACCGAGACTCACGAGGAGAAGCTCTCGCGGGCAGTACGAAAAGAGTAACGTCTCTATAAAGTCTGCCGGTTAAATGATCTTGGATCAACGCCAGAATCTCTAATAAAAAGATCCGCACGGCGCATGGCATTGCTAGAAATCATGGCTACATTTCTATCGCACCATCTAGTCCTAAATCGAATCTGTTTCTTCTTCATTGTCACTTCTTTTACTTCTGGAACGATTCTTAGCCAGACTAACAGTGGAAATATAGCCACTTAACGCCCTAATCAATGAAATCAATAAATTATAAACATACGTACTTCTTCGTTCTCACCGAAGTTTTGTTTTTCTTGGAGAATTCACTGTTGCAAACGGCCTTCGGCAGCTTGATTTTGTTTTTGCCTTTAGTATCTCATTCAACTTGCATTGGTCACATAACTTATGTATAAATCATAGACAGATACACATAAATAGAAGGACCATTGTAAACCAAGCGGCTAAGAGGAAGGGTTAACTCACGCAAGTTTCTGCATCGGTGTTTCCCGTTCGGTTGATGCGTCTTCAAGTACAGAAGAAAGCCGACGTTGCGCTACGCAACCGAGAGAAACTCCCCGACACTCTGTTTCTTTAATTGCGTTAATAAATAAAGGTTGGAGCCCGTTTCGCGGCGAAGAACGAGCCTGTGGGAAGAAAGAGGAAGAAGAAAAGTGAGAGCGCAAGTGCACACTCTGCGGGACACTCTCTATCCGTGAAAAGAGTCTGGAACGACAAGAAGAGAGAACGAAGAAACATTGGGAATGTAAGATTGAAGAGATCCTATAAGAGAATAAGGGAGAACGATTAATGTACACGAATGTGTTTATATGCACCTTGGGAGAGATACGAAGCCGCGGTAAATGAGAAGTTGTTTGTATTGGAGTGATCGAAGATTGTATACTGAAGAAAGAATAAGCGTGTACCAACTACGGAAGCTAAGGAATTACGAGAAAGGGAGAAAGATGTTGATGACATCAAAGGAACTAAAGTGGAAGGACAGGAGTACTCAAGAAAGTAGAGAAGAAAGTAAAAGAAGCGTACTAGGTGAAGAAGCTGGAGCCGAAGAATAATAGAAAAACCAAAAAAGAACAGAGGCCCAGCAGAGAGATTACCAAGTGGAGTATCAAAAAGACGGACAAGGTGATGGAAGAAGAAGATGAAGAACCGATAGGCAAAGACCGCAAAAAAAGACCATCGCTATCTGGCATCTCTTGCAGGCAAATCGCAATATTTAACGCGATAGTTAGTTGGTTTAAGGGTCGGTAAAGTTTCTCGCATTGGAATAGGCACATCGCGAATACGGGACAGAGGATGAGGCCCCGAAGCCAATCCACGCCCGGTTGCGGTGGACATGGCTGAGAAGCATATTTCAGTCGTTTTGCCGTAGTCTCTTCTGTCGCGACCGGTGGACTCAAGAGGAACGAAGAGATAGCAAATGAGCATGAGAATGAGAATGAAGGAGAGTGAGAGAGGGAGAGAGAGAGAGAGAGAAAGAGGGAGAGAAAAGGATCGCGCCAGCACAACCGCCGACGCCGCCGCATTCCATGCGTGGGAAACAATGCGGACTGGCTTCTTTGTACGTGTGGACGTGTCGCGGGTGGATGTATATTCAACCATTTCTCTCACTCCTACGTATCTCCTATATTCTTTTTCTCAATCTCTTGCTCTCTTGTTCGGCCTCTGTATAAACCAATCTCACACACGATACAACGAATGAGCTTTCACAATCGATGCAATACCGTACGGACTTATCTCTATATATAAACTCATGGATAACGATACATTTGTGTATTTCGTTGAACGAACACGAAACCAAAAGATTTTGGTTCTCGCGCTTTCGGTATCGTTGTTGCTGGGATTAATTCCATACCATTCGGCTTTTTCTATTGTACCTTTTTTCTTCTATATGTATATATATATAAACTGTATCGAAACATCGAAGTTTGGATGAGCTTGCTTACAGTGACCACACGGTGGCTCCACAGCCTCTTTTTCGGTTTCTTGTCATCACGATCGAAGACCCTCGATTAGATGGTTGTCGTTAGGACTTTTCGCTTCTTCTTTTTTGGTCTTTCCACTCTTTTTTTTTAAGTCCTCGTTTTTTTCTCATTCTTCTTACCTTGTGTTTTTGGCCTCCTTCTCCTTCGGACTTCTCTCTCTCTCTCTTTCTCAATTTTGGTTACCTTATCTTCTGTCTCACGAAATCGTTTCGCCTTTTTCTTTCTATATGTTCGCAGAAAATATATCACCCATGTCCATGAGAAACTTCCCACCGTCCTTCTGGAACAGCCAGCATCCAGGTGACGTCTACGAGTATCCCACGGATCCTTGGCATCCCCATTACCCACAGTATCATCACAGGTGAGTCTCAGATTTGAATAAAACACACAAACACTGTGTATTTGTGCGAACCAATCTCCACTGACAAATGGTTTATTCTCTTTCAAATGAGAAACCTCGAAGTTTATTATATTTTTTAGAATTCATTTCGTTGATGACTTCAAGCGATTTTTTCAATTGACAAATATGACGAATAACAACTGCATGAAAAAAAACCGCTATTTTTGCTCTAAAGATATCAATATAATTCGCCCATAATGCATCAAATTATAAATTCCCAACTATCACTTGCGACAATACATCCTAATAAATGTGTCTGCACTGAGAGCATCAAAATTTAAGAATTTTGCAAATTTTATTTTATTTCAATGAAAATTTGCATTCCAATCGGTAATTATTACGAAAATCTTAATATTTTTCGCCTCGAAGCTGATGTTACTGCATGCAATTTCTTAATTTTAATGCTTCACGTCCAGCAAACAATTATGCGAAGAAACTTAAGCAGCTTTCAAGGAAATTTGAGCATATATTCGACGGCGCGGGCTCTAATATTTGAAGCAAAAGAATTGGTGACAAATACGTGATCCTGTTTTTTTAATTTTTTTATACAATTATTTTGTTACCATTGAGCTGCAGAAATCAATTGAAGAGAATATTTTCGAAACGATTCAACGTTTTTTATATTTTTTGATTATTTTGATTATTTACAATGATTTTTATGCTGTTAATTTTTTTCCAGAGCTGTTCACGAGTACCATCATCACAATATGGCGGCGGCAGGTTACGGCGGTCTTTTGCTCGGCGGTGCAAGAGGCTTGGGTCATCACACGTCACACCACGCAGCTCACCACGCTCATGCGGCCGCTGCTTCCTATAAAGATTGGACGTCGGCGACACCCTCGCAATCCCTCGTGGATGCTTCCACGGCGCCCCCATACCCCCATGGTCCGTACGCACCCCTTTCCGGTGAGTATTGGACCTGAGAGTAGAAAAGTAAAAACAGCAAAAAAAGCACAAGAAATAAATAGTCACTGCAATTGTCGAAGGAACGGGTTTGGAAAAAACAAAAAAAGAAAAATAAATGAAAACGAGTTCCAGATGAGCCAGAAATTGTTTAGGGACCGAGCAATTACTTAGAAATTAATAGAAGTTTTTTCTTTGGAACTGATTCCATCGTATGGAAATCTGCAGCCTAAAGATTTCTAATTTGTATTTGAAATTTCGAAATTTCTCGTTAAAATGGCGAATTGCACTCGAATGTCGTTACGAAATAATGTTTTGCGAATTTTTGCGAATTCATTAAAAAGTTTTAAATAATATTTGTTGAAATCAATTTTCTCGTGATATTATAATGCAGAAAAAAATGCGATTTAAATTTCTTACCTTTTAGTAGTGCGTCAAAAAGGCTCGTAAAAATCGATGCGCAATATTTATTGAATTTTTGCTCGATAGAAATAACGAGAGGATTTAAAATAACGAAGTCATATGTAAAAGCATATTTTTTGTTCTCGAAGTAAATTATTTTGTACAGTTAACGAAAATCGTACGAGTTTACAGATAGTCGCAAACGATATAATACTTACGAATAATATCATTGTTATATATTATTTTATTTTCTTTTTGTGTATAAATCGCATGTGTAAGTAGTTCATAAAACAACAACAACAACAAATCAAAATATCTCCAAAAGAGTTTCGGAGGTTTATGTACCGAGGGAGGGAGGCAAGGGGGCGAATTAATATTTTAATTTGCGAATATGATAACTAGACGAGTATGGGGAGTGCCAACACCGATAATTTCCCCTCCAAAACTTCAATGTATTAGCGATTACGAATTAATTTCAATTGTTATAATAATTATGCTGTACAATGTCAAGATATTTATAATAGACGAAATGATTATGAGTTGAAGTAATAAAGAAGCCAACTGTGTTCTGTAATGTCCATCTTCAATATTTCTTTTTCGTCAAAATCTTAGCCTTATTGGGGTGGTGTTGGCCCCACTCCCACCCCCATGCCCGCCTGCCTTACGTCGAAACCTTTTTTCATTTGCCGACTTTTCTCCACTTCTAGCTTATCCTCGTTACCAAACAAAAAAAACACCTTGTAATTACCATAACGTGGTCTTAAACTGAATTCACGAAGTCGTTCATTTTGTTTAACCAAAAAATGACGTAGCCGTACCAAAATTAATACAATTTCCAATTCTTAAACTCTGTCAATAACGATTGACCATCAATTGCAACTCTGATAATTGTCTCATTTTCAAAAGCCTACCCTTGTCACTCACTTTCTGTGCTTTACTCATCGCTCGGAATATCGTTGTTAACGCAATTATGATATTACCACCAATTATGAACGAATTTACCAAACGTTATGGTAAAGAATAAGAGAATTTCTGAATTTCAAACATTCACAAAAATTGCTATCACTTTTTTTCCATTCGAAACTGGAAAACCAGCCATCGCTTATTCTTCATTTTCGAATAGTCTTCAAATTGGTAATTAGTGTTTATTTCAATTTTTTTAAATTTCTCTACAAATTTTTAATATCTGTGCATTTTGAAGATTAAAAATCGTATGGAAAAACCGATTTTTCGGTTCGCAATATCTTAACAAATAACTCATCGGAGCTGATACACCAGTTTCAACCTCGTAAAATATTCATTAAAATCGGTTGAGTCGTTTCCGCGTGAAAAGCGGCCAAACACAATTTTGCAGTAAAAATTGACATGTGTAGAGGCAAAGAAGAGAACCAGACAGATAAACGTTATCAAAATCGCTGGCATAGATCAGAAATGAGAGTCAATAATCATTGAATCATAACGTGAACCTGAATCTTCTTAAAACTTTGATCAGTATTTGTGAATAATTAGCAACATCGCAAGAAGCGAGCATTTGCGAGTAAAGCTTTCAGTACAGCTACGGAGTTGATTGGATTCGTTTGATTTTCTTAAAATAATTTGGAATGTACGACCTGATTAAAAAGCCTGTAAAACTTGGATTAATGTGAGTGTGGACGGTGTTTGTTCCCATGCTTTTGTTTGTACATGGTGAACACTCTGTGTTTGTATGTATATCCGCTGCGTTTGATTCGCTTGTTGCTGTTGGTTCCCGCGTGAGCCAACACACATACATTTATCTGAAGGTAGTCGGTGATACGCGGTTTCCTATACAAAGGAACGAGAACATATCGCGGGTCTCACACATGCAACATCAGAAGAGAATGCCAGGATGGGTTCTTAGCGACGGTAGAATGGCGCGCAGGTAGGGCAAGAAAGTCGGGCGGTCCCTCAGATCCCCGCAATTAATAAGAGCTTAATGGGGGACCGTGCGCGGCGACCGATAGCGTTCTATACTCGCTTCGCTATATGCGCTCATTTTCTCTCGCTCTCTCTTTAGTCTTTCTCATTCATTCGCTTCCAAAAGCCCATCTGTATAAATATATAAATATATATATATATTTATTTATGTATTAATGTGTGTTTGTGTACGTGCATGGAGCGTTACACACAATCATACACAAAGAATCATTTCTTTAAATCTTTCTCTTCTTGTCTCGCTCCCACCGAAATGATGCTTCGAGACAAAAAGGCAACCGGGAAACGAGAGACCGTAAAACATTTTGCTGCTCGCTAGCGTGAGCCAGAAAACATATATAGGTGCTTGGGGACACGCTGGCAAAAAATATGCCGAAAGGAACAGCCCCTTTTCTTCCCCTGGCTGCCTCGTGTTCTGGATGACTCTTATATCTATCAAATTATATAAGACTCGGACACATACATACCTAGAAATATATGTACATAAGAAGAAATTTTGAAGCGGCGAGTGGGTTCTCGCGATCCGTGCGTTTAGGAATCTATGATGAATTTCTTACCGATCTTTTATTGACTTCATGGTGCTTTCGTTACGTAGACACTTTGAGGGTTCATGGGAACTAGCGTTTCATCATTGTCCCACTGTGATCGTCTTCTTTTCGAAATTTCGACTATTCCTTTTTGTTTTTCTTTTAAATGCCGCGCACGGTTAATGACTCTATCTACATTAATTTGCGTTTTATGGAGCCAGAAAGCTTGTCAGGATTCGCGAATAATGACCTAGACATCGATCGGTCATTATCATTCAAGATGGTATGCCATTAAAAATAAAAATGTTGTTGAATTATAATTGATCAATTGAATACATCAACGATTTCGAATCAAGCGTAACTGTCCATTTAATTGGAGCTTTGAACGTAAACGTTGTAGCATTTCATTGTGGATCGAATAGATGACCCGAAAAAAAGAGCGAAAAAGAAAAAAGACAAGCAGTCGTAAAATATAACGTTTTGCGATCAAGTGCTAGACGATGGAACCCTTCTCGGTCGCCCCATCAATTTTTATTCTACACGCGATCCTCCTGATGATGATACTGATCTATATAGGATAATCGATGTTTTATTTTTCTAATAACTGCTTAATATACGCGGTGCTCCTCGTTCTGAAGATTGGCGATCTGCAGATCGTTATACGTGTTTACATACACACACATATAGAATATCTTGATTGTAAATCTCTTGCGATCCGAGTGAGGGAGAGTGAGAGAAAAAGCACAGCTATAACCGGTTGACGGAACGTTCAAAAAAAGTAGTTCACCGATCAAGAACCTTGATGAGTTTTGCTACTTGGAGATGCGTTAGAACTTCATGAACAGGAGCGAAGGTTTTTTTTTTTTTTTTTTCCAGTATACAGTTCAGGAAATCTGCGCGTTTGGTTTTGATGAACTGTGTCGGTTCCTCTTATCAATTAATACAATTATTCTCATTAAAATATTCAGAATTTCGTCATTTTCTCTTCAACCTAACATTCGTCGAAAAATTGACTTGCGGAATGGGATTTTCAGGAAAAAGAATATCCGCTGGTGCTGGCTGCACTAAGGAAAATAAACGTTGATCAGAAGTAAACAAAACAATCGAAAGAGAAATGTCACGTACGTAAAACCCTACAATAAGCTTCGGTGCACTAAAGTGCGCGGGTGGAATCCTCTAGTCGTCTGTTGTTCGTTCACCCTCTCTGTTCTGTCCCTCACGGCTGTATTGTTCCCGTGGAACCTTCTCTTCGTCATTTCCCCCGTGTCATCCCAAGAATAGCCACGCCCCATCACGATTTGCACAAACCACGCCCGTTTTCAGCTGCACCATGCCACGGAAATGCATGAACCGCCCAACCTTCGACGGGGCAAGTTCGAAGTTTCTGCAAACCACCACACAGTGACACATGCGGGACAGAAAATACAGAAGCGGTCACGCGATATTCCGTGTCGAATATGCAAAGAGTTTGGTAGATATATCGTTCCTTTTACCTGCAGATTTTCTAGTAACATCCTGTAGCTTGAAATCCGAATCTGGAATATGATTTTTCGAATGGAAAAAGGGGAAACACAATTTTTCCATGGGGTTGAAGAAGTTTAGAAAGAAAAAGCTGTTTGCTGAGGGTCTGGCGTCATTTTAAATCGATAGTAGTATGCTTCGAAGCTGTCTCTGTTTTACCCTCCTACATGCGGAACACCCTTTCTCTTATTCCATCCCTTAAACCCAAACCACCACAGCGGAATGTGAGGGATTCAACCCTTGGCCGCCATTTCTGGAACTTTAAGCTCAAGCCATCAACGGTTGATTCTTTGAACCGCACAGATCTCGGAGCCTCTTCAATCATATTCTAGTTCTTGATTCTTCATCTGGCAAAAAAGGTTCAGCAGCATTGATTTCAAAATGTTAAGCTTTTACCGCGCCACAAAAAAATCTCCCGGCATTTAAAACAGCAACCTTCACAAATAGAAAACCAGAAAGACGAAGACAGAAGTGTTTGTGATCGACCTAATCATATGACATTATCCACACATCAATGATCCCATGGTTGAGCAATGGACGTTCCAGAGTCACGTATATCGCGGGAGCGTGTACAACATCAAATGTCAGAGTACGAGCAGCGGCGCTATACACTATACAGTTCGTCAACCACAATAACAACTGCACTAGCCAATTGAGAGGCACCGTTTCGCGTGGCAACGTTATGCGACCAAACGGGTTCTCCAAGAATCTGTTTAGCGGAATGCCGACAACGCTCGCCGGTTCTACGATACAACTAGCTCTAGCAATAGTGCACGCCAACAGAGCAGTCATTCTGTCATTCCCAGGCATTAGCTACTGGTTTACACGTTCTTTCAACTGTTGCCATTCGTTGCATACGTCGTCACGGCTTTTGGATCCTTGTTCAAGATGCCAAAGCAAAGTACTGATTCATCTAGGAAAAAGCTTTGAGTCCAATGATTTCTTAACTTCCAAATCCGTTGATTTGGAAGTTGAGAAATCCTTAGAAAAGTTTGTACGCACCTTTTGAAGATTTTTCGAAACGGTGAGGTTTCTGCTTTTTTTGGATACATTGCAGCTCTAGTCGGATTAGGGTTTCGGATAAATGATTTTCTTATGATCCTCATAAATCAGGTATTCATCATGATCAAACGCAATGCAGCTTAAGACTCTTTTTAAATTAATACGTTTGTGCCTCGATTGCACATTAACCCAACAATTATCTGCCATGTTTAGTTCAGCTTCTCCCGGTAAAACACGTATATGAAGTCGTGTTCGAGAGATCCTTCGGTTTGCAGTTTTCTCGCGGGTAATTATATAATTGCGTAAATTAACCTCGGACGGACATAAATTGGCGAACGTTTAACCGGCATTAAGTGAAATAAATCGCAATTACGTAGCAGTCGCTCCAACGCCGACGACAAGACGCACAGAAACTTCAAACAGTACGTAGATGGTCAACGCCTTGGTCAACGCTAGACCATCGTTGGTAACCTTTTGTTTATATTTGCTCTAGCCTCTTGAGATTGTGATTCTGACTTTTTTTCATTACTCTGAAGATACAGCATCAATTTTTCTTTCTAGATCCTTTAGGCATCTTCTCATACAAGACAAATTGATTTTCGGTCCGAATTTAAATACATAGGACGAACGATTTTTCGTTCCGGAGAACTTGGCTTGAAATTGTTATATTTCAGGAGATTATGTGATTGAACTATGAGCATGTTAAAATTTTTCCAAATTCTTGTATCTTTTTGTTCTTATAATTCTCACAGTCTCGGCTGATTTCCTCAAACATTTGAACTTCTGAACGGCCGTCATAATGAATAATCCTGATGACAAAGATTCAGAATCAACCTTCACACCAAAGGCAACAACACCATGAATGATTTACAGTTTTCGAACATGATGGCGAGGTAAAAAGTTGAAGCGACTGCAATCGAATTCATGATCACTTTGCCAGAAGAAAGAAAGCGTGTGTTCCGATATGAGTGTTTATGCCTGGACCATCAACTTCGTTATGCTCAACGCGGAATTTCGGACAACAGGGTGGTGTGGACGAATGACAAAAAGTTACTTGTTCCGTCACAGAAATATTTCTACCCACAAAAATTTGTGGATCATCCGATATCTGGGTGTTGCGATTCTTTATCGTAGACTTTAACATTTCGCTCTTACGTTTTCGTATGAACTTTGGTAGTATTTCGAATTTTGATTGAATTTTTGTAGACGAATGTGTTGATGTGTCTATGGCGGTTTGTCTACACACATTTGTATATAGTAAACTTGTCGCGTCCTGGCACGCGCCTCGAAAATGGCGTCGGGGCTGACGTCACGCAATTCTCGCGAGCGACAGAACCGAACCAGCGAAGAGATGAAAAGAGAACGAGTATATGTATATATCGAGCGAACTAAATGAGAGCAAGTGAGAAAGCGCGAAAGGAGATGGAAATCCACCAGAGTTTCGCAGCATCGGGGATGGTCAACGGTGTGTTTCGATTGGTCAGCGTGCCGAATGGAGGGAGTGGTCGCTAACCGTGACCAGCCGTGGCTACATCGATCTGCTGAGGACGAAACTCGCTTTCTATCTCTCTCTCTCTCGCTTCTCTCTCTCGCACCCTTTTTGTTCTTGCCACGAAATTCATTTGAGACCCCTACACATTGACCAATAAATATTTTTTTATTGAGTAAATAAATTTCGAAGAATGACTTCACATGAAATTCAACAAAATCCTCATCTCGCTAAATTTCGGAAAGAATTGTTTCTCAAAAAATCGTTATGTTCAAACCATCGGCGATGGTACTGAGGCAATTTTGTTTATACTTCACACTCAGAAGTCCACGTTGAATGCATATATGCAACCAGAAAATGAGAGATGTACAGGCAAAAAAGATTTAGAGACTCAACGTCCAATGAATAGCCCTCGAATCGATGAATGCTCCTTCGAGAGGTTCGTCTCGTACTGCCGCCCAGCGAATTATTCAGCACCTAGAATTGGGGTTGCTGAATCGCTGAAGAACAAGGGAAAGAGATGGGAAGAGACGAAGAAGGGTCCGCTTCTTCGCCATGCACGTTTATCGCTCAGAGTTTATTGGATTCCGAGTCTGCGTCAGGTCCATAGGGGGTCTGACCCCCATTGATGAGGGTCATCACAATATGTTGCTACTGGGCTATCGTTGTCAGAGCTCGCTCTCGATTTCTCCTATGCATCCCCTTAATTCAAGGGCTGCTTATGGCTCACTGAGTCCTCTTTCATTCTCGCCCTTCGTCGAATCCTACACATTGCGCGGAAGCAATTCATAGCAAGCTTTTAATTCAACTTCAATATTTGAATTTTTCTGTTTCATGAATTTGCCAAAGGGTTGGAACTTACTTGAGTTTTTTAATTATTTAATCCTCAACTTATAAACCACCACAAATCGTTGAAGTCTCATTGGAAAATGTTGAATACAATAACACTTTTGCGTAAAAAATCAAATTTGTGTTCAAAGAAAGTTTAGAGACAAAAGCGGTTATTATACCAAGGAAAGGACAAGTATAGGTTGAAGTACAACTGCTTTCTTATCTCGAAGATTTTGCCGAGTAAAGTATTCCACATCTCTCAAGCTGAAGGTTTCAGAACCACCGCCAGAGGCGAATTCCTGGATCCTCTTTGATCCGCATCCGTCAAATACAATGATATTTCATCCAGATATTCATAAACAACGATCTTTTGACTACTCCCGCGAGTTTCAGCAATTTCTACCCAATTTCCAAGAAACATATCTCGTCTTTGTAAGCTGGTCTTTTACTTTGTGCTTCCACCGTGATTCTGGTCAATGTGAAACCACAGAGATTAGCACAAACCCCATAACTATTGTTCAAATACATTTGTCTGATAAGAACCAATCTGTACTGTTCAACGCGCTATTCTATAGCGTCACAGATAGTTTATAATGTGACAGACCATAATTTTGTAATAATCTTCGTGAGATAGTGAATCGACAGACTTCATGGTTTCTCAGGAAAATTGGATCGTACCCACGCATATTATCGTTAAATGATAAATTAATATGTGATGTTTGAATGTGAATATTGCGGTTATTAGCTGGCCACGTGCATGTAAGCGAAAGGAACGACGAGATGACCAACCACCCAATATATATTTGACCTGCCAACCAACACCGACAATATAACGTCTACACCAATGACAAATATGTGGAAGCATTGTACCCGCGGACAAACCAAGGGACTAGGGTGTTCTGCCTCTTCACCAGCCATATTCATTCACGTATAGCTATCATGCCTTACCCCGACGATTTCTGCAC
Source organism: Campoletis sonorensis (assembly GCA_013761285.1). NCBI lineage: Eukaryota > Metazoa > Arthropoda > Insecta > Hymenoptera > Ichneumonidae > Campoletis > Campoletis sonorensis. Next base: position 49,931 of record JACEOJ010005877.1, on the reverse strand, counting down.
CCCAACACAACTATGATCCATGTACATAGTTATAATGCAGCAGGTGGGGTGTGTCTCGGCTAACCCAGACAATATTGCCACTATTTGCCAAGTCACGGAGTCAGCAACCCTACAATCTACTGCCACGTACATGATATATATGTTCATCCATAGAATGTAAATATCCTGCACGACTTTGGCTTGTCCGAAGGGTGAAAGTTCCCTACAAAACGATTAACGCACGGCTTATTGCAAAAGATGTTGGAAAACTTGAGTGAAAAAAGGTGATGCCATCATTTTATCACTTTGAATTTCACGTCACGAGTTTGAATAGAGGAACATTTTAGCAGAAAGAAAGGCAGATCGTCACTTTGAGCATGAATGCTTCTGTGGATAGTGTCCAATGTACCACCAATATTTGGAATTTCCCTAGTTTTTCCAAGTGAAGAATTTCGATGTATGTAGACACTATTTTTAAACCTTTTTCAAACGACAGTTTGGCTGGATTTCTTCAAGGGCACATCTTACTACGGAACATGCTGACTGTTTTATTTCTAGTCACCAAGAAAACAGACGAATTATTGAGTAATCCGTGGTGCAGGCAAGCTGATAAGCCCGTGAAGGCCCCATTGCCATCTTGGTCTTTATTTTTGTCAATATTTGCGCCAAGCTACGCGCACGCTACGTAATACAGTTGAGACTGAGATTTAAACAAGTGTTTTCAAAAGCATACAATTTATATGAACAAAAAAATGACAAGAATGAAAATGATTTGTGAAGTCGATCGGTTCCGTATTTCCTCGTGGCATTTTTATGATACTACTGGGTCGAATGTTGTATGTGGAAAAATTCAATAGAATTTGAATCCTGCGATGATGAGCGAGTTTTGCCCGAATCTTTATAAAGTGCGAAATTGTTGAAGTTTAAACAGCACCTTCGAAAACGTATTCCGCGAATGACTGCAAACAATATTCTCCATCTTTTTTCTGAGATAAGAAATCGTAAAGATGTGGCACGTACCACTATGACGTAGTAAATGTTGAATATCAAATAGAAAAAAACGTATCGTGAGATATAAAGAATTAGCTTATGAAATTTCGTCACATTTATTGGGATATGTTCGCGCACAATCTTCAACGCGGCAACCCCGCAAAGAGAAAAGAGAGACAGAAGATTAAGGCGACAAGAAGACTCTCATCGTCTGCTACAAACATTTTTGTAGAGAGCGGAAACAAACAAGGAAAGTAGTAGTGACATTTTTATGATCCACTTCAACTGCCAATAAAGTCGTTCTTTTTTTAAAATTATATAATTATATTGACATAATTCAGGCTCGAAAGGTCTTGTGAACCCAGCTTAAAGCTAATGTGAAACCGCAGGCCTGTCAGAAAACTGTCAGCACACGTGTATTTTTTTCCTGCTACGTTGTCATGTTTAAGGTGCCAAATTCCATTATACAAATAAATTGTTTGTTCTCTGTATCAAAGCGTCTGGAACAAACTCTCAAGCAATAGCATACAATTTTGTCCTTTTGGAAGGAAGAAATAATTTTTTTTCTCACAAAATCAAGTTGGTAGCAGGACTAGTTCTGTGCATAATCATCAAGACCTCATCGTCCTTGAAGGACGGAGTTTCCTCAAACTTTTCCTACAAGTTTAAATGTCCTTGAAGCAAATTTCCCCTGCAGTAGGGTCATGTCCGTCTACATGCGATCTCTTCACATCCCGTTCGCATGACGAGATATCTCCCGACGTATAACACGTTTACGATCATTTTCTAGCTCAGTGAATTTCGATCAAATAACACTTCTTTCATTTCACGCACATGCCTGACTTCAGAAATACGACACATAAGTTTTTCCTCTTCATCGAGACGTCAAGTCACGATAAAAATTTCTTCTCTATCATGGCGATGGCCCGGGGAAGTGTCAACACGCAATTTTCTTAATGCCTTCAACATTTTTTACATTTTATTCCACCTGGCAATGTTTCCAATTAATTCAAATTTCTCCAAAGCCTTATCGAGGTTAATAATAGATTTATACTAATTTCCTTGTAACATTACCGTCTTCTTAACCGTTGGAAATTTACACAATTTTTAGGACACTCCGTGTATCGATTAATGTACGAACTCTATTATTACCATGAAGATAATCACTCTTTAGTTTCACATGATCGAGTTTCTACATTGATGACGCACTAGCCTCTTGAAACAGGTAAAACGAATGACACACGTTTTGCCACGTGCTGGCGATACTATTTAATAAACGACAATTGCTGGCATCGTCAAACGGTAGTGGGCGGATGAACACGTGTAGAAACATCTCTGAACGTTGATCCCAAGATTCTAGTCCCGCCAAAACATTTCCGTCACACAATTTCTATGATTTTTCGTTCGATAGCAGAAACTTTGGGTTCGGATTTATCGCATTATCGATCGAATCGATTAGAATTTGTAATTTCACTGTTTATGAGTGAAATGGAATAAACAAATGCTCTTTACAAATGTTTAAACAATTTTCCTGTTCGTGAAAAGCACTTTCGCAAGTCCCACTGGTTTAATTTTATAAAAATCGATTTTTTGAAAATGTTTTTACTTGCTGCGTTTGATCGTTCAAATCATATTCTCCCTTATGGAAAGATCCATATACGGGGACAGTGTTATGAGCATTGGAAAGTTTCGAGAGCAGGTAAGACACGTGTTGGCACGTGTTTGCACTGTTGGATACTCAGCAGATACATTCAGAGATGCTTCGATAAAATTCAAAAGCTTTTTGCTTTCGATCGTCCTCTTGTATCTCAGGGTCTTTTTTTCGATTCGTTGTATTTATACGCCTTTGATTCTCATCGCCAAGTCAATCGAGGGTAGATGGATGAATTTGATAGGTCGATTTTTTACGATTTCATTTCCTGCCCACATCAAACAGATTCAAAATAATATGAAAAAAGATTCGAATAAAAAAATTGAAATATGATGAGCAAAAAAATGATTATTTCGCGAACAAATCTTAGTCGATGACAAATTTCGGTAGAATTTTCTTCAGTATTTTCATTCTCAATGAAATATTTATCCTCGATCTCTATAAATAACGTTGCTGCGATGAAATATTTGATAATCGAGCTTAATTTTTGTCTCGTGCAACAAAGAAAATTCGCTGTGAAAACATTGGAATGGTTTAAACAATATG